>JAQPZY010001588.1:4372500-4709095 GCA_029931535.1 Margaritifera margaritifera | reverse complement strand
TTGAGGTAAACATATGAAGTGTTGGTCGGTCTTTTTTCCTTATTTATATGTAGGATACGTGATTAGAATTTCAGGCTGTTATAGCAATTATTTGCCTAATTTCTGACACAGTTTGGAACTTTTGGCTCTCGTAACTTTTTGACGGACCACAGTGCATTTGCTCATATGAAACTTAGGCGTCACATCTCAATCTTTATTCCACCTCCTAACCGATCGATCCGTTTTTTAAATTCTCATCTTCCTCCCCGCGCTCCCTACACTATCTTCTACTCTCTCTTCTCCTGAGCCGAAATGATACAAACTTTGTAACTTCTTATTGGTAATCTTATAAAGTTTCCTCTTGCAGTATATGTAATCTAGTACCATCCACGTTGGATGAGGCCTGGAAGATACGACGCTTTTGAATGACTTGATACTACATGTGGAGATTTTGATGTGATCTATGCCAGGCAGCATGGAGGGTCGCTGGATATGAGGGATGGTGGGTTTCGATGAGGTTATCCCATAGCTTCGAAAATCCGAGGTGATGCCGGTGCACACCATGTATAATTATAAAGTCTTGTATTTTCTCGAGTTACTTGAGTGTCAATATTATTTTGCCCTCTTTCTGTTCATCGGGCTTATATCATCTATTCCTACCTAATAACACATACAATATACCATAGTTACATCATTTCTTCCTCCGCCTGCTCCTTCTTATTTTTCTTTCTTTTTGTACTTCTTTTCCGGTTTATTACTCATCTTTTTAATCAACACTAGTCTGGTTTTTTTCTACGCTATAACTTTTCCACAAGACTCCACATTTAGCAAGAACGAATAAATTACCTAATAATACTTTAATACTATTAATATTAATAATAATATGTGAACACAAGATAGAGCGGATGGACCCTTATGACAAAGCGCTATATCAAAATATACTTTTTCCAAAGTGGATGCTTGGAAATAATTTCGTCAACACGAAAGTTTTGTAGTGATATGTCGGGAACATACTTGAGAATTTTAAAAAAAAAAAAAAAAAAATCTTCAATAAGTTTACTAAGCTGCTTTAGATATATAGTCTTTAGCCAAAACAATACTGTACTACTGATTACAAGAAGGATAAATGGTTTGCAGAAATCAAAAAATAATTTAATCGAAACAAGATGAAAGATATATACCGTGTAATTTAATATAGTTCCCATTTGCCCTGGCTCACGAACGGCTCACATGTTCACTATACGATACATTTATCATAAACTATCATGCCGCAATAACTGTCCCATTGATATCACGAGGGCAAGTCAGTCGTCTTGTGCTTCGTTTCCTAATCCAAACTCCTCCCTTCTCAGTAAAATTTAAATCAATAAAATCAAAAAATTGTACTTTTGAACTCCTACCTGCAGTCAGTAAAAAACCTGCCAAATGTTGAGAGCTATTGACATCGCATTATTTTAGTTTCTTAAAATCTAAGAGCGTACGTCGAATGAGTTTTGTGAAGTCAATCTCAGTGCATAAACCATAAGCTGACTCTACTTAGTGTCTCTACATAATAAGACGTACCATCTTTAGCTATAACCATGACTGATAATTCTTAGTTGAGCGTGTAGCTAGTGTTCATTGTGTGTGTGTATGCGTGCGTGTGCGTGAGAGGAAAGAAAAAAAATCACAACATTAGAGCAAACAGGAGTTGGATGGTATTTGAAGTTTCCTGTCTAACAATCGCAGACTTCTACTCATCTTCAATGAGGGGTTTTGAAGTACTACAAGACAAATCTAAACCTTCATCTCTATGTATATGTATCGTATTTCTTTACACATTGTTTCTGGAGCACTACTGTGAACGAGTTCTAGAATAATCGTCGCTGTGCGCTAGGTATACAAGAAACGATGATGCTACATTTTTTACACCAATGTAATTAGGAGCGGGACGTTTTTGATAATTATGCGCTTTTGATAGATTGATAATTTCGAGATTCCGTTTGGGAAAGATATTGTGTACTATTTCACACGAAGGCACTGTGACTTGGAGCAGTCGTATTTAACAGATCCAATAGTAGCCCCGTAGATTAACAGCTGGAAGTTTGGATAAAAAAAAAAGCTGGACTGATAATTGTCCGTTAATATGCGAGTTATAATTTTATTGCCTGAATATGAATATTAATATGGGCCAAAACTACTTTTTTCTCGGGGAGGGGACAACCTAGACTGCCAGACCGACACTGCCTTGTATTCATCTGTTTGCCTTGTGGTCGTCTTGTCTGTTCTGTCTGCCCCCCCCTCTTCTCTTCTCTTAAGGCTGAGGATTCGATCATTTTCATTTTCATTTTGTGACTTTTAGCCTGATAATGAAATCGATAAGCTTCTGATTATTTTATTTCGGAGAAGTCTACGCACAACTCACATCGTTTGCTCCTCCTCTACTATATTCGTGGTTTTAATTTTACATATTTTCCTAATCCCGGCTTGATTCAAAATAATGAAATTCACTTTTAAATTGTATACTTCCGTTTAATACTTCACGCGCAATTTTTGCATCGACCCGGCTCACCACCTACTCTACTCTCTCTCTCTCTCTCTCTCTCTCTCTCTCTCTCTCTCTCTCTCTCTCTCTCTCTCTCTCTCTCTCTCATTGTTTGTTGACTTAAAAGTATGTTTATTTTTTGCCTTATTATTTTAGTAATATATTAAGTATACGTTGTAGCCTAATAACCATCTTCGCCAAGTAATAGGGACTTTAATATCGTATGCAGTGCTGCTTCAAACAGATATGCTTGCGAAAGGCTTTTATGCTTTATATAACGAGAACCACTGTTTTACTTAATCAGAATGGTTGACATCAAAGCTTTTTTTTTAAAATAGCCGGCCTATGTTTATGAGAACTTTCTCATTCGTCAATATACGGTATTGTTTTATATAGACGAGACTAATTCTTACTGAAGTTATATGAACTGACGGACATTTTACTCAATCATTTGAATGCATGCCCAAAGTATAATTAAATTCAATTAGTTATATGCTTCAGTTATAATAATGGGTAACTTGGAAACGAGACTATCGTATATCTGATAGCATGGCCTTATGCGAGATATCGGTCCTATGTCTATCCGCTAAAAATTTTAGAATAAATTCCCGGTCCAATTCAGTATATGAAACGAATTCTATATCCCATAAAAAGAAAAGCAAGAGAGAATATCATATTTTTATATGAATTACATACTCTCATGCAGCTTAAGATTATCTTCGGGTAGAAGGGGTGGTCAGCTCTTCTGGAAAAAAACCTATCTGTTCATTGTGAATATGTCCTTTCCAATGGGATGGGGAGTAGGGGCAAGCCGAGCCAATGGTGTCAAGCCACCCCCTACCACACCCGCGTACACATAACGCAATATGGCTACAATGCTTGACACCACCGCCATACTGGTCAACAATGTTAACAGCCCGCACATACCGTTCGTGCTAGAAAGAGTAGCGTCAAGTTGGTCCCGATCTGAGGCATTGAGCTGGCGAGCTGGATATCACCTTGATCTTTTTCAGTCAGATGGTAGTTATGGAATTTTTCTTCAGATGGTCACACAACCAAAAGCCCCAGGATACATTATGACCTTAATATTTATCAGACGTGTTTAAATCATCTATGCTGAGATTACCTCGACAATCAGCTTGGTTTATTGACTAGGATCTCTCCCCTTATAGTAGCATTCGCCACCGTGTGGTATAAAATAAACGTAGCCAAGGTTTGCGAACAGTATATTGGCCATAGTCTATATTGCATAAACTTTATTATCTGAAAAACTTTACGATTTTGGTCGAATACCAGCGATGTCGTATGTGTGTATTACTGCAGGGTCGATCAATCGGAATCCCAAGCTTTCAGCCCTCATCGCTGAGAAATGTCAAAATTCGCCAATGCCAGGCTCTCGTTGAATTCTATTAACCTCCCCAGCTACAGTAAAGCGATCAGGCAGACGATTCCGCCCGCCAACAGACCTAAGCATAGCCGCAGCGCCAGAAAAAAGTAGGCGCCGATCAGCACTCGCTAACTCGCAATGTTGGGATTGCCACCTTGAGATAAACAAATTGAGAACAGAAACCCCCTCCGACATCAACACTAAGCCTCTTTTGCAAACAATTTGGTTCCGGTGCTCCACTAGCCATGTTAACATAGCGTCTTGTGTGGCAACATCTTCCGCTGTCCGGTTTACCAAGCTCCCTGCACATCCACGTATCCTATTTGACAGCTTCGATTGTCCAGTCTACTCTGTTCAGAGGGGCAGGTCACATTAACAAAACTTACGGAACTAGTCGCTGCGCGTCTACGCTAGACGAATCTTGTTAGTTAGCATCGAAACGGATCGTGCTGGGTCCACGTCTCACTCTAGAATCCTGAATACGCTCAATCATCCAGGGTTTTGACCTTTCATTGGGAGCGGACCCATATCCACGTTTTACGCAAGCATGCATATACCAAAATTTAGTGTTGCGGCTGTCTTTGGTGGGTCGATTGGCGTCCGCGGAGGGTTTATGTAATCTGGGTTCGAATTTAACATGGTATAGGTTTACTGGTCATTGCATCACCTAGCCTTGGTCACGCGCAGGTTTCGATCTGCCTGGTTAAGCGCGCTGAAGGTATATTTTTGAAACAGCCTGGCAGCCACCGTAACTATCCTTACTCGGGTCTTTATTCTCGGCCGTCACTTACCTTAGCTTCGACATAGGCCTATTTTTTATAATCTTGATTGTTTACCTAATGTTACCATGCCACTAACCCCCCCCCCCTCACCCCCCCCCCCCCCCCCCCCCCTCCCCCCCCCCCCCCCCCCGCCCCCCCCCCCCCCCAGCCCCAAAACAGACTCATCGTAATGAGTTGCCAGTCATAATAATCAACAGCTTTATTGATGCCTTCTGTTGATGTTCGGCCACCGAAGAATCATGTTCAACGGATATCATAGGCAAGCATTTGCTCGTACCCCAGTGTTTTCAGGATCCTCAGATATCATCTCTATTTCCCCAATTGCATGAGCTCTATTTACCTCTGGATATATCCTCACGACTGCTCAGACATTAACAAAGACTTCCAAGATTCCTCCAGCGCGATTGGACGCGTGGGTTGTGATTGTGTTTTTCTGTGAATAATTCCATGTTGATATGCGTAGCTACTTTTTTCCTACATAATGCATTTGCTAGCCGAAACCAGAGAAGATGTTATTTCACCCAGGACTGTGAGATAACTCGTCTACGCCATTATGAAATTAGTTAAAATTGTTTCTAGCCAAGAGCATTAGGCAATGGTAGGTATGTAGTATTTACGGATTCCATCTTTTGAATTCTATAGCAGCCTTTACATAGCTTGATGCGAAAGTTTGTGTAGCCACCCGCTAATAAAAGTGTATTGCTAATGTAGCGAACAAATAGCCAGGTCTTGAAAATAACTTGGAAGCAATCCAAGCTTAGCAGTATCATAATAAAGGCTCGTAGTGTTTGAAATCCATTCACCCACAGCCGACTAATAAGATCAATAATTTTTATTTTCTTCCTTGTATGGCAATTAGATTTGTTTTTGGAAAAGCTTCAGCAATGCGACGATTCCCCAAAGTTTGGTAATTTTATATGCCCTATTTATCGAGAGATCCACCGTCCTGCAGGCGCCCCGCCCCGACCACATGCGGCAAGCAAGGATAGGCCTCTGGGGACTAAAAATACATGTAAACGCGGTAAAGCCTTCAGCTAGCCACCAACCTCACATTCGCACTCTGGTTGTAAGACAATCACACGGTCTCTATATCATATCTCCCAAAGACCCTGGCTGAGGGAGAGTCTATACTGCCTCGTTCCTCGATTGTTCGTGCTAAGTCAAGTTCTTGAATCCGATCCTTCACTGCCACCCCGTCCAGGACTAAAACCTCAGAAGCTTAGTATGAAGATAATAAGACGGTAGCATTTATGCGCTCGTGATTATAATTATCTGCATGCGTCTCATAAGCTGGTATACCATCTTTATTTAAGATGATCGCCACATTCCTTTTCTCTACTAAATTCAGCCACAAAGGCTAGAGATTATGTCTACAATAAGTACCACCACGAGTAACCAGCTCCGCACATCCGATGGGCCGGATCCTGCAGTCTTATGCAAGAAAGAATTAAGGGTATCCTAATAACACCAGGAATGGCTGCAGCCACCTTTTGCGTGACAAGATTTTAGTAAAGCATTGTCCGCCAGGCAAATGGTCAACACCTTTTTGATTTACCTCTCAATACATTATCGTCCACCAGCTGCAGGCAACAGGCAGGAGATGTATGTGATTGCGGCTCGTTGTGGCGTGTGGATGTTTAGCGTTTTGGTTAGTAACTACCGATGCCGTAGCTCCTGTATCCGCCACTTTTTATCCAGTGATCGACAAAGCACGATCGTGGAAATAATTGAACTATAGAGAGGTTATGAGGCTATGGTCGTTTGCATTGTTCCCGAAATTGGAGTTAGCAGCTTGTTCAGCAAGAGTCGTCTGTCCCTGTGTGGCAACCTGATTAAAAAGTTCAATGATTGCAACCAGAAGGTTGCAGCAAGCATCTCCCACGAAGAGCCCTCGGCCCTATTTGTTCATGACTTTCGATTTCATTCTCCTTTCCTTCAAGTCTCAGCCTTGTAGCTGCGCTCACCTCTCTTACTCTTCCTCCTTTTGAAGACCGTTGATTATATAGACTATTTATGTGCTCCTTGCATCATTTTGATTTAAAGCTGCTTTGCCTTCCCTTAGGCTAGCATTATTTAGCTAGCGCTTATTTGCAGGTTTGTATGGAAAGTCTGGAACATAAACCTTAAGGGTATCGTCATCCTCTTTGTGGATTACAGCTGTCCAGCGCGGATATAATTTTGTCTGTGATACGCCGTGAACATTTACAACCCCGCTGATCAGTAAAGTAACGGTCCATTTTCGGAGGTGTTTGCTCTAACCAATGGTGTAGTTACCCAAGGTCAGGTTTGCAATCAGCTGTGGGAAGTGGCCTTTCAGATGATGTCATGGGAAAGTCGATAAGGACACTTAGAGCTTATCTTATCATCAACAGATGTTGGGTCTTTCCACCAGATGATTTGCTTTAATCCTACATATGAGGTCATTACAGAAAGATTACTCTCTTAACGGGTTCCTGCGTTAGGGCTATATAAAATGACTATCGAGGAATAACACTTAGCCAGATAGAAAAGACATTGCATGGCGGGACTGGGGTTTGGTTTAAACATATATGTTCCATCGCTTTATGGGATGCGTCCAATCTGAATATACAAATTGTGCAGTTTTATCTCCATCATCTCTTTAAGCACATTTTAGATTATCTACAAACCGATTGCGCTATCATCGTTATATGGTCGTGATCACGGATGTGCGGAAAAGCGTATTCGTATGCGACTTGCTGGGAGCGTGTTTGTGGGCGTGCGGATGTTAAGGAAATAAGATTTTGATACCATCATCGTTTTTTGAGCCACACCATCCGGCTGGATTAAGGAACTTTTATGAACTCTCCTTATCTGCCTACTGATGGCGTGCCATCGCCTAGGGAGGTGGGATCGGGGGTGTGGGTTGGATGCGAAGCATCTCTGCGCGCGTCTTATCTCATTAACCCGTGAAGAGGATCTGGATGACATGTTCGCTCGACCGTCTCTCAGCCTGCGTGTCAATGCCAGACGGAATAAGTTATTTATTTTTGTGCATGACTAGTATCTCTTCTCGCGTTGGGGTAAGAGCCACAAGGAGACGGCCCTGACAAAGCTGGCCTATACGAGTCGTCTCGCGGGTGTTAGCGTGTGGATCTTCATTCAAAGTATAACGCAGTGGCAAAGGAGTTCGAGAGCAGACCTCGTGGATGGCTCTATTGTACTGCAAGGATAAAGACACATTTAGGGACGCGTTAAAAAAAAATAACGTGATCAAAGCCGAGGACCGCCAAAAGGCTCGCGAATTTTTAAAACGCGAGCGGCATGTTAAGGTCATACTGCGGACGGACCTACCCATAACGTACCATTTTACTTCCGCACAAAAAGGCATTTTTGTGGCTTCACCTGTTTTATGTATTGTGGCACACTCTAACCGTCACCTTCCTGCTCTGCCTGGTGAATCAATTACTTAGTTGAGCGAGTAACCAAGAAAATACCCCCAGGCAGAGTCGCGGCTAGAAAAAAGCTTGCTGCTGAAATGCGAAGGCGACGAGATACTACCAAACTAATTAAGGCAGATTATTCCAAAATTTATCTTTTCATTGATGTAGTCCCTGCTGTATTTATCTGCTTCCAAACCTAACCTCTCAGCTGTTAAATCCACCCTACCCCCTCCCCTCATAGCAGCGGTTGTCCGACTTGACCCTTTTCTTACGAAATAGTCATTCCTATTAGACTTGTCAAAATCGAATAAAATTAATAATAATGGCAACCAATGATTTGGGCAACCTTTTTTTTATCACGGATCATTGCTTGATGGACTCGAAATTTGGTACTCTATGCTGGGTAAAAAATTGTTCCGGATGAGGCCTCCAGATCTGGGTCGCATGGATTTTGAGGATGCAGCCAAGGCATGGGCAGAATACCAAAACGACGAGCCGAACATTAAGACAATCCTTTCTGAGCGAAAACAGGAGGCGCTACAGGCTGTGTTTACTCATCAGAGTGTGAGCGAGTCTGCCAGAGAGTATGCACATGTTGTGGCTGAGGTTGCTCCATAGAAGGAAACATTAACTCGTCTGAGTCAAGAAGTGGTACCAGAGCCGAAACTTTATGATTTTTATACACCATCCCAGATCAACAAAAATATGAGCACATTTTTATCCTTGGCAACTTGGCTGTTGTTAGTATCGTCGTCTTTAGGTATTTATAAGTTAGATCATAGTCACGAGTAAAAATAATGGAAAAAAGATTATCCGCGATTTATTAAGGACCCCGTGGGTACTGGAAGGGCGAGGCAGCCGTTGAAAAGCTAACAGACGCGGCTTCGGTGTCGCAGGACAAATCACGGGCGTGGTTACAAAAGCAAGCCATATGAAAAATTTATCTTCCGGTTCCTAAAAATATTATCATACATCATTGTGGTATATCCACACCCAATGAGATACATCAGGCTGACGTACTCTATCTACCTCACGATAACATTGGGAAAAAGTAGTATAAATATGCCCTGACCGTAATAGATATTGCAAGTAGCTATAAGCAGGCAGTCCCACTGCATAGCAAATAATCGTCCGAAACTTTGAACGCGCTAAAGGGGATCTATAAAAATGGCCCGCTACGGTGGCCTCATTTTACTGCAGTCTGTTTGCTAAACAATGCGTGCGGGAGAAGGAAGGTGAGGCTGGTCTCAGCCAGACGCAGGCTATATTAAAGTGATTTAACCAAATTCTGGCAAAACGATTGTTCGGACACCAGTACGCCCAGGAAATGTTATTTTCCGTGAGTGGTATATGTTTCGCAGTTTTGAATGGGTTAAGCAGCTGCCAGCTGTAATAAAGGCTCTTAACAGTATGGCAACACGATCTACGGACAAGATGCCTGCAGATACTTTTAATGATTACCGCATAACCCCATCCATGGCAGAAAAGAAACATGTGGAGGAGCTTCCCCCACTTCCGTTTGCCCGGATACGATATATGTATGCGCCTGGAGGGCGGTGGGTGTCTCGCGACTGGTCTCATATGGTCTCTGGATACTTATACTATTCATGAACGACGGGAGATCACTGGCCAGCAATTCCTCTACCATCTTCAAAGTTCGACAGTCAGTGATGAACGAGATCTTCATCAAGTTTCGTGAGAGAAGAGCTGCAGTTCGTGCCGCACGAAACTCAACTACCTCCAAAGACTATTTTATCCAGTTAGAGGTATAAGTAATCTCATTTTATATAACAATGTCTATCCAAACAGATCTTTTCCCTGAACAAACAGAAGAGATTCGGTCGATGCGTGGAAATGTTCCAGCATAGACACCCCAAACACTTTTCAGTATCGGTGAGAGCCAGGTCTTTAAAATATTGTCATCCACAGAGAGGACAACGTCATGTGATACATATCTTCCTCTGAGGAAATAGAGGAGATAAGATTTTATCGTTTTACATCAATTTGGAATTACTGCATGCAGAGTCAATATAATTTCGCTTGTACAAGAGGCTACGTCAGCGGTGTATTATCCGATGAAGCCGCGGAAAAGGCTCCTTTCGCCTGAGCAACTAAATGAAATACGAATGCTTTACTGTAAACAAATATCTGTAGATGAAATTGTCCAGTAGTTTAACATTATCACAAGTCACGTTAAAAGAATGCATCTCCCTAATAATTAGAGGCTACAAGAATTAATTATATAATAACAATATGCCTGGTCTTATAGATCCTTCCCCTGAGCAGGCAGGAGAGATTCAGTCCCTGCGTGGAAAGGTGCCGATATATGTTATTAAAAAATGATTTTGTGTCAGTGAGGAACGTGTCTTAAAAATATGGTCCTATGCGAGACAGACCAACCTTTCGCCAGAGCAAATAAAAGTAATACTTTCTTTACATAGTAAGGTGGGGGTAAAGATGGTTGCGAAACGTTTTATTATTGATGCCGATATGGTCAATAAAATCTGGTGGCTACAAGAGATGGAATCCTATGATCATAAAACGCAACGTAAGCCATCCACTGTTTTTTCACGAGGGCAACTAAAGGAAATACAAAATCTTTGCGGCAAGCTGTCTGTAGTGGTTGTTGCTAAACAATATAGTAATATTAGTAGTAATTGGGTTAATAGCATATGGGCATCTAGCGGAAATACGATCCCTGAGGGAGACGGGGGCCCAAGCGGAGTATGTGGCTTAGACGTACAACATGAACCTGCCATTCGTGTTGCAAATAGAGGTGAAGAACCTTTCACCAACAATGGTGCAGCGCCTGCAAGCCAGATTGCTCACAGCTGGTTATTTTGGACCATCATCCATACATGCTTAGGTCGTGATCCCGTCGGGAGCGAAGCATTTTTTCGTGTCCAGCGGGGATAGACTCATCTTTGTCAGACTATACACCCTTATCTGATTTTTTTTGCTACGTATGGCTGCATTGGTGTGACGAAACTCCCTTCGCTGCGTGAGGCTCTCGGGGTATAGCTTATGTCGTAAGTCAGCCTTGACTGTCGATCTCCCTACACTCTTGGCCCTTTGGGATTCTACATTGTCTGCTAGCAGGATAGAGTGAATCTTGGGGCCTAGGCCTACGAACTCATCGACAGGGAAATTTAATGACCCACATGGCAAGGCTGCTGAAGAGCTGGAGGTCTCGGTAGTGAATGACGTATCGCTCCTTCTTCAGCAGATTAGGTACCAGCTTCGTTCATCCGGTGCCACGACCATCCAGCCTGTTTACCAAAACGTGCTGGTTGGAAGATGGTCATTCTTTCGGAATAGTCATATACTCAGGGATTAGAGGGTATTCACTGTGAGCGTCGTGCAGCTCTTTCGAATTATCCAAGTTCACCTTGAAAAGCTATCCCTTGGGAGTATCTGGGGCTATGCTAATTAAATCAATCTTTTCTGGGTTGTCCCAGCGGTGGCCGCCCGTGGGTAGGCTCTGCATCATGGCCCAGTCATAAAGGTTATCATTGTTAAGGTAGATGATCCAGGTGATAGGTTTGGAGGGGTCGTAGTCCGAGCACATGGGGTTATTAGCCTTTGTGTATCGCGTAATCACTATGGAGACGCCGCCTCGAAGGCCTCACTCAACAAAGAGATGCATGTCAATGTCTGTCAGCAGCTCTGCGCCTGTGGTTTTAAGTTAAGCGTCTCAGCTCATTATGGGGGTAATAAAGTTGTGAGGAGGATCGATGCCATACGTCTTCAAAGAGGTGACCAGGAAGGCTTCAAAGATATCTGCCAGAAAGAGCACGTCCGTCTTAAGGTAATGGTTATGGTAGTCTCCTATTGTCTTGCAGCTAGGTGTATCCGATACTTTTTAAGCGTGCTGATAGTCCTCAGAGGATATACCTGGACGGTTAATGGTGCTGAAGAAAGGCTTTGATGGTTTATGGGGGGGGGGAGCGGGATAGCTTTGTCTCGTGAAAATGACCCCACCCATCTATATACTCGTACGGAAAGACACCTTTGACAGTCAAAAGGGGAACATCGTGTACGGTATATGGACGGGTGATGTGGAAGTCTTTTTAGGGGAGGTCATCAGCAGCTTGGATAGGCTGCAGGGTAAGAACTGGTAGCTGTCTATAAACTGGAGCTGACCTAGGGAAAATTACATTCATTTTTCCATGTTATTTGGGGTGGTATTGATGTCTGCCGTTGAGGCCGTTCCTAGTGCTGCCAACAGTAAATGACAGTAGTATTTCCGCAGGTTGTGGAAGATAATGTGGACTTTCGTTTTCTATGGGCTTAGTCGTTGCTGGAGGTTACAGCTGTTATGGGCGGATTTGCGGTGTCAGCCGGTGATGTGGCAGTAGCCTCTTACCCTAGCATCATCCAGGCATTGTTGGCAGATGTGACAGACCTTAGCCGCTTCAACGCAGCGGTGTTTGCGGGCATCATGACCAAAGGATAAGGATAGGCTAATTCCATTCGAAGATATAACCTCTCTCTCTCTCTCTCTCTCTCTCTCTCTCTCTCTCTCTCTCTCTCTCTCTCTCTCTCTCTCTCTCTCTCTCTCTCTCTCTCTCTCTCTCGGCTTTTGATAAGTTGAACTAACGTGTCCTTTCCTCTGTATACCAAGGGAGGTTTGATTTTACCGTCACATTTCTTGATGATGTAGCAGAAGCCGCATGGAGGCTGGCTGTGGGTTTTATAGGTATCATTGTAGGTCGGGTCGACAACTTCCCTTTTCACCGGCATGTTAAGGACCTCGAGGTCAGCATATATAACGTAGGGCACAGCCATCTGATGAAAGAGGTACTTCAAGTAAAGCTTGTTCTTTCCTGGCTCTGGGAGATAGGTCTTTTGTGGCTTTGAACCTATGTCTTGACAGTAATTAACGTGGCTCTCCAGAAGGTCATGTTGGGAGAAGGAATGGAGGCATCTGCAGCTTTCGCTCCTTATGTTTGATACTCGTAGGGGCCATTCTGGAAAGATTTGTTATCCATACGTAATGCTGCTTGTTGATGTCTGACAGCAGTAGTAAGTTGACGATTTAATTCAGAGCTTTATCGGATATACGTATAGGGTAGAGTGTGTGTTCCCAGACAAATACGTTGACGGCGATGGTAGGGTTGAGGTTCTCAAATTAAGTAATATCTGAGACCTTCATCGGAAATTTAAGACTGCCAAATCGTAGCGTTCCCTGATAGTTAGTATTCTTGCTGGTATGCTCGGGATGGTCATCAGCAGGATAGAGGGCAGAAAGAATGGCCCATTCAAAGCATCGCGTGTCGCGGTTTTCTACGTTGATGACTGCTCCTTTTGGTGCCCATTTAGGTGTGGGTATGTACCCATTGCCTCGAAACGGCCGGTACTGAGAGATGTAAAGTTTTATCTCCTTACATCTGACAAGATGCCAGTCTGAACCCTAGTTCATACACTTTTCCAGCCTCTCCTCGATCTTAGCTATGGCTTTAATGATCAGTTCATTAAGGTCATCGGCAGATAGCGCCACTTCTACTCGGGTGGTTGATAAGTGTGCAGGCATGGAGATAGCTTCCCATTCTCTTGTAATCTTTTCTACCTGTGCCTTAACGCTAAGGTTAAGCTTAACGCCATTCTTTCCGATCTCCTGTTTCAGGATGTTTCTCAGTATGGGGATCATGACCCTTAGTAGTTTGGAAATGTCAACGTCTAGTGGGTGACCTCTTGGTGGCATGGCCTTATAGTTGACGACTATTTTATCCTTTCCTGAACAATGTTCTTTTTGTACAAGAGTAGGTAGAGGGAATCGTCATTTTTTTTATTTTTTTTTTTTGGCACATAGATGTGTAAGCTATCCCTATTTTAATAAGGAACATTTAGTAAAGTTTCTTGGGAACGTGAAAGGCCGATTCAAAATAAGTTCTGCATGGATGACCAAATTATCATTATCATTAATAGATAAACAGATATACACATATCAATTCAATGACTATCTTGTTTTAGTGCATTTTTATACTGACATTTTAATAATAAATTTAAACTGGATATATGCCTTTAATTGTATTTTCAGATTGAAAGTTGTCCGGAATGTACGGGTAGCTGATATTACTGAGTCTCGGTAAATAAGCTTATATTATCATGGTCTTAGACAGGTTATATAATAGTTGAGTTTTGAGCATATTAATGATGTGATCTAGTATCTGATTGGCTAAACTTGTTACCTCTCTGTAGACTATGATGTGATCTAGTATCTGATTGGCTAAACTTGTTACCTCTCTATAGACTATTATGTGATCTAGTATCTGATTGGCTAAACTTGTTACCTCTCTATAGACTATTTTGTTTCTCCCGACTTCAACAAAACTTGGTAAATATAATCAATATATTGGATGCGTTTCTATTTTTAGCAATATCTATGCATATTAATTATGCCCTTTTCTTTGGAAAGAATGTTCATTAGACTAAACTAAAACAGGCTAAATCGACACGATAGAAAAGTTGGAAGATAGTTGCATTCTTACAATATCACATAAACATGCTTAGTGAAATGATCAGCTGTTAAGTTATGTAAGCTGTGTTAGCAAAATCAGGGCCATCTGGGACTCCTCTTTTTTTTTTTTCCCCCCTATGGGTCAAAATATATGGACCTTATACTAATTTAAAATTCACACAAAATTTTAATTTTAGAAAACGGTTTGCTCTTTGTAAATTAAATATACACCATGTCCGATAGGTGACGTACTTGTTTGGGCCTACATGTATCTCAATCTGGCAATAACATTCCAGGGGAAAGGATAATTGTGAATTTGATTTGCGTAAAAAAAATTGTAATGATGAATGGAATCAGTTAGAGATATTATGCAGTCGATGTGAATGTTACGACGTATGTACAACAAATAAATTTATGTATAAGAGTCTGATTGTGTCCTCATGATATTAATGTCAAATTCGTCATGTTTCACTTTCCACCCTTCCACAACTGGTAAAAGTTATCTGAAAAAAGACACTATAGAAATAAAGATCACACGCAATGTTTATCGTCATCACCATCATCATCATACTATCTCTCTCTTGCCTCTCAATCTCTCTTTTCCCGAATAGGTTCCCATTAAGAAAGAAAAAGAAACCAATGCCTTTTGTCTAGAGGGTGGGGAAAAAAAGAAAAAAAAAAAAAAAAAAAAAAACACAAAAAAAACTCACAAATAATGTCATGCATGTTGGTTCTTTAAAAAACTTCATGGAAAATACGATTACTAATTACTGATACTCAGTCTTTGATAGGATTAAAAGGCACATGCGTATCAGTCTAAATAAAACACCGTTATTTAAAATCTGAAAATCTACATTTGTATTGTGACCATAGTTATATATGCAGCTTCATATATTAAAAGGTGTACAAGAGTAACAACAAAAACAACAGTTACTACTACTACAACTAGAACTAATACTACAAATACTACAATTGACGGTATCAACATAAAAATAAATTGCACTCAGTTTAGTTTCTACATCATACCTACCTCGTAGCGTATGGCAGTCAGCATTGTTACATAGATCGTAACCGCAGCATATATCGCAGATTCTATTGTTCCGTTTTGCATAACCATTCTCCTGATCAACATTTTTAAATGTCAGTTCCAACAAAATATGCACATTGCTGAAATCAAGTTGAATGAACATAGCGAGACCAATTCATAATCATTTGATTGAAATCCATGACCATATTCCATTTATTTTTGTTTGAAAAATTGCATGTGTAGACCGATATAATGTGATTTAAATTTAGACAAATAAAACATAGTAACATTCGTTTCCTTTATAATCTCCCCAACACAATTAAGATGTTTGCATTCAAGTGCGCTGAGAAAGACTGTACCTGGGTTGTATACATGAATCAATATATATATGGTCCCTGTTCAAAGTTTATACAGGCCATCATCCCTCTATTTTCAACAGAGACTATATGTACAATATATATATATATATATATATATATATATATATATATATATATATATATATATATATATATATATATATATATATATATATATATATCACAGAAGTACCCGAAGGCAAACAAGCTCATCAACCTTGGTGCCTGAAATACTAGAGTTGTCACAGGTAACCAGACATGGCCAGGAGTCATTGGGAAAAATGGGTTTGGCAAATGCAACAACAACGGATTCCTCCTAATGCGCTGAACACGACCTCCTAATCACCAACACAGTCTTCCGCCTGCCAAATCGCAACAAGATGTCTTGAACACACCCACGCTGCAAGCTCTGGCATCTCATTGTCTACGTCACCGTCAGGAAAAGAGATAGGCAGGATGTCTGAGTGACGAAGGTCATGAGAAGCGCAGAATGCTGCACTGACCACAGGCTCATTACCTATAAGCTAAATATCCAGATTCAGCCTAGCAGATGACCAGCTCACTGTCTCCAAATTGAAACAGGAGAATAGGAAACGGGTATTTGACGAAGAACTGTACATCAAACTCAAAATAATTGATGCAAACTCAGAGGAAGCGTCTTCACTACCAGTACATAATATAACATCAACCATATTCCCAGTTCAACAAGTGCACATGACTCCTTCCACGGAACTGAAATATTCCTGTTCTAACATCCAGGTGATGAGGTCAGTAGAGTGCAACGGGCTATAATAACCACTTGTGACCACACCCAAGAAGACTGTTGCTCACATACCAGACTCATACACCAATGTGCCACCTGTTACTCTGTGTAGAAAATATCCACCCTTGCCAAAGCTAGAAAGTCCAAACAAAACAGACTCTTAGCTCATTCCTCAGACCATGGAGATGAAATACAGATGGCTGGACCATGTGATGCAGGTGGCGGCTGCGAAACACTCCAGGAAGATGAGACAGTCTCCTGAGCTGCATATCATGGCAGCCGACAACAAGTCAATGTAGCACCAGGCAGAAACATGAAGCTCACTTCTCTGCTCCCTCTCTTTTATTACCAGACCCAGTATGTGGCCATGATTCGCCTTCTATTGATCTAGAGAAGAGCGCAGTGGAGATTCTAAAATCTGGACATATGTCCATTATCACCGTAGAACAGCATATGTACACACTTGCAAAGCAAATCCAGTGGAGCTGGCCAACACGCCATGGTGAAGAGCACTTTGCTTTGATGTTTGGCGGGCTGCACATTAAGATGGCAGCTCTCAAGACACTTGGAGATCTTTTGGATGACTGTGACTGGACCAGTGCACTTTTGCAAGCTGGCGTTGCCACATCCGGAACAGCGAACTCGTTTCAAAAGGCCTCTCATGTGACACGCACTCGACATGCTCATCATATTACAGCTAGGCACTGTATCTGCTCATGCAGAAAGTTTACGCCCATTACCGCTGCAGCCTGGAAGAGCGAACAAATCTGATGTCCTTGGAAGACTGGTGTACTGACAGAGCGGTAGCAAGTCCCCAAATCCAGTTTTGGTTCATTATCCTCCAGCTGGAGCTTGAAGTGATGATCTATGTGTAAGTAATATGATAGGCACATTTTATACTCTATATTGATGCTTTAGCCAAGATCGTTCATGGTTCTTCGCTTTGGGCCACACCAATTATGCTAGGTGGATTCCAGTTGATCTACGTGACATGGTTACACTAGAAGTCAAACATCCTGATGTATTTACCACGTTTCTCAAAGAGAACCTTACTGTAAAGAAGACAGCACGTGCATTCTCTGTTATAGCTATAGACCAGGCCAACGAACAATGCCACAGTGAAAGGTGATGGCGGCGCTGTGGGTCTGACTGAAAACCCTGCAACCCTGCGGCGCTGGATGGTATCTAGACCCGAGATAGCCCGATTGATTGGATAGCTAGAAGCCTCAACGGCGAAGAGAAAGAAGACAGATATCCGGCATCATCAGCAGATGCCACATGCACAGACGGTTTTTACGCAAGATGTCAAGGGATGGTTAATCCATTCAGTGATGACAGCTATAGCTGTGTTCTAAACATCTATCGTTGTAGATGTCGACTGAAGAGTGGGAGGTTGTTCCTCTTGATTGGATCAGTAATGGATTGTGTTTGGTTCACAAGGCGCTCTTTGACATAGGTGTCATACTGTTCTTGTCTAAGCGTTTAAATCTGCCGTACAGTGTTTATAACAGCTGGATCGGTAAGTTCTCTGCTGCATAGCACGAGGAGGTCACATCCGTCATCCTGAAGAACGACTATTCCGTATACTCCAGGTTGTACGATGTGTCACAGATACGAGATGGAGACCTCGACGAGTTCTTTGCGCACGAAAACAGTTATGTCCACCGGCGTCATCACAAATAGGCAAGCTGAGAATTGGAAGGAAAAATCAGATTTGATGATTTGCTTGGAAGACATGGTCCCTGCACAATATAGTGCTCTCAATCCCACTGTTGAAGTCATTATCCATGATGGGGCTGCTATTGTCAAGATGTTACGTCCTGGCCGTGCACAAACATTTAATAATTATACAACGCAAGTGTATCAAATCCCAATTGCAGCTAGCAAGCCCGGTAGATGTTGTGTGGGATCAGTACCTTTGGGACAGTTTTAAAGCAGGTATACGAAGCAAGAGGGAGAAGGAGTTCGGAGACGCGTGGAAATAGTGCAGCAGCCATGGACAGTAACAAAGAAGTCATCAGCACACCTAACTCTAGTCTGCTATGTACTCAGCCCTGAGGTGTGTCATGTCCTTCTCCATTCAATCATGAGGAGGCCGATACACGAATCCTTCTCCACGTGGGTGATGCTGTGACACAATGGCATACCAAGGTGTTAATATGCACAGTTGACATGGATGTGGTAATTCTGGCAGTGACATTAGCCCAGCACCTCAATACCCTTGAGCTGTGGGCTGCCTTAGGAACTGGGAAGAACATTCGGTTCTTAGCAGCTCTATGAAATGGCCCGAACATTGGTTGCTTTGCAAATTTTTCATGCATTTACTGGCTGTGGCACTGTGTCATCCTTCAGAGGAAGAGGAAAGAAGACTGCATGGGACACCTGGAAAGCCTACGACGAAGTTACACTAGGATTATGTGCTTTGATTGCTACACCAGAGTCCATAGAAGACTGGTTGAAACAACTGGGGTGCTTTGTGGTCTTGCTATCTGACCGTACCAGCAGCCAGGAGTGTGTAAACTAGACTTCACTCAGAAGGTGGAGCACTTTATGACCTTCCCCGGACAAAGGTAGCGCTAATCCAACACACAAAGAGGGCTGCGATCCAGGCTGGTCACTACTGGTCCCAGATGATGATTCTGGATACTGAGCTTCCATCATCAAGTGAGTGGGTGTGGAACAAAACTGACAAATGTGGCTGGGAAATATGCTGGGCAGCTCACCAAAAGCTACGAAAGCTTGTCGTTAACTCATGCGCTGCAATTGCAAGAAGGGTTGCAGGGGACAGTGCATGTGCCGTAAGGCACGTATCCAGTGCACTGCCCTTTGTCAGTGTGGTGGAGAATGTGCTCGAATCTAACAGGTATGTGATGGAAACACTGTACATTTAATAGTATGTTATACAATTGTAATTGTTAAATATACTGTTTAATCTTGTATGCTTAATGTGTTTTTGCTCAAGAATTTATCACATTTAATATGGTTAAACCTTATAATACGAAATAAGTCAATTATACAATCTTATATAATCATTGTACAATTATTATAAATGCAAATATAATTGAAATAACACAACCTACTGAAGTTTGCAACCCCACAAGTGGATCCAGTCTATCAGATTAAGGGCAACATTTAAACAGATGGCGGCCATCTTGGAAAATGGTGGCCATTTCCGCCCCAGGAAAAATCTCTAATGGCCCTAGAGCTAAATATCTTTCTTTGGACATACCCTAGCTGTATGCCAAATCTGATGCCTGTATCTCCAAACCCACAGTTCATTCATGTATCTGCTGCATTATTACCGGATCACAAACATTTTGTAGTTTTCGAGTAAAATCAACATTGCTAGAATAATTATGAACTTTTTCCATACATAACTATTAATGAGTTTCATCTCAGTTTTATGATCCATAATTTTACTTCCGACAAAATCAAAATTGTATACGTTTCATTTATTTGATACACACATTTATCGTTTAGTGACATGCTTGAACTTGTTACCATGGACTATCCTCAGTCCATTATCTATGCACGTTTGCATATAACCAAAGATGAGGCACCTGGCTTATATTTATGTTACAGCAAAGTCGTTATTGGATGATAATCAAGGTCTCCTAAAGGGCCAATCAAATAACAAAGACAGATGTATATATGGCTCTACTGCCAAAGCACATCTCATATGAAATGGTATCATGACTTTAGGTATTCCATACAAGCTGGTGTTAACATTTACAACCATGCGTTCTCGATGTTCTTTTTCTGTGCATGTTTCCTTTTTCCTTTTTGTAGTCATTCGTGATATTATTATGCTGAACATGTATGGCATCTTCTTTAAATGTATCTCACCTTTTTCCCTCACACATTTTCGAAGACACCAGAAGGATTAGGAGATGCCACCCGTTAATATATTCAGGTGCATGTTAGCACGAGTGTACATATGAATTTTTAAACAACTCCTTCTACACCTTCTAAGATAGAAACGTTACTTAGTATACAGTATATGACTATACTGTATTTTCTATTTCTTAAAAATCCCCAATTTGTTTAAAAATAACGCTCAACGTCGAACAAATATAATTAACATCTCAGTTAATTTATTGTTATTTGTCAGAAAAAATAAAAGTACTTTAAGCGAAACTTATTTTTCCATAGAAGTGTATAGCCCTCCGTTGATAAGAATACAAGTTGTGTACTGTTTGCAGTCAGTAGTCGCACTAATGTTTCTTGTAGGTATCATGATATTCTTGTAAATACTGTATTTCAATTTAAAACATTTTTTATATAATTAATTTCATCTCAGTTTTACAATCCATATTTTTAAACTGATAAAACAAAAATTGTATAAGTTTAATTTATTTTATACTCACATTTTACTGAGGTTTTATTATTATTATTATTAATAATAATAATATTATTATTATTATTATTATTATTATTATTATATCATCTATTTCATATTGCCAGACATTGTACTACATTATTCAAATTTTAATTATGTGTGTGTACAATAGATATTCCGCTCTTCCCCGTGTTGACATCTATCCCGAAGTTTGAGCCATGCTGATAGGTTTGTTAGAATAAGAACTGCCCAAAGATGAAATGTCAGTTTACATTTGTCTTTTCAGTTCGAATAAGTATAACATGGTTACATGATCACGATCTCAATAGTCTCTAAGCGATGAACAGGAAGTTATGTCCGTTGGGGAGTAAGGATGGACCTCGGAGTGAATGTTAGTTCCATGGTATAAAATCTGTCTTTTTTCCCCCAGTAAGTGCGTATATCGTTGTGGAGGGTGGTGGAGGGGGATCTCACCAGTTATCAACTTATGACCTAGGAGTGGGGAATGTGTGTGTGTGTGTGTGTGTGGGGGGGCTAAGTCTATGCGTGTAGGGGTGGACTCCGGAGGCAATGTATATTATACATACAAGTAGTAGATATAGTTTTATAACTGGACCGTATTGGAAATTTAATTTATCTTTTTCTTTCCCCTGTGCTTCGTCCACGCGCAAATAAATATATAAATACCAAGAAAATTACAGAAATTAAAACTCCTGTTATATCATTGTTGTCACTATACTGACATTTCTGGACCTTGCCTGACTCGGTGAGATTATTCCGCAAACTAAAAGTTACTAGATCAATCAGAATATGAACACAAATAGCTCACACACAAAAATAATGATTATTTTACACATCATAAATAATGGTACAAAGCTACACTGTAGTGAGTTCAGCAGTTTTCAGAAAGGTGATAAAAGAATTTCATGAACTTAACATCTAAGAAACAATCAGTATCTTCAACTAATGACTATTTGCTTACAAGCTAAAAAGTGTGGTCAGAGCTAGTTGTATCAATAAATTGCATTGAAAAAAATAAAAGTATCAACTTGTTGATTTCAAACATGAAAAATATAATCCTGTGTTACAGAAAAGATGCAGATATCATTTAATGATGATGACATTAAAATAAGCACGATTGTTCATGGCGTGAAAATGAGGTTTCAACAAAACGGAAACTGTACGCAAATTACGCGGATACTTATGGATACATACAAATCAATTATTTTAAAAATCTCATAACATCCAACATTTGCTGAAAAATAGCTTGATCCTTTTAAAAACTTACAAGCTGTGATGTTTCTACCGATGATTTATTTTGAGCATTTTTTCAGAATTCTAGATTAACTTTCTAAATTGGAGACTAGAAAGCAACGTGATCCAAAATAAGCCAAAGCAAACGCTTTATATGAATTTTAATAACATAGCCAGTGATCAATATTTCTGCAATAGTTTTTGTTTTCATATATATTTTTGTTGCACATAAATCTTAATTAATTTTATTCTTGTGAAAAATGGCCTTAGAAGCCAGACCAGGGAATGTTTAGAAAATGTCTTGTATGTGCTCTGAGATTGCAAAAATATTCCAGATAGACCACCAATAACTTCTGTCGACCTTTTCCAGTGTTCTATGACATGATCTGTAATTATTGCATACAATCCTATACCTAAATTGAACTGAGATATATGAATTGTTCGATAATCGATAGGGCAGGGCTTCAAACATATTTATTTCTGCGTTATAGAAGTTGGGGCATTCTTGAGTACTGGAGCTTATTAGCAAAACAAAGAATGTATGCAATTTATGCACCATCTTTGGTGGCTGTTATAAATGATAGGTGTGTCACGAAATTGTGTGTATTAAAATACCTTTGTATAATATATGAATGAAAATGTACATGGATTCCGTTGCCGCATACAGCGTTAACCGGGGAAGTATGTTTCAGCCTTAGCTATTTCAAAATACTGAGTTCCATTCACCCACTGATGCACAAACAAAGTGCCGGCAGTGAGAAACCCGATTACCTCGAGTTATGTGGCTGTGAATTTGACCACAACCAGGTTACTTATGGCCCAAATGTTCTCTATATCGTCACAAAAAAGATGTATTGTCAAGAATCTGTCCACTTTACAGAAGCAATCTTCAGCTGGAGAAGTATATAAAAATGTAAATTGTACAATGTACCAACACCACTAACAGCATATTCTAGTCTAACTTGTGAATCTTAACAATATTGCCGCAATCTTATTGTAATGTTTTCATCTGAGTCAAATCCTTGTTCGCCCAGAATTAATGTTTCAAAACTCTTTTTAAGTGTCTTGAAGAGTTGGGATAGGCTGTTTGATGCATGTTCTGCATTGAACTTGCGCATCTAAAACACAGATCACATAAGACGTGATGCTTGATTGAATCTTTCTAATGTCAAACAATTACTGTCCTGTAAAATGAAGTATATCCAACATAGTTCACTTTTTACCAATATGGTAATTTGACCAGCCAGCAATTTTCTGCAGTATTCAACAGTACCACGCCATAGTTGTAATGACGTTTGTGACCTTTTAGCACATCAGCAAGTGTAGGTTCTCCAAAACCCTGATGTACTGTTTTATGTTCTTCCGATTCATTATATATCAAGTATTTATAGATTATATTATATTGTTTCCGATTTAAGTTGTGGTTGCATTAAAAACTTGTTCATCAGGTAATGGTATTAATAATAGCTTTATTTACTGAGGGTGACAATTAGCTTCGTGGAATTAATCTACATTGTGGTTTTGCACAGTTTGATTGAAATCGAGATCTACTGACAGGCACCTATAAAGGTTCATATTCTGCTGACCTTTGGAATTCCTGATCCACTTACTTTCAGTAACTTATCAGATAAAGCACTGCTTTTTAAGGAGATGTATCGTTAGAAACATTATGTTCCAAATGAAGCTTTTCATTTTCCTAATTGTGAAAACTGTAATTTGATTGGTGAATCAAAAGATCAACAGAACATACTTTGCATCGGTGTTCATCAGATCTCAATTATGACAGAGATCTTAATTTTAATCAGATTATGGCATTGCACATTCAGACAACAGATTTTGTACTGGAAGAACTAGTAAAAATGAAACCTGTATATTTATTTTACTGACTCTGGTACACTTCGATCTGTTAATGCCAATAACATACACCAGATACAGGTGTTGCCATCCATACATCCCAGTTGATTCTACCATAATTTCATATCACGTACAGAATCCATTAAAGTGTCATCACTGTCAAATCTTAAAATATAGTTGTCAAAATGTTTAGCAGTTTGTATGTGATAGAGTTGTTGTTAGTGAAGCAGATTTTCATATCTTTAAATATTTGAGCAATGCCTCCGTTATCTTAATTGTTAAACTGAATTGCTGGACAAGGATAAGGTGCACTGCTTATCAATTATTTTTAAAATCAAAACTTCAATATTTGTCAAAACCCATTTACTCTTGTTTATTTGCTTATTCTCTCTTCTAATTATTGTATTAATTCATCTCTAGCTTCTTTATCTCTGTTTCATATATTTCAGTTTCCTTTTCTGTATCTTCCAAGTTTTCTTCCACATATCTGTGCACTGTAGTTTTGCTTTGCAATGCATGCAGAATGAGAAATATTTTATCATCTTGTTCACTTACATTTAAACATTTCACCATCATGGTTTCAAATATGTAATAAAAACCCATAGAATACTCACAATCACTCTTATGTCTATATATGCATCATTTACATATGTAATAAACAGTGTTGCACTGTTATTTACAAGCCATGATTTACATACAGTAATAAAAATAGTTAAACTGGTGGGATTATTGATGATTGTAAAACTTTTTCTGTCAATTTGAAAACATTGATATTTTCGAGGGCATAATAAAATAGTTCCAGTAGATAATGAAACTGAGTGGATACCATCAGTAATTTTACCTAGTTTTGAAAGCCTTTGACAAGTCAATGCTCTTAAGAATATATAAGGATTAATAACAAGTTTGGAAGTTCATTGTATTTCAATTGGTGTCAACATAATTATATGTCATCAGTGACAGAACAGCATCATGACCAAGTTTGTGTATAGAAACAAGTTCAGTGTGGTTTTGTCATTTATGAATAGCAGATATCAAGCAGATATGAGAAGTAAGCCTCAAGGTATGCAGCTAGATATGCAGATAATTGATGTACATTTGTTGCCTGTTATGCATAAATCTCTCTCACATACACTAGCAGATACCAAAATATAACTAACTCTTTTTGGCTTCAATTATAGTAAAATGTGCATTTAAGTTTTTTATGTCATTGATATAGTTGCATTTTGGATCACACACCCACAAACATACACACACAATTATTGTTATTTGCTACTTTGTTTCATCGTGTCTTCAGTTCAGAATGAAACATACTAAAATGCACTTGAACAAAACCAAAATGCTGTTTAAAATTCAAATTTTCTTGGGGAGCATGTACCATGGACTCCCCCACCACCTGAACAATTCATGGCTTATCTCTAAAAAAAAATTAAAATTGATAGTAAGAGAAATCACACAAACTCAAATTGATCATATACATGTATATATGTTATACAACACACTCCATTGCCATGTATAGTGTCTCCATGTTTTTGCTTTTCTGTTTTCAATTAAACACTGATCACACAAAACTGTCTCAGCATACAAACTGATCTCCAACTGAAAACTTCAAAATAAAAGTTTTCTCCATATCATTACCAAGACATATATTTAGAGAGATAAGACCAATAAAGACAATGTCAAAATTGTCATCTATTGTATCTCTTTTGCAGAGGGTGCACAATTATCAAAGATCATTTTATTAAAACTTTAAGCATGATTGCAGGAGAGCACAAGTGCAGTGTTTATGTTCATTGTTTTGTAACTACATGGTCAAATCTAATCTTTAAATTACAATCATGAGAACTTCTTCTATTTTATTTTATGCTAGGCAGTGAATTACTGGATAACGTTGATAACGTTATACCTAAGAAATTCGGAACTCTTTGTAAGATATCTGTGTGGTGTAAAGGTTAAGATGGTGGCTTCACATTCAAGCGAACCGGGTTCAAATCCAGCAATAGGCGAATATTTTTTTTTTCATTTTATTTTTATCTGCTGTTTTACCTTGAATTGGGAAGGAACATTATGTAACTACTGATACTAGTATTTTATGTGCAAATATACTGTACCCACAAAAATGTCATTTTTTGAAACAAAACAATCTGAATTGATGTATATGAAAAAAATGAAACCACAGGATGTTGATGAGGCCTTGAATGAGTTTTATTTCCAACAATCCTTGCTATCATTTACAGGAGTTATGGCCCCTAATTACCCATCTTCCTAAAGTTTGCTATCAGCAGCATATCTTTACCAAGAATTGTCAGATTTCAACCAAATTCTGTGTGCAGCTTTATTTTTATGAGAGCTAAGATGTGTTTAATTTTCAGATATCTACTTCTTATAAGATTCATTATAAAGTCACAATATTAGAGTGATTGCCCACTACTGCCAACTTTGGTTTTTGCACAGGATCATCTAGAATTTCAAGTGAATTTTATGGTGCAGCATACAATTATTGAACTCTTGTATGAGTTTGATAGCCAGCATTTTACATCATAAGTACCTTACCTTTACAAAGTGGGGAAGAGCTATTATACCACTTCAGGTGTCTGTGTTGGCATCGGTATCAGTGTCTGCTCAGATAAAAGCATACGCATATGTACAGCCTCAGTGTATCACAACTATTCTTTCTTCCTAAGTCCTAGGCTACAGTTTGGAGTATGTTTCATAGTACCAACCCTCTGGGAAAGAGGCTTAGGAGGCTAACTTTGTACATACATATACATTAGTTGTACATTCTTGTATATACATGTACATTAGTTTATATTCTTCTACCGATCAATCGGCGTATTTTATCGATTGTAACCTCATGTAAAATTAACATGACTTTGTGGTTGTTAAGGGACTCTCATTATGAATTATTACATAGAAATGTTATAAATTACCGGTAATCCTTGTCAAATTATTTGGTTTCTGATGGAATAAATTTTCTCATTCATTTCTGATGGATAGATGATACATCAGGTAGTATATAGTAATTTCAAGAGAGGTCATCATGAAACTTTTGACAGATCTAGTTGCATGGGTGGTGGTTAATATGATCTTGGAGCACATTCATTAATAGTGCAGAAAAGAATTAGGATATGCTTCTATGCTGCAGCATTCTAGATTTTACTGTGTTGATGATTTGTTTCAGGCTTGGTGACATTTTTGGAAGGGGAGACAATTATGGACTTTTAATCCCAGTAGCTTTTAATTTGGACTATTTTATTTCATATTAAAGAATGAATTAAACTTGGTTCTTTTTATTTTGACTAATAAATGTCATTAGAGATTGACCAATTCATTCTTTTCTCAGGACTTTGATCATTACAATCATAATTACAGTAAAACTTCGATTTCATGTTAAAGTCCACATAAATATCATCATATTACTAAAATAAATAACTCAGTGTTGAACATATTTCCTGATACCAGCTGTGTTTGGATTAGTCAAAGTTGCCATATTTTTAACTTCATGTATCCAAATACTGACTGCATTTAATGGCAATAAATGCATGGTATCTAATGCAATACTTAACAAATTATTTTTTTTATTAATCCAGTTATAACATTCACCCAACTACAAACAGTGGAGACCCAGATCTGATATCACATAATGCACAACGAGATCAGGGTCTACATTCTTCTAATGATTGCAAGCAAAGCAGGTTGACACAGATCCGCCAGCACATTGTGTGACAGCAGATTAGGGTCTACACTGATTGCAGTATGATGTGTTATTATATATATACTTAACTATGGTAGCTTTTGCATTTTTTTTTTTTTATTTTTTTTATTTTTTACAGGAACAGGACACAGGCAATTACAAATACAGGTACAGAGAAAGAATTCACCAGAGTAGGCTGGATTTTCCTTGTCTTCAAAAAGAAATGGGACAGTTTGTTGACTGCTGTTTTGTACTCATCTGTGGCACACAGTCTTTTGAAAAAGACATGATTGAACATGTCACCAATCTGAAAGTTCCAAAAAGTAATATTTTTAAGTTTTAAAGCTGTGATATAAGTTTACATGGGAGGGGACCAAGGTTTTAATTTTCCTTCTCAATAAAGGACTGATATCCAAACAAATAGTCGTTTTGTTCTCTTGCATAGAATATACTTGTGTTCCATTTAGTCCACCATGGGTTTCATGGTTATCTCCATTCCTTTTATTGTAATACCAGATATATATTATCAAATGACTACCTAAGAAACACCCTCAGAATCACTTATAATACTGGAGAAAAAAAATAATTGTCCACATAACATCAGATGACCTTCCCTTGTGTATAAAAATATGGGAACATATGGGCATTTTCATTTTCATTTGATAAGCACCAACGGAGCTGAAACCATTAGGAGCAACCATAGAATGTTGTGTAGTAGTCCTTAAAAAGCTAAAGGTCAATATATTAACTGTTCAGGAAAGTTCATTTTTGACCTCTGTGATTAAAAAATAAACTGAAGTGGCACCTGCATAATCAGAGCAAGGATTGAAATTCCTATTATAATATTCAGTGTCAAATCAAGTAGAAGGAGGCTAGGACAGATATTTTGGTGCAGTAATTACCTGGGATCAATTACCATATATACTCATGTATAAGCTGATACCAACTACAAACTGCATAGACCCAGATCTGCCATCCCATAATGCACCAGCAGATCTGGGTCTATGCAGTTTGTAAGGACTAATCAGTAGAACAAACAACATAGACCCTGATCTGCTGGTGCATTATGGGATGGCATATCAGGGTCTATGTTGTTTGCATTTGGACCCGGCTCATACTCGAATATATACAGTATATTCTAGATGGATTACATGGATTTCGGCTCCCCCGATGTATCTTTCTCCTAGATAAACTTAGTAACTATATATATATATATATATATATAATTAAACTTAGTAAATATATATATGTATATAATTAAACTTAGTAACTATATATATATATATATATATATATATATAAATATATAAACATATTAAATATATATATATATATATATATATATATATATATATATATATATAATTAAACTTAGTAACTATATATATATATATAATTAAACTTAGTAACTATATATATATATAATTAAACTTAGTAACAATATATATATATATAATTAAACTTAGTAAATATATATATATATAATTAAACTTAGTAAATATATATATATATAATTAAACTTAGTAACTATATATATATATAATTAAACTTAGTAAATATATATATATATATATATAATTAAACTTGGTAACTATATATACATATTTAATTCAACTTAGTAACTATATATGCATATATAATTCAACTTTGTAACTATATATATATATATATATATATATATATATAAAATTCAGCTTAGTAACTATATATATATATATATATATAATTAAACTTAGTAACTATATATATATATATATATATATATAATTAAACTTAGTAACTATATATATCTATAATTAAACTTAGTAACTATATATATATATAATTAAACTTAGTAACTATATATATATATATATAATTAAACTTAGTAACTATATATATATATAATTAAACTTAGTAACTATATATATAATTAAACTTAGTAACTATGTATATATATAATTAAACTTAGTAACTATATATATATAATTAAACTTAGTAATTATATATATGTATATATAATTCAACTTAGTAACTATATATATATATATATATATATAATTCAACTTAGTAGCTATATATATATATATAATTCAACTTAGTAACTATATATATAAATATATATATATATATATATATATATATATATATATATATATATAATTAAATGTAACTATATATATATATATAATTAAACTTAGTAACTATATATATATATATATATATATATATATATATATATATATATATATATATATATATATATATATATATATATATATATATATATATATATATATATATATATATATATATATAAAATTAAATTTTTCCTTCTTCATTACGATTTCCAGTAATTTCATTCACCAAAAATCAGTTCAACAAATTTAGTTCATAACTACAGTATGCCCCCCCCCCCCAACAAATAGGTGAAACCAAGCCCACCTGCACTACTTTTCTGTATATACTCAATAAGGACTAGATTTAGAATCAGGAATCATTGACAGTAATCTTCCGTAATTATAAACTAAATACTGGACCTTTTTGCTTCAAATAAATGAGATATCTTTCCTAATGCTACTGCAAAAATATATTCTAACTGAATAAATAAACACTGTCTGCTTACATACCTTGTTGTGAATACATTAAGGTACCATGTGAAATGGCAGATGCAAATTTTGGCTTGGGGTTTATCTGTATACAATCCTAAACATTGATAAAATTTAAGAAAAAAAGCCTGTGTTCCCTGAAACAAATGAAACGGCAATACCATTGAAATGAAGGAAGATAAGGGCAAACAATTTTCAAAAATTGACAGAAAACAACTGGAAAGTATTGAAGAGCAAAGACAGGCAAAATTGACACAGAAAAACACAAAATGGGGCATCAGAGGTTTTCAAGGTAACAAGCTCAATTATTCTGAAAAAGTCTTCAGTACAATTATTATTTTTTTCTCAATTATATCTGATAATTTTTTTAATGTATTTTTGCAAAATATGAAAAGCTGATAGATTGATCTCAAATAATAAAAAAGGAAAATAAAAATGAATTTTAGCTCGTCAAACAATCATATGTATCCCCAGACCAGGACTTGAACCTGGATTTTCCATTTTTATTAAGACTCACTGCTTTGAGCAATCTGGGGGGTTTAATAGAATGTTTATGTGCTATTGGATTTTTTGTTTTTGTTTTCATTTTTATGAGACAGAACTAATATATAGAGGATACTTGCTTGCATATATTGAGTGAATAAGGGATATATTACATTCACGATAATATCAGCTGTTTACAATTTATGTTCTGCTGTGTTTTGTGTATATTCACACAGAAAATGAATGGTAATATCATCCTCTTTTCTAATTCAAGGAAAAATAAGAACTAAAAAAAAAACCCACCACCAACAACAAAAACAAGAAGTCTTTTGTAGGATTAGAATCTGGTGCACCTTCGTGACAGGTCATCATGCTTGCCACTACATTCTTTGGTCATACTGTTAACGATGTCTATTGCTGTGAAAAAAAAGTGAATTATGAAAATTATTCCTCGTGGAAAATCCACTAATTCATGGACCAACATAAAATAAAAACACATAAATGAATACTATTTTTTTGTAATTGGAAAGCCTATGATGATCGTTTCTTTTTTTTTTTTTTTTGGCTGCAAAATTTATGATATTAATTAAAATGTAATGGCAATAAATAAATAATAAACAAAGAAATTAATTTTCAGAATGGAGATTTGAAAATGATGGGAAAGAAGTCAATTTTTTTACCATAATGCCTGAGGGTATTAATGAAAAACTACTGAGGTTTTATGCTGAAGTGCAGCCTAAGAACCTGGAGAAAAGGGCCCAGGTGATGCCTACTTGACAGGCTGCTGAATACCATTAAAACACTTAAAAAAATGTGAGATCTGCAATCAGTAGACATTTGCAAGACTGAGGAAGAAATGTGGACATTGTCAAGGACAAAATATTTAAATCTGACCGCATATAATATGTTAGATGGCAGATTAAAACACAATTTACAGGAGGGGTTATCAAGACAGACGAAACACAATTTATGACAGGTTATCAAGACCAAATACAAAGAAATAATAAAAACATGTGACTTTGAAAAATCTGTACTAACCTTCATTCCACAAATAATCATGTAATCCTATGATTCAGAGTGTGGTACACACTCTCAATCCACTTTGTTAGTTGTGGCTTAGAGTTTCATCAGCAGCTGAATCTTGGATCCTTCCAGTTTTGCAGGCATGAAAACAACATTAAATATGTATCACTTCCGCATGAAACAAAGCAAAAAATAAGGCAGGGGGTCTTGATAGTGAGGATGTACCTTCAGAGAAACGTATGTATGCCACAAATAATGAGCGCTGTCTAGTTAGGTCACTTAAAATGTTGACTGAGAAAACTGATCCCAGTGCACAAGCACTTTTCAATCACTGCTCAAATGATGCCCTGACTTATCCTGGAACAGAACAATATTGGTACAATTAAAAATCTGTACAGCACTATCAGTTTACCCAGTTCATGTCAGACATCCTGAAACAGAACAATATTGGTACACTTAAGAATCTGTACAGCACTCAATTTACCCAGTTCACGTCAGACATGCTGGAACTGAACAATATTGGTACACTTAAGAATCTGTACAGCACTATCAATTACCCAATTCATGTCAGACATCCTGAAACAGAACAATATTGGTGCACTTAAGAATCTGTACAGCACTATCAGTTTACCCAGTTCACGTCGGACATCCTGGAACTGAACAATATTGGTACACTTCAGAATCTGTACAGCACTATCAGTTTACCCAGTTTATGTCAGACATCTGTCGCAATTCAAAAAGTAGCAAGGCATACACAGCACACTGTCTCAGAGCTACAAGTATTTAAGCAATATTTGATGCAGGATTCAAACTTCATCACATAATGTAATGAAAGTTCAGTAAGAAGCTACAACAGGGATTGTTCTTCAGCTCACAAGTGGCCAATTAGTGACACTGTCATCCCTTACAACATTTAATTTCTACAGCCCAAGAAACTGTGTCATCCATTACTATAACCAACGAGGTCATCATGTTTGAATCCTGTCGAAAATACACACCACCCCTATCCATTGGGAACACAATTAAGTTTAAGTAATTTCATGTCATCAGGATTTATATCAAGTTCCTCATTCATTAACTGTATATTCCAATTCACAGGGAACAACAATAATGAAACAAATTAGACTTACACAAAACACATGTTAGCATCTACCATCTTCCAGCTGATCGAATCAAGTTGTGTATTGACGACACCCGATGAACTTTTCTTTGATTGGCTGTATATATATAGCATGATGGTCAGGGTCCACAAAAGGACATCATGCTATGTACCGATCTGTGCTAAAACCATAAAACCAACCAAGTCATTTAGCTGAAGAAAATGATGCATGCACCAAAACGACTGGGGGGGGGGGGGTTATAATAGTGGGCGAAAACTACGTGCTTCATTGGCACAGTTACCATCTTAAATAAATGCATATTAAATGAGAAATACACATGTAGTGAAAACATAGAGATTGCACATATAATATTTTACTTTATTCAGAGAACCATGCATTTGTACATTTATATGTACATGTCTGTATAGCATGAATAGTTAAAGTATCAACACCTATGCTCACCAACCGATCTCATGGCATGCGTAAGAGTGAATCCATAATAATTCCATTGGAAATATGCACACAGAAGTATAATATTTAGTCATTTTGTCATAGATCATTGTGTTTAAATTCAGTGCAAGCCCCAAGGGGGGGGGGGGGGGGGCAAAACTACGGACTTCATTGACACAGTTGTAAACTTGTTCCATATTAAAGAAGAACTACCTAAAACAGTTATTACATATTTAATAGTTATTTTTGTGTATACAAAATCAGCAACTCAAGCATAAATAGTTTATATTTTAAAAAATGTTTCATATATCTAGTCGAATCCTAAATTTAATTTCTTGCAAATACATTCACACAAACTTTTAAAAAGTTTTTTTTTTTCCCCACAACATTCATATTTGCTGGACGTGTCCAAAGGGTCTGATTTCTGACCAACAATAAAATGCATGATTCAGACATTGGGAGTTTCTAAAAAGAAGCCTGTATTTAGGCTTGAAAAGTACATGTACTTAGCTGAAAATTCAAATGTACTGTATTGACCTTGTAATGTACTTGCAATGAGAATTCTACAGGTGTGTATACATGTAAACTGCCTGAACCCAGCTTGGGAGTAAACCATTCAATTGTATGGGTACACAGTGAGTTCCATAAAAACAGTTGAGTCATTCTCTAATGGATGGATGAAAAAATAAATCCAATATTCATTGAAACTTTTGTTTATAACTATGACTTTTCTTCACTGCAGAGCAAAAGAGGGGAGTAGAATGTTTGATTACATTGGCCAATCACTCCACCCTGCAACTTAAATGGTTCTGTTCCAGTCAGTGCTAACACTGAAAGGACAGTTCTCTGTGTATATGTGAATGACCTGCAGCAAGAAAATAAAAAGGGTTAAGATGAAAGGGGGGAGGGGGGTTACATGTGCGCATCAATGACCAAAACTATTTGGGCCCTAAACTTGTTTCAGCAGGTGTGTTTGATGATTGATTAAGCAGGCATTAAATAGTGTGTTGTTTTCCCTTAAAAAAGGTAGGTAAATTAATTGATTTATAAATTTGGGTAAGAAACTTTTTCAGCCCACCACATTGTTTGCTTGACTTGTGAACACCTAAATCTCAAAGCTAATTGCATTTGTTTAACTCCAGATTTAATCCTGCCCAGGGCTTCAGCCTTCCTTTAACAGTAAAAGCTTTACATTTCTGTATCCCGTTATCTGTTATAAATACCCACTAATTAACACTTTGACACCTATTTGTTTGAATGACTATAGCAAGAATAATTGTTAAGGAACAACGGGGTCATTTATATTGGGAATGCATGATATTATTCACTGGTCATTTGATTGCATGACGATTGTCTGATAACACAGCAAAGCCACATGCACATGTTGGCGGCTTTCTTTTTTTAATTTTTTAAAATGTTTTTATAATAAAATTACCCCATAATTTTAACAACCCTTATCAGTGAGACTGACTTTGATGATTAGCAGTTACCGGTACTTAAATTAATTGATTTATAAATTCGGATGAGAATCTACTTTCTTTTGAGCAACATTTGTACTCAGAGTGCATTGAAGTTTTATATAGTTTTATATATGCAAAAAAGACCTACTGGCTTTAATCTTCATGATTTAGTAATAAGATTAACATATATCAACTTTCTAATGAGCTTATATCTTTCAAATAAAAGCTAAGCTCAAAATACATTGTTGACTACTGACACATTTGAAATGAATATTCACAAATAGAAATGTTTAACATCTTATTCATATAAAGAAAGTTGTAAACATAAGACACTTTTTTCTTCAAGAATACAGTACATCTTGCGCAATTATTAAATCAAACTCTTGTTTATTTTGGCTCAAAACTTTGCAGTACTTAAAGAAATTTGTGAAATTATTGTACAATTTTGGGAGCCAAGCCACGATCATGTTATATCCAAATTCATACACTATTTTTACCCCAAAATGACAATTTTTTACACATTATTTTTCATACTTTGAAAAAAAGTTTTTTTCATGTACGAAAAAATACATGAAATATCGGGAGCCATGCCACGATTGTGTTATATCCAAATTCATGCTATAACAAAGCGTGCTATAGCAGGGTTTCACTGTATGTGTATATATATATATTATATATATATAATGCGATTCACTGTTCTGTATTCTTGAGCGTTATTGAATGAAATTCAAAATATGATTAAAATAAAAGAATGTTATTAAACTCAGAGATTTATTTAATGTTTTATTTGTTTAATTTAATTATAAGGATTGACTTTATATTTTTTTTAATTCAACGAAGTATGAACTGATAAAAAGCTATCTACAATTCGTTCAATTAAAAAAAATAAACAGTCAATCCTTAAGTGTATACAGCAGGTGTTTTGGCACACTTAACATGTGGCAAATTTGTTAAAAAATAGTGGATCATAAGTTTGTCTAGTTATATTTTAGCAACTGCAGATCTAGAGAGGTTATAGGAATCAGACCACTAATAATTAATTGAGCTCGGTACAGCAAATGGCTGTAATATCAACATGGAATTTGTCTTTTTTAATTTTCTGAGACTTTTATCAGTGCTTTCAACTTCAACATAGATTCTGTCTGTGCATGTACAGGATTTTAATTTTTTTCTCCAGCAGGCTAAAATTGTCTTGTTCCTACCAGGTGAAAAACTGATGATTAAACTAGTTTTTATCAGTACCCCACTTTAGAGACATTTATATCAAGAAAATGCCATTAAGCACATAATTTTGATTCTTCAGAAACTATGGCTTACTTCAATCAAGAAGTACATGTGTTGTGTACTGGGTCACGTGGTGCACAAAATAGTTTTATTTTCTCAAATGTTAACATTGATGTCTATGGGAAATAAATTACCATAGTGGTCTGATCTCTATAATAATATTTCAGGTGGTCGACTTGGATTTTATTTATTTTTGCAATCTCACTTTGAGAGTGCTGATTTGCTAAAATTTCTGCACTGCTAAAAATTCCTGCTATTCTATTCCATATATATATTCTATTCCATATATATATATATATATATATATATATATATATATATATATATATATATATATATATATACATGTTCATGTACACACACACATAATAGTCAACTCTCATTACAATGACATTCTTTAAAAAGAAATATTTGGATATGAATAGAGCATTGATGGGAACAAACATGTTCAATAATAAATTCCACCTTTGTAATGGAATATTCAGCTTTCTATTTTCCATGTAACAATCATTCTTATTTGTTATTTACAATAACATTGTCATTCTTCAGGATTTTACTTTGTGAAAATATGTCAGAGGATGTAAACATTTTATTTCATATATATATATATATATATATATATATATATATATATATATATATATATATATATATATATGAGAGTTTAAAAATAATTACAATAATAGCAGGAATGAAGTATAAATGTATATTTCTGACCTATTTCTGACCTATTTTTCTCATTTGTACAAGCTGGTATAAGATGAGGACAATAATGCCTCTAAATTACAGGCATGATCTTTTACAAGAAAGGTTTTGTTAGACCACAAAGTAGCTGGAAACATGATATAGATATATATATGTATAAATCATATTCTGTGAGCAACCAGACATCAGTCATAGGAGTTCTAAAATATCATTATATCAACTTGTCTTTGATTTGTTTGTTCATTATACTGCCAAATAAACACCTTAATGAAGTAAAATTCAGAGGTCACTGTGTCAGTTTACACATTGTCTCTTTGTCAAAAATCAATAAAAATGTTGCTGACTAAGCTTAATTCAAATGTGACTGCAAATTGTTTTTTTGTTGGACAATCAATAGATGTGTACTGACAAAGTGTGTTTGGTCATTATGTTTTCCCAATTGTTTAAACAATCTACAGCCTCAAAACACAAGACAAAAGAGGTTTATTTTCTGAACTTATCAAAAGTCCTATAATTGAATGATTTAATGATTGTCTCAGTGTCTTATATTACAGATATTAGTATGATTACATCAGTCCCTCACACATTGCAGATAACTTCATAACAAAATATGTGAAGCTTAGGTCCAAATCAAGAAATAAAGATACTAGCAACAACAACTAACTTTCATTATCATCCTCCAAAACTTATTTGGGAACTTGATCAAATAAAACTTCACCAACTGTCTTCACCGAAAACGCCTGTCAATTATGTGTTATAGTATTCATCTATCCTCTCGACAGTTTGTACCCTCCTACAGTTTGTATAAACTAAAGGCATTAAGGATATAAAAAATCCACAAAATTTAGTCATTTCATTCATCAATTTATCACTTCTAACTTGATCGTCAACATGGTCATCTTGTTCACATTTCAAACTAAATGGTAGTTTCGTTACTAACACAGTTGGCATATTTGATTGAGCAAGTCTATTTTTTCAGACAACAGATGTGATATGGTTCGCTGTCTTCAATAAGCTCCAAATTATTCTGTAAATTTCTGTAACATTGGGAGTTGCATCCTTTGAACACATGTATAATAGAGCTACACGTTTTTATTTTGTTCATATTTTTTAATAGAAATATTAAAACTAGACATTGCAAATATTGGATGCAGACGACACAGGTTTTACTGAAAATGGACCGTTCTAGAAACCGGAAAAGGACAGTGAGCAACCTGGTTGTTTACATTGACAGCTTCTGTTTGGTTTGAAATGCAAACAAGATGACATTGTTAGGGGCCCCTGGAGCCAATCAGGTTAGAAATTATAAATGAATGAATGAAATTATTAAGTTTTGTGCACTTTTTATATCCTTGTTATTTTTTATTTTTAAAATTGCTAGTAGGGTACAAACTGACGGGAGTGTAGGCAAATACTATAGGTATTTTTGAGGCAGTATGTTAGCTTGTTGTCAATTAATAATTTTTAAAAACAGAGTGGAATAAAATACTGTTGTTGCTTGAAATTCTGTAATATAGTTTTCTGAAAGAAAAAAATGATGTTTTATAAATAATTAGTTTGAAAGGAAACCAGTTAATCTTGGATGGATAATACTAATACTAAAGCAACAGTAAATCTAAAACAGACAATGACACATTTTCTGGTAAATTTTATCATTAGGTATATCAAATTTTTCTTTTTTGTTTCAACTTGTTATATATGTTTTTATATTAAATTCCACAAATATATGGCTGTCACATTAATTTTCAGGAAAAAATGTCTATCAAGAGCCATTGTAATTTCAGTATCCCTGATACATACATACATTACACACACACACACACACACACACACACACACACACATTCATACATATATATATATATATATATATATATATATATATATATATATATATATATATATATATATATATATATATATATATATATATAGAATAGCCTGAAATTATTTGCTTTTCATTCAGCAGTCTTGAGTTTAAATTTAATATTTTTTTGCAATACAATCTGGTTGTAATTTAATTCAATCTGTGCTCCAGTGAACGAGTCTAAAAGTGCAAAATGATAAATAAAGAATATAGTGGTATTTCAGTTCTTTACTTTTTTTCTTTAATGAAAGTGTTTACATTGGTTGTTTTTTCTTTAGCAAAACAGACCTTGATAGATCTTACTGCCTGTACCACACACTTTGCTGGATTCTAAATTTATTTTTGACTGATTGAACATTTTGAACATCAGCAAAAATGTATTACCCCGATCATGGCTTGCTTTCTCAAATTTAACTGTTCATGCACTTTTGCATAGGAATGTTCCAAAATTGGGGGCGGGGGGAGAGTGTGTGGGGGGGGGATGCAAATGCATGTACACAAATACTAATACAAATACAGGTTGTTCGGACTTGCATGAAAATGGAGGCAATATACTTACTAGTAAACACCCACAGTAACCATTGACAGACACTTCATTTTGTGGTAGGTAGTATTTAATTTACCGGTAATATTTTCAAATTATTAAAATCCAAATAACTGTAGATACATGTATTGTGTAATGAATACCGTCATGAAACGGATAAACACAGTGCATACCATATATGCATTACTGCATAGGAATAGTGGCATGAAAACGTAAAAATGTATGAATTGATAGTATTTTTATGTACTGCAAACATCTAGAGTTTCCAACATTACACCAAGATTTATATATTTTTTTAAAGTCGCGCTTATAAGACGACCCCTACTCTGCATGAATCGAATTTTAAGTAAAAAAAACGTTGACTTATAAGCGAGTATATATGGTAATTAATTATATAACATGGGGGGGTGGTATACTTTCCAACTGTTCAAAATTTTTTTTTTTCTGGCTAGTTTGACAATTGGGAACTTAACCCAGGGTTCTTAAAAGGTACTGGTCTCCTCATTCGCCACATGCAGGTATGACATTAAAAAATCTAGCTGATCATATGATATTAATTTTTATGTAAACATCTCAATTTCTATGCAGATGTGCACTTCTTTTAATGTTACTCTCTTGCCCACTCTTAGACCGATGTGTACCATTTAAGCATTTATAAAATTGTTAACCAGTTGTTGGCTTTTTGAAGTGTATCCTGAATAGGACCTATGCTAAGGCCTTGAGTTTGGTTGAACAGCTTTATTATAAGCAACTAATATGAGTGAATAAGACTCAAAAACTCTGTCTCACTTAAATCTGGTACATATAAGTAGTAAGTTAATCTAAGTAGGAAAATACTGATAACATCTTATATTACCTATGTCTGTACTTTTAATGTCTGATATTATAGCTAATAGTCAGTATTAAAGATGAACCATGGTTAAATGTTGGTATTTTGTTGACTTTTTATGTCATTGAAAAATTTACCAATGTTTATTTCAATGAAAATTTAAAAATCATGTTTATTTTTTCTTCAAGATTAACATAGCTTTATTTGTATGTAATGGGTTCTTCTCTACATTTTGAAATAGAGAGAGAGGACTACCGTATATACTTGCTTATATAAGTCGAGTCCAACTGCAAACTGCACATAACCAGATTTGCCATTGTGTAATGCTCGGGCAGATCTGAGTCTATGCAGTTTGTTAGGGGTAATCAGTAGAACAAACAACATAGACCCTGATCTGCCAGTGCATTATGCTATGGCAGATTTGGGTCTATGTTGCTTGCAGTTGGAGTGAGTGCATATGGTAGTTTTATTATAATACCAGCAGCTCGTAAAGACTTCGTTTGAACTGACTTCAAAGAACTTCTTTCTTTACACATGTGAAATTTGGTGGAACATAAGAATGGAAAGTCTCCAAGCGTTGAAAACAAAAGTTGTATTTTGACTTGCAAATTTCAGTTTAGAGTGTATATTGACTTGCAAATTTCAGTTTAGATTGTCAAGTAAAATACATTTAACTGTATCATGTTCATTTTTTCATGATTGAATAAGTAGAAAATTTATACTAATTCAGATTACAAGCTTCAAATTAATTTCCCTCTCCCTCTTTCTTCTTGCTGTCGTAACAGTATATTTGTTATTTTTAGTAATCATTACCTCTTGCTCAGGGCAGTCCATTTATACATAGTCATGCACTTCTTCCACCTCTTGGAGACCTCAAAACATCAATATTTCATCTGTGGTCAGAAAAAAAAAAATCTATTTATACAACTTAGCAAACAACTTAGCAATATTGACTGGCTTTGTGTGTTTGTACTTTTAGACTTATTAACCTATGTTTGAAATTGCAGCTACACTTCATATCTCCTTAACGATATGAGGTATCTTCATGAAGCTTGGTATGCTCCTGTAGTATGACAGGACGACGTGTCTTGTAAAAGATTGGGCTCTGTCTGATCAACATTGTTTTAAAACTTTGTGTCTGTCCATCAATCCATCACACTCTTGACAGTTAATGTCTTCCAAACCATATGAGATATCTTCATGAAACTAGTTATGCATTTGTATCATGATGAGTTTATGTTTAAATATGATGGATGATTGTATCAGCACGTCATGTTTACTAAAAGACTTTATGTCTAGTTGGTCCTAAATGAAAATGGTACCTATCTGACATTCAGTATTGCCACCATGGTGGCCATCTCAAAAATCTTGTTATTGCTACTCCTCCTGAACAGATGGGGTTTTTACTAAAAGACTTCTTATGATGCCTAGTTGGTCCTAAATTAAAATAATGCCCACTCAGACATCCAATGTAGCTGCCATGGCTGACATCTTGAAAATCTTGCTATTCCTATTGATGGTTGCATCTGCATGGGGTTTTCACTAAAAGTGGTACTGAGCTGACACCCAATATGTCTGCCACTGTAGCCACCTTGAAAATTTTGTTATTGTTGCTCCTCCTGAACAGATGTTCTTATTAACATTGAGTTTTCACTGTAATACTTCTTAGGATCTCTAGTTAGTCCTTAATGCAAATAGTGCCCCTTAGAAATGTAATATGGCAGCCATCTTGAAAATCTTTTTAGCACAACTCCTTCTAAATGGATGACCATATTGAACATAGGGCTTTCACTAAAACTAATTAGTCCTAAATAAAAATGGTGCCTGTCAGCAATACAATGTGTTGGCTATGATGGCCATATTGAAAATCTTGTTATCACTACTCCTGAACAGATGGTCATATTGACATGGAGTTTTCACTAATAGACTTCTTATGATGCCTAGTTGGTTCCCCCAAAAATGGTGCCTGCCAGATATCCAATATGGCTACCATGGTGGTCATCTTGAAATTCTTTATGTGCCTTCTTCGCCTGAATAGATGGTCTTATCAGTATTGCATTTTCAGAAAAACACTATAGCAATATGTAGCTAGTACTAATGAAAATGGTACTCATCTGACACCCAGCATTGCACCATAGCCATCTCAAAAATCTTGTTTTCAGTACTCTTCTTGCATAAATAGTGGCATTGACATAGGGCTTTTATTAAAATTATTCTTACAGTTTTTAATTGTTTCTGAATGAAAATAGTGCATATCTGACCACCAGCATATGTGTGTCTGCACTTTTGTGAAGGAGTTTGAAGACCAGACATAAGTGACCTTGGGGTCAAATCAAAGACTATTACTTTCATTTTTGTAGTTCATTGAGCTCGTGAATACAGTGACTTGTACATATACAAGGGAATTTTGACCCAACTTTGTATTTAGTTGCATTCCAATGAACAAAATGATAATCAGCAATCTGACATTGATTTTAAGGTCAACGGACTTGACTTGGGGTTTTAGCGGTACTGACTTGTAAGCATGATAACACAAACAAATATGAATACATTTGTATTGTTTAACCCAGTTTGTGGATATATCTAAAGAATAGCTTGAATATACCACTTCAATAACTTCATTTTTTTTCCAAGAAATATTTGTTATAGATTTAACCAAACTTAGGATGTGGTTATATCTTGATATTGTCTGAGACAAGTTCTGTGATATTCTGTCCATTATATTGACTTCAATGTCAAAGACCATGATAAAGAATTTTGTTTTGCACATACAAGTGTCTAATGAACATGTTAACTCGAATGTAAGAAAATAGTTTTGTTACCAAATTTGGTAGGATGGAGTTTATTAAGAATATCAGAGATGGTTTAAATACTAAAAAGAAGAAATGGTCGTATCTTGGATTCCTGGTAATTCTTTTCAGCCAGTAGAATGTCAGTCCCTTCAAGGGATTTATGTTTTAAAATATCATCCTTTAGATATAGATTTAAACAATCTTATGTTAAGCTTTCTCTTTATCTACATTATGTCATAATGTTGCAGTATTCTTTGTTATGTTTACTTATCACAGTTTCATTCTGAACTTCAAATTGAGTGATACACAAATGAGTGGTATTTTAACCGTTTATTATAAAGCGAACCAATCATAAGTTGTGTCACACTTAAATTATACTAAAGTTGGAGTTGTATGATCCTGAATTTAAGTTGCCTAAGAGTTCAGCAAGCCATTTACATGAAGATGAATAAACCTACAGTGATCAGTTTTGAGAATCTGGTATAAACACCCAATCTTGTACCTACTATTTAAATAAAAAGGACATATGTGACTTGAAAAACAGTCCCAAATGGGTGGCACCATACTATCATATTGTGGTTCTTTTATCATGCAATGAGCTATTGTTTGTTGCTTCTCTTGTGAGGACTGCCTCATTTGATGCATTGAATGACTCAGTTTTTACCAATATATGCATTACAATTTTGACAGATAATTCAAGTGACTATACATATTTTCTCTCCATGAGAATGTTTATTTTTTTAATGGAAAATATCTTTATTTGTACCTTTTATATCATTTAAGTGTATAATATGTTGAGTACTGCAAAATAAGGTCCTAAACTTGATGATTGCATGAAGGATAAAGACTAAGTTTTCACTTCAGCTGAATGAAAAATCACTTCAAAATACCCAACGAATTTTATCATGGCATATCGGGCTATTAAAAGCTATGTATGAAATTCTGATGGGAATCCTCTGTGAGAAACTAGTTGATGTTTTAATAATTGATGAAATCAAACTCAATTACTCATTTCCAGATGCACAGTTTAGGGTACAATGATATATTCTGTACAGAAAAGATAGGGAAAAGTAATGGTTCACATGGTGCTATATTATTGATGTAGGATCTGAAAGACCATCTAGACAAAGAGAAAAACTTCAAAAGATTCTTGTAAACATCCCAGACATCTGCATCGTTGATACATGCCAACTGATTGCCCTCCATCTTTAGAGTTATCTTTTTGACAATGGCACGGCCAAGGTTTTTCAGACTTGTGCGTCAACGGTGTGGTTCCGGGCGCAATGCCATCGTTGCTACCGAGGCTTGGAAATTTGATTATAAGCAGCTGATTTTGGTCTATGGTGCTTGAGTTATTAGTCACAATGGTGGTGCTTCTGGCCCCCATAATGGGACAATTCCCAAAAAGAGCACAAGCTATACGACCTGCAGAAACAAGTTTGCAGAAATGCACTTGCCCCTAACCTGGCAAACCCACATGACTCCAAGGTCATAAATAGAATCAAAACTGGCAAAACACTACTAGCCAGCAGCTCTGGAAGATTTTTGCCAGGTATAAAAGAGCTAGGAATAAATTTTCCACACTGCCCAACCCAAGAAACGCTCTGCCACATATTCAACGAATGCCCTAAATAGGTCACATATTCAACGAATGCCCTAAATACAGCACAGAAAGAATCAAATTCCAGGATAGACAGAAGACACTAAATGCTCCTAACACGTACCCAGATTTTCTAAAGACACCAAGCAAAAAACATCAACTTGGTGTACTCGAATATCATAGGGTACGTCTCAGATATTGGGAAAAAGGGAAAATTTTAAAAATGGTAAATGGACCAAACCACCTGAGCAAATACATACACCTCATACTAAACCAAATTTAAAGTATACAAAAGCAGACCTTCTCTTGAGCGGGAGAGGAAGGGCTCTGCCAAAGAGGGAAGGGATAATATGCTGGGCCCATTCGGGGTAGCCACTTCACAGCGAGTGGCCTATCCCCGACCTCAGAGGCATGAGAACCTCTACTCCCTTAAATAAAGACAAGTCATGAAAAACAAAATTATTAAAATACATCCAAATGAATTAGTAATAATATACACTTAACACCACTCCCTAAATCAATTTACTTATAAAATTTATTAAAAAATAACATGATTCCCCGACCACATAAACATATGACCTAGAGCATTTGTACTTATCTCCCATTAACACTTTCTCAACCTCTAACGCACCCCAGTCTGATGAAGCCTCTAGCAAATTGCATTTAAACTCCTTCTACTACAGGAATTCTAAAATTAACACAAGGAGTTGGAATCCTGGTGTCACGGAATTGTATAAATCACTTTTATTTATTAAATACATGTACTCGGGTTTCGTTTTTCATTGTAACAACGATATCCGAGGGTGAGTTATGTATATTGTACAATATTTCGAAACAGTGAGTTCGGTTCACCCTATGCCGCACGTGCGAAGTGCTTTCGATGGGAAAAACCGAATACATCAAGCGCAGGGATTATGTAGGGCTGCATCGTCTGTGTATAAATGCCTCACTGTAAGACTAAATTTTTACATTACGGAACGTCTTGTCAGTGAGCAGTCTACTTAAGGATTTGTGCATCTTCAGCTGTAGAGGTATGTAAATTATTTATCAATTTCTGATGTATATTTTCTATGTAGCTTCGACTTGCATAGTACAATGCAAATATTTTCTATTCTTGTTTGTGACTTAATAAGAGCTTTATATTAGCAATATAAAATGGCATTTTTAGGAAACATTTAGTACCATAGAATTATTATCGGACACTGGTAGGTTCACGTCTGAACTCGTTTATTGCTTTGTAATGTTGTGCCGATAATGTAATTTGTATAACTTACCGTATATAAGGTCATTACGTGTTATCATATATGCCCGTGTCAATCATAATACACAGTGTTAGATTTATTTTCAGCTGATCAGAGTCGACGAGGTCCCAGCTATACAGCTGACCATAGAAGTTGACCATAGCAGCTATAAAGCTAACCATGGCAGCCGTAGAGCTGAATTAACAGTGTGTTGCTTGAGTAGCAGGTGATCGGGCGTTGCTGACCGGTTGGAGTGCACTGATTGCTTGATTGACCAAGGAATTGAATGGTGGTCGGTGACTACCTGTAGTACTGACTGCTTGATTGACCAGTGTGACTGGTAGCCAAGTGTGCCAGTGATGGAGTGTTTTGTGTTATTCCATACATGTAATCTTTTAGCCGTGGGCTAATTTTGATATTTTGTGTGATATTTATCCCATTGATTTCATCATTTTATTATTTGAATAAAATACCAGTATACATTTTTTACTATATGAGTAAAGTATATCATTTTACTATTTGAGTAAAACACATCATTCTTTTCGTCGTCTGAAATTACTGTGAATCATTAACATTTGTCTTTGTACTGTGTATTTATTTATTTGTATTCACATTTGGGTTACATTATTAGGTTCGTGCGAATTATGTTAATTTGTCCAATATTTGGACCTTGTACATGCACGTATTAATCATAACCCTTTTTCCATACAAGTCATTCATCAATAAACATTGCATTTGTATCACCATCAAAAGCGTTCTGTTATAAATCCGAAATCCAACCCGGTTATCTTGTTACACCTGGCAGGCGACCTTTTCCTCTACACCCCATAAAATTAAGAAATATAAGGTGCTCCTAAACCAAGACCATTAGGGCCGGCCGCACAAGGTGGCAACATTGATTTCAGAAACTCATAACTGCCCCACACCTATCTATATGAGGTGGTCCTAAATCCAGACCATCAGGGCCGGCTGCACAAGGTGGCTGTCATTGGAAGGAAAGAAACACCCCTTAACTATAGACATGCCCCTCAACTTAACCAATATGAGGTGGTCCTAAGCCCAGACCATCAGGGCCCACTGTACAATGCAGTAACCGATTGACTGCAATAGCTGCATAGATGCACAAATAATGAGGAAATCCACCATACCAACAAATACCACTCAAAAAAAACTCTGTCTCTCTAATAACTATCTTTGACATTACTATTCAATACAGCGATATGTCAGATTAAAAAATTTTAGTGTAAGACGACACATTTTTTAATACCTTTCCTAACACTAATCAAAATTAATATGCTCTGTACCCAGCAGAGCCTCCAGGGACGACGGAGCACCCTTGCCGAGCTCCTTGCCTACAACCATAAGGGTAAAAATTTTAACAAGTCATACATGGCCATAGGGCCGAACACGGCTCATGTAAGATCAGTCAGTCAGTTTTGCCAAGACAGATTCATACGAAGATAGGATAGGAAATATACCAAAAACAGGATAATAAAAATAAATTAAATCACAACCCGCATAGGTAGGCAAATAAGGAATCAAAAGGTGAAGTAATAATGTCGAGTGCCGGGGGGGGGGGGGGGGACCGTTATGTCTGTCCCCTTAAGAGGTGGGCAGCGTTTACCGGAACTGTCGACCCCCCCCCCCCCCCCCGGCATGAAATACCTCAATCAAATAGGAAAATAAAAAAGGTACATTAAAATAGGCTAACCTGATTTGTCTGGACCGGGAGAGAGGGGCTTGTCTCATGGGGAGGGGATTAGTAGGCTAGACCCAATCAGGGACCTAGTTCGCGATGGCGGCCTAATCCCAGCCCTCGTGGGCAGGGGAAATTCCACTCCCACAACAAAGGACATTGAAGGAAAAGCCAACAAATTTAATTCTTAACACAAAAACATCAATCTTCACTAAAAAGAGAATTTACTTTCAACTAGGCCAACCTTATCTTAGAGCATTGTATTGCATTAGGTTTTTATTTATCTGATCTTTTTATACGCTTCCCATTTTGCGTCACTAACAAAGCATAAATGTACCTCCATCCTACAACAGGAATACGACTCTTAAAAAAAAAACAAAAAAAAAAATAAAAAACACACACACACAAAACTCTCACTTTCCCTCTGTCTCCTCTCGATGACGGTACGCGGTAATAAGCACCAGCAGCAACACACAAACTTCCTGACCCTAAAAAAAAGTAACATTATAAGGTAGTCCTAAGTCCAGACCATCAGGCCCAGCCACACAGTGTGGCAACGATTGAAAAACAAGCAACTTAACAACACGACCCTTTTATCTGACCCACTCTAAAATTAAGAATATAAGGTGGTCCTAAGTACAGACCACCAGGACTCTACTGCACAATGCGTTAACCAATTATCAAAAATATCCCTAAAAGCTAAATAAGGTAAGCACCAGGCCCGGCATCACAAGGAGGCAACAATTGTAAAAAATCATGAACAAAATCCGAACGACCTGGCCATCAGAATTAAGTATATAAGGTGGTAACAAGTCCAGACCACCAGGGCACCACTGCACAATGCAGTAAATAAGTTGGAATCACCCCATTTGTAATATCAATAAATATAATATCAGTGCATATATTTACGAAAATATAATAATAATCCAGTCCTTGGACTGAGCCGGACATATATATTTATCTGTATAATCTTTCTAACCACTCTATAACTAACCCGTACCCACAACCACAAGTACAGAGTTTGTTTTTTTTCAAAATTCTTCTTGAAAAACAACTAGATAAGGTGCAAGTCGACGACATTTCTTACATCTGGCAAATAAAAAACAAAATTTCAACCCTGGACCACTTGGAGCCCTCCTGAGACGTCGAAGCGCCCTCTGCCGCCGTCTTCCATCTTTTCCTCTTCCGGACATGAGTAATTAATAAGTGTGCGGTGCACACAGTAAGGCGTCGAATGGGTTCTTCGCGCCCATTCAACGAGTAATTAAGTAGTGCACGGTGTGCACATAAACCGAACGTACATGGCCGAATCACCGCACACTTCTAAATTCAAGATGAATCAATCAATCAGTCTTGCCAAGACAAGTCAGCTGCCAGCCGTCAGGAAGAGAGGGTCGGGGCGAGAGATAAAAAATCAAGCTGTGCAGATGGGAGGAGATGGAACGGATAGCTGTCAACACAGGACGACGTCCAGTGCAGACATCAACCTACTTCCCCATCGGGAGATAAGTGTAGCGGCAGGAAGGCAAGTGGCGAAAGATGATGTTTGGAAATCAGTCACAAGTAGCCACTGGGGATCAGCTGCTTCAAAGAGAGCGACGCTTGGAAATTTGGAGTAGGATCAGCAAGATGATTATAACTCTCTACAATGACAAATTTGACCATTTCTACCCACCGACTAAAACAAAACTATAATTTCATCATGAATTTGGCAAAATAAGTAACATCACTAAATTATTGAAGGGTAATTCAAACCCTTTATTGATTTACACTTTTGGACACAACAAGTACATTCTGAACACTAAATTCTAAATTTTAATGAAATAGGTTAATTGCAACTAGACAGAATTATTACAATTAAAATATGTGGCTAACACATAATTGGCATGATAGGGACAGCCTAATTTAGATAACTGGGCAGAATTTTACTAAGAGTATAACGCGAATCAATTCCTGTTGGACATGTCTTTTCTCAACGTGGCCTCAGATAGACTTTAATTAAATAGTACGCTGTGCGTACATTGCTAAATAGTCGTAAATGTCTACAAGGCTGAACACGACTCAAATTCAAACTCATCATCAGTCTTGCAATTCATCGTTCACCTTACCAGGTGAAAGAACTGGAGCTGCATCAGAACAGGAGAGTTATTATCAGGGGGATGATTCATTACAAACTGGCTAAACAGCTGGTGATGTCAATCATGGAGGTTGAAACAGAAGCATCAAGGAAGGTGTGGGAGGAGGAAAAGATGATGGAGCGAGAAGTTGTGGCCCACATTCAACAGTGTCATGAAAAATATCAACATCAGCAGCAACAATAACAACAACACGAAGAGCTGGAGCCCCTTTCATCCCGAAAAAGAGGTCTGGGAAAATGAGACTAACCAGCCTCACTTCTCTCTGTCGCTCAGCATTAACCTTTGGGGTGTGGATAGATGGGAGCAGGGGTGTGCGGTAGCGCAGCCCAACCTAGGAGGCGAAGTTGTCCTTGATATCGATCCAGTACATCAACCAATATCCCTTTTCAGAGTCATTCAGATATCTCAGAAACAGATATTAATCAGTCTTTGTCAGATATTTGTTTCAATGTTTTTTTGTTTGTATGGTTTTGTAAATGATTTTATCTTCAACACATAACCCTTATTTTGCATTCTACCCTTACACCTCTGTCTGTGAGAAGGTGTAGGTGTTGGTGAATTTGTCAGGGTGATGGTTAGAGAGACTGAGTGTTGGTCAGTAGGTGTGGATACTAGTTAGTAAGACTGTATGTTGGTCAGTAGGTATGGGTAATAGTCAGTAGGCGATGGTCAGTAGGTGTGGATACTGGTCAGTAAGGCGGTGTGTTGGTCAGTAGGTGTGGTCAGACTGGATGTTAGTCAGTGGGTGGGTGTTAAAATTACTGCAATTTTAACATTACATTTCCAGTTGTGAACATAGTGCCATCTTTGTACCCATAACAAACAAACAAAGAAACAAACACAAAAATATGGGCACAAAGGGAAATGCCATATTAAATCTATGTAAATTTTCAACATTTCGTTTCGCCTTGTGCCCGTAGTGCTATAATAATGTTTAACCTATGGACTAATGTTAAATTCCCCTGTCCAAAGTGCCACATTTCAAACCAGAAGCGTAGTGTTAAATTTCCCTTGTGCCCATAGCGCCATTTATGTGCCACTCTATATTACTGAAGAGGCTCTCAAAAAAGAGTAGTGGAATTCCTCAAAATGTGTAGGAACTTAAAATTTTCCTCAGAGATAAGGCAACACTCTTTTAAGGAAAATTCACCATTTTATGACTACATTTGAATTACTGATGCCTGCTGAATATTCTGAGAAAACACCATCGTTACCAAGCAAGTAGCGATAAAGATGATAAAAAATCTCAATTTTGAGGAAGAAATATTTTTTGTTTAGTACATTTGCAGCCAAAAGAGGGACAGGGGAGCAGTCCATCAAGAAATAAATTAGAACCAGTCGATGGAAGGGAGGTAACTGTGTTATTGATTTAATTGACATTAGCAAAACCATCTGAAATTATGATGTCATCTGAAAATACAAATTTTAAGGATCCTTTGACGAGTTCCTTCGATAAAGATATCTATGAGGGAGAGGTAAAGATATTTGCAATTTGCTTCAAATCAAAGGAAAGTCATGTTTCAACGCCTTTTCAAGGAATTTTCATAACGTCAGCTGATTTGCTGGCGTTTTCTTGTTCACTGCAATGATGAAGATAGTGATGGGGGGTGGGTCATGGCTAACTTAATACAACCTTCATTAAATGCAGCACAGATCTAATAAAAAAAAGCATCTAAAATGGATCTCTTCTTAAATGTACGATCAAGCAATCTTAATTGTTAGGCTTTATAGAACGAAATGGAAAACTCTGTGTAAGACCGGTCGGCCCAAGTTTGGGAAAACTCGGATTTGTCTTTACTGAAAGTCAGCTTGAGTTGCTTAGTCATACAGTGTATGACGTTGACCCAGATATGTATGATGGGCAGGGGGCGATGCCTTGCTGCCTGAACAGTCGGTGCTGCGTAGCACTGTTCCATCTGCAATCAACAGGGGAACCGGAGGCCAAGTTTTCAACAATATCTCACATACTTGGCAGCCCATATTTACACTGTTACCCAATTTGGAGTCTGATTGCTTTATTTTTACTATACCAGTACTTACTCTGATCCATTTTTCCATATTGAGGTGAATCCAGGCACAATCAAGTGCTTCAGTTTTTCAAACTCTGTTAACCACCATTTCAGTTGGTTGAAGAGCAATGGTAGTTGAGGAATGCCAAAGTAGGTTAAACTAATGCAGAGGTACAAAACTCCATTTCCCAGGAGCACAAGACAACCAATAATTGATGCTCCACAGTTATTTTCCCGACGTGAAAGCCCAGTCTGGCAACCCCAACAAATATTGTTAACAAAATGATCATATTAAAAATTATAATGGCATACTTGTCAAGTTGTCATATTCCCAGACAGTGTTTTGTTTTTTTCTGAGACTCAAAAAGTGTGTTTTGAGGTCCCAAGGGGGGTCAGTTCGCATGACCCCCCAAAAGCGACGTCATCCAAATGACAATAAGCTATCTTTTAAAATCAGCCTATAGCAAATTACTGGAAATTGAAATCTGAATCAAAGAAAATACAATCTGTTTTCTTTAAAGCATGTAATATACTTACAAAAAAAAAAAAAAAAATCGTAGACTTAGCATTGTCAAATAAGATCACCACAAACATGGTCACAACCTCGCATACATTAAATACAAAAATACATCAAGTTGCTTTCAGTAGTTTAGTACTATAGTTTGTTTGACAGTAATGCAAGCGATATTTGTGTTCACAAATATGCCTACACTTTTCCTTCACAAATGTGCTTCCATGTCTATGTTGGCGCAAGCAATGGCCAAAGTCTCTAAAAGTGATAAAAGCTGTATGATGGTAATGAATATCCATTTAAAAACAACGAATTTGCCAATTAAAACATTCATGGTTTGTGGTAGTCAGCTGAGTTGCTAAAGTCTTTGACTGCCGATATTGTAACGTATTTTCGAGGTTAAAGTCACACCTAAGGCAGTGAAGATTTCATTTATTCTCGGGCAGAATTAATGAAAAAAGGTACTATTTTATGCAAATACACAATTTGTCATTTGATTATTGATGTAATACTTTAAAATTATTAAAATTCCATGGTGCAGTTCATTTCAGGTTAACCAGATATTCAAACATGTTAATGTTTTCACGAGTTATTTGATCACATGATAAAATGTTTATTGCAATCATGTAATGTCCAAGGAAAATATGAGAAAGTTAAGGTGGCAAAACTGTTGAAGCAAATAAGATTATGTACTGCAATTTTCCTTTTTCCCTTTAAAATGTTGTGTCCCCCAAATCTGGAGGGTGAGGCACGCAGTGTCCCCTGACCTTTGGATCCTAGGTGCAACACTGCATTAGAGATTGAATGGTGCTGTTGTTCAACGTACTGAATAATCATTTTTTGAATTTTATATATGGAGTAAAAATCCGACTTCAAAGAAATGTTGCTGCTGATCACAAACTTTAATAAAGATGGCTTCAACGTTCTCATTCAATGCAGTCAGTGATGTGTAATAACATTTGTTTTTCAACACTCATCTGTTTGATGTACTTAACTTCAGACAAATTGGGTTGTTCCACTTAATGTACTTCACCTAGGCAAATTAGCCTAATGGGCTTTCCCTCAGCAGTGCTCAAAGGATTTGACATGACACATCACCCTATCTATTGTGAGTCAATTCAGTAAATCTCTGAAAGGTCTGTTTTTCTCCGACCACCTTACCTTTTAATTGTTGTTAAAACAGCTCTATAAACTGCCCAGAGGATAGTTTTACATGAGCTCCGAGCAAGACTGTTTACTGTTTATACATACCACAGATTACGGGCATGTATCATTGTGATGAAAAAATGTACATTTTTTTCTGGGTTTTTTGTTGTTGTGGGAAAATTTTTTTTTCACTAAGATTGCTGAAAATCGTGTTTTTCTAAACACGACCGTGTCAGGGGGTTTGGGTGTCCAAAATCGTGTTTTTCGCGTGACACATTGTGTTATGGCATGTTTGTAATGGAATTTTTTTCCAGTTTGATCGTCAAATTGCCCCTCTGGGTAGCTTTAGCAGGGTGCCCAAATTGCCTCCATATAATTCCATAGCTGAGTGTTGGGTGATTTTTATCGGTAATAAGCCACACTAATCCACATGTGTCAGCTTACTCATTATCTGATTAGGTAATCAGTCCTTGGTATGAACCCTTAAAGAAACAAGACTAGCAAATGCTCATCTTTTGTAAACACACCAACATATGGAGGTGGTATCTTTCATCATTGACCTGACACACTGAATGCCTATCGTCTAGTAGTATGCTTTCCCATTGGTCAGTGGAAGAAATGGGCACTCGCTGTAGAGCATGAGATAGTTGTTTCTGTTGGCTGACTTTAGCTAAAGGAATATTGCAGGTATAAAGAATCAAACCAATAACATTTGTTGTTGCATACTACATTGGGTTGTATGGTAATGACTCCATGTGAAAAGTTTTCTATTTACCTGACAGTTTAGATACAGGAATAATAGTACTGAATTAATGATAACATAATATAAACTCAGACAAACATAAAATATAGATAACTTTCAAGTCAGGGTTGGACCACTACTAGAAAGCTGATGGACAACAAGACACCACGTCTGGTTACCCATAAAAACCAATATAGGTTTGGGGGCTGATTTATTGGACTACAAAACACCATCAAAAAAAGGAAATTGTTCAATTATCTTTTATTTGCTGATCTCAAACAGATAAAGATAAAGTGTCTCAGCATGTGTGATGGCTTCCATATATATATATATATATATATATATAGGGCTGAGTAAATCCTATAGCCCAACATCCAAGACTATTCATTTTCGAAGTCAGGCAAGTAGAACTTTCTAAGTAGCTAGTCCAGGACAAGTGCTTCTGGCTGTACTGAATAATTGATTCTACCCCTCTCCATGTATACATTTACATCCTGAATAACACCTACAGGTGGTCAGTGATAACTGTTGCATATGCACATGTTCTGTTACCACTTGTCTGCATATTGGGCGAAGTGACCAAATTATCGGCAAATCAAAACACATCAAACAAAACAAAGCCAGCATGATTAATTAGCAGTGTTTTAAGTGGCTTTGTTGCGTTGTGTTTACTCAAACCAGATCCTCACGAGCAGCTCACTCTGATTTTAATCCAGCGAGTCAGTGCAATTAAATTAATGAAAGGTACTTTACCAACATCAGTGTTGGTTTCCTTTATGAACTGATTACATGACAGTATTGAATCTTTAATTTTTAATTGATTATACAGAGGATTAACTTCCACATGCTATATTGCATTTGAAGAAAAATAATTGTGATAATTAATGAGCTATCTCTGTTTGTATTTAAAATAGAAAATCCCTGGCTTGAATTTATTGACTCAGAAGGAAAGATGTTTTGCGGTTATTGCAAACAATATCCCAAACTGGAACAGGTTGGAAATTCAACCAGTGTAACCAATGTTCAGAATTGAACCAATCAAGTCACATGACATTTCTGGACCCACAATGCCTGTGCAGCACAATATATGCATGACACTGCAGAAAATCAGTGAAGTTCGAGTTGCTGACACTCCACTAGGAAAGGCCCTTTCAAAACTAAATGAGACTGGAATGGAAAAAAATGAGAGTTCTCTTTAACACAGCCTACACCCTTGCCCATTATGGAAAACCATTCTTAATCATCTTTAAGTGATTTTCAAACAGGAAGACCATGATGCCATTTATGAGCAGTATTTAGAGTTCAAAGCGAAGATGAGGGCATACAAGCAGTCACCGGATCCACCTGTTGAAATTCATGGAACACTCTTAGTGAATACTCCACCTTGTCTCAGTCTGTTATGCAAACTATTAGAAATCATGTTTGTTATAAACCTGTCCACTGCTGAGTGTAAGCAAGGATTTAGTTCAATGAACTTAATCGAGACTTCATTATGGAATTCCTTAAACCAAAAGAGTGTACAGATTCTAAGGAACATTTCAGCAAATGGACCAGAGCTGAGGACTTTAACCCAGATACAGCTATCAACTGCTGGCTTAGTGCTGGTGCAGGTGCAGGTGGCAGACATGTACATCAACATTTTTCAAATCAAACGGCTAAAACATATATACCTGAAGTAGCCAAATGTATATCAACCAATGTTTTTGAAAAATTAAATTCTTTTGAGAAATAATTATGTTGTGTATTATTTCGTTTGTTCTTTCTATGGATTAAGTGCATACATCTCATCAAATCTTGGCAAGTGATTACAATTTTGGGACAAGTGAAAAGTAAGCTGGGACAAGTGAAAAGTAAGGTGGGACAATTTAATTTTCTGAAACCACTTGTCCTGGACAAGTGGATGAAAAAAAAAAATGCTGGGCAACCAGTTTTTCAAAGCCCAGGGACAACCATGCATTTTCACAATTTTTCTACCCCTGTAACGGTTAAGTTTTTTTAATGAAACAAATATATTTGACTCAATGTGATTAGACATACTTGTTTCATTAAAGAAAATGCACCCCTAGTTCAACCGATATCAGCAGTTGGCAGTGTTTTCCACTAGGCACACCATAATTTTGAAATAAATATCATGTCACTATGCATAAATAATCTCCACAATTGTGTTGCATTATTTACAGAGAAATCCTTAAATAATACTTTAGGAATATTTTTAAGTACATAATATGGTCAGTACTACATAATAAGGCCATAAACATGATCATTTTATTATGGATACAGACCAAGTTTTCACCTCAGACAAATGACTGATCACCTCGGAATAGCTGGACTTATAAACTGTCCTATTTTTGATTGCTTTTTTATGCAAAAGAAACTTGAAGACTTCATTGTTGCTACACCATTGGCTTATTCCTCATACATGTACCTTGGATAACCATCTGGTAACGACCCCCCCAAAAAAACTGTGGCATACATATATTTTCACTGAGTTTCAGCCAATCAGCACTCTCAGCTACTAAAGTGAAGTGACCCAATAGACACTTGCTTTCTTTCCCTCTTGGTGTGACCAGTTCTCATAAGGCCTAATATTTTTACATACAAGTGCAGTGATCAAGATTATTTTACAACTAGGTCTATAGAAAATGTGTACAGAGAAAGTAAACTTTGGGCTATAATGACAGGGTTCTCCATTGGATTTTGAAAGCTGCATTTCAGGACTTCTTCCTTGAAATTATTTGGAATCCCCATGGTTCTCAATAGATGCATACCCTCAGGTTTTGATGCTTGGAATTTAAATGTGACCCATTTCTGATGCATAGAAATTGCAACCTGTGCATTTTTATGACGCACAATGATTTGGGTCGGAGCATCAGTCTTCATTACATTTGATTCACCTCTGGGATAATTTCCCACTGAGCGTGCACTGTCCATAACAAATTTACTGTATGTGACAGTGATCGACATTTGCTAGACTACTGTATAAACCTTATCGGCCAATAGCATCGCACCTACACTGTATGTAAAGTCGATATGAACTGTGCAGAGCTAACATCTCACTGATGTCATGCTTAGGTGTGCATAATTGAATCAAGGGTAGATTGTTTTGAGATTATCTTTGATGTTTTGACAGAAGAAGAGGGAATCAATTATGACTTGATCGGATGAACTTTGATTGAATATTGGTGTTTGTTTGGATGCCCAACAAATTATAATCAATTTGACAGATCTGTGGAAGATATTACAGTTTGCAAAGCCAGTTGTCAAAGGTGTTGTCAAAGGTAAGTGGACAAGTTTTAATTGTGTTTTATTGGCAAATAATTTGCTTGAATCTGTGAATTGTTTGAAAATTCGGGTGTTTTAATTAGTATATCATTCAGTCTTGGAAAAAAGACCTGCAAGTGTGGCTTGTGAGTGTGGCTTTTCTAGCCAGAATTGTTTGAAGACAATGGCAAGGTCAAGACTTGATCATCGGAAGTTAACAAAACTCATCAGGATATGCAAAGAAGGTCTATCACTTGAAAACTTTGATGCAGAAAGGGTTGTTGCTAAGTTTGTAAAGAGTAATAATAGCAGGAAATAATTAACTGACATGTTCTGTTGACAGATGACTTCAGAGTGTACAAAGCCACCAATTGTGATGTTCATCCTTGATAAAACTGGATATGGCTTGTTCATGTTGTTTGATGCATTAGTTAGATGCATGATGATCAGATTGAATTTGTTATGATCTAGAAATTATATATTTGATTCATATATAACTTTCATAGTTATATGGGTATATTTTTGTATTTCAAATGATTTGAGAAAATAAAAATAGAATATGTTGAGAAGTTAAAAATATAATAAAGTATAAAATAATCCTTTTTCTTTTTAATATACCAAATATACACACAGTTATACATAATTAGAAAGAGAAACACTTATACAAAAATCAGTAATGGCAATGTCTGGGTCACTGTCTGCTTGTCTGTTTCTTACAAAATGCAGTATAAGTGTTTCTCTTTATTCAGCATGAGACAAGAAATCTTAAAAATCAGTTTGCTCCATGAGTAATGAACAATCCCAGCTATGAGCTCATGATTATCAAAAACTAATGACTATTGAGATTTTCATTTTGACTCTTGAGATTATGGGGTCAAGGGTCAAATGACTCTTCAGTTTTGAAATCTATTGAGAACCCTGGTCCCATCCCTAGAAATAGGAGTCCAATGACAAGACCTTTTTTAATTGCAGTAATTCAGAACATTATGTGTGTATTGTTGAACAATTGAGAACAGTAATGGTTTGTGATGTTACAACTATAACAATTCTCAATGGTTATACCTTGCCATTCTTTTGTTTTGTGTGCAGCTAGAAGGAATCAATGAAGAAATTAAACTTTCTTTTATATAGTAATTTATTCAGTTAGCTTACTTCCATTTCAAATAAATAAATTTGCCAAGGCACTGGAGGAAGAGACAAATGACCATATTCTGTTCACTTATTTTATGTTTCATCTTTAAACAGTACAGCAAAATGCATTCACTTTTTTCTTAAACAAACTTTAAGAAACTTCTGCACTGCAGGTTTAGTATAAAAATCCTTATGTTCAGGACCTGCCAGCATCACCCTCATCAATTTTGTTACAGTTTCTTGTTTGAAACATCCATATCTTGATATGATTAAGTGACGAAAAACCTTGCTCATTAGCCACTGCTGTTGTAGATGAAACCAGCAACACTAGAGTTGACAACAACAAAGTGTGGAAATGAGTCAGAGTACCTCCTGCACATTGCCGAGCCTGCATCCTGCAGACTATTGAACTGGAAGAAGTCATCCTGCATTCTTACACTTTTAACTACACCTGACTTACCATGATAAAGTACTAAAATTCTGTGAAGGCATCTATTCCATAATCAGTCTCATTCGCAGCCTTGTGCTTGGCACCAAAGAAAGTATGTAAAGTTGCCATCAGAAAAGCAAATATTTGATAGTCACCCAAAAACAAAAGTATGTCTTTACATGACATTGAAAAACAGCTGATTTGATGACAATTTATGAATAACATGGGAGTTCTTCTTTGTCATCAAACAAAATAAGTCCCAATATCTAGGTACTACTTTTCTAAATATGGTATACGATAAAATGTAAGTGTTCCAAACGTTGCGGAAGGATTTAGAGTATGATGGATTAAAGTGTGCTGAATGATGCTTATCAAACTGAGGTATCAAAGCACACTCATGCTTAATTAGTCTTTTGATCAAAACAATAATAAAGCATGGACAATCAATTAGCAGGTGTCTTAATCTCCTTATCCACTAAGATCAAGCCTATGCGGCTTCACCAAAGTCCTTTACAATCACTTGGACTCTGCTATGTAGCCCGCTTAGTATGATTGATACTAGCTGTGCAGAAACAGATATAAAAAAGAGAAGTTTGGTGGAAAAAAACTTGCATACCAAGGACTCGACTGCTGGAATTTTAATGCATCCAAATTAAAAGTAGATGTATTTTTTTTACACAGATTTCGGCATCTCAGAGAATGCCGTGATAGATTTTACATGTGTACCTAATCAGGTACATTATGGTGTTAGTGGATAAAATGTGAGATCAACTAAGAATGATAATTAATGGTATTTTAAAATAATAATAATAATAATAATGGAAATAGTTTGTAGTTGTAATTTCATATACTCATGTACATGTATTAGTACTCAGAATTTTTATTTTTTGTGTCAGTTGGATAACAACTTACGATTGCTTTAGGGACATACCATTTAATTTGTGGGGGGGGGAGGGATTTTATTTTATTATCCAGTATCTGATGTTGATCCCGGTGTCATAGTCATGGAAGGCATCAGTAAGTATGGCAGAGAACATCATACTGAAGAGGGTTGGGGCCAACACACAGCCTTGCTTCACTCCATTGGTGACTAGAAATGGTTCAGACAACTCGCCGCCATCCACAACACAAGTGAGCATGCCATCATAGAATTGCCAAATCATCACGATGAATTTCTCTGAGCAACCAAATATTGCCATGATCTTCGAAAGGCCTCTATGGCTGACTGTCAAAGGTTTTTGTCAGGTCGATGAATCTCATGTACAGATTAGAGTTCTGTTCATGGCATATCTCCTGGACTTGACTAGCTGCAAACACAATGTCTGTGGTCCCTTGTCTTTTCTTGAAGCCACACTGACCCTCTGGCAGGAGCCCTTGATTGATGTGATGCATTAGATGATTCAGCATAATTCTGGCAGGGATGTTGCCTGCTACTGACAGTAAGGAGATGCCCCGATGGTCGTCGCAGGATTGTCTGTTGCTTTTTCTCTTGTACAAGTGGATGATGGATGCATGCTTGTACTCCTGGGGTATAGTTCCCTGAGTCCACATTGACTGGAAGAGTTCAGTCAGTTTCTGTGCCATGTGCGAGCTTCCGGCTTTCTAGACTTCATTAAGGGGTATAGAGCTGTCCTCTCTGATACACTTTTTGATGGGCTCCGCCATTGGGTTGGACCTTCATCTTTCAGAGTTAATAGTGAAGTTCATAAATTTTAATAACTTTATCTGCCTAAATGTTCCTAGAACAATATAGCATGTATATGAATGCACATTTGTATAGCCAAACTGTTTGTGTACCTTACTTAATTCATACAGTATATATAGTGTTCAGCAACTAGTTTTGCAAGTTTTTAAGTTTTCCTAGGCGCACAGTACATGATATGTTGTGATGCATGAGTTGCATGCATGAGGATTAGCAAGAACTGTGCATATAAAGGGCTGAATTGCTTAACTAGCCATTCTTGCTATAAGATTGCAAGATGTGAAAGCAGTACAAACTTCATTGACAAATTCTTGGCCATGTAGGGATGAACAAATGTGCTAACTGTGAGTATACTGTCACATTTATTGTATTTTTATATCTCGCGATTTTAATACATTAATATCATGAATTTGAAGTCCTTAATTATGACATTTTAAATGATGAAGAGGCATCATTACATATGTAATATTGCAAAGTGTATAATGTGGAATATTTCATTGATATATTGCAAGATATTTTTTTTTATGCATCGCCAGTACCTATTGACTTGAAGTTACTCATTTATGTAATAAATGTTACTGATTTTAATTGTAATCATAATGAAGCACAATGTGTAATCGTAATAAATGGTTTGCATATTAATTATATTAATATTATGAATTAATGTTATAAGCATTATGGATGATTTAGTACCTAGTTAAACCCAATAGTTTATTCATAGGTGGCTTGCTAGCTTGGTTGTCAGTGTATTAGGATTTCACCTGTATTGATCCGGAGAGTCTCACTGTTATGCCACATCATCAGTATGAATTGGACAAGCAAGTAAGATATGTAATTCAAATAAAGAAATAAAGAGAAAAAGTCATGTGTGGACTTGTATTATTCCCTGTGTGGGTATATATGTCTCTCCTGTGTGGACATGCATAATTCAGTCATATGTGGATGTGTATTATTCTCTGTGTGGGTGTATATGTCTGTCCTGTGTGGACAACTATTATAATTCCATCCAGTGTGGACATGCATTATTCCCTGTGTGTAAGACAGCCAGAGTTTGGAGCAAGATAAATTTTTGTGAACATAGAACTCTTGATATATTTTCCTTTGAATGAGTGACTCGTACCAATAACATTTACTTTGAATTATATGTGATGAATTGATGTAATTGTTGTTTTATTGAATGAAGTGTTGACAAGTTAAATTTGTACATAATTTGCTGCACATTAAATGTTGTTATTAATAATGACATGTTTGTGTGGAATTGTTGCTTACTCCCCTCATACACAGATCCATAGACAAACCTATTGTAAATTGTAATGGTCAATGTGACAGAGCTTTCAATAGCTCCTGGACCAGTTCAAATTCCTAGTCTAAATGGCATTTGAGCTAGGAATAATCAAGATAGAATTTTCAGCCTGCTTAGAGCCTTGTTTCTTTTTGGTAAAATCAGAAGGGAAAAGAAATGGTAGGAAATGTCTCTTTATCCCTTTCAAAGGTACTTCTGACTATTAAATGATCCTACCAATCTCTCACTGAGAGAGATCTTTCCTTCATGAGAATCAAAGCCCATGTGCTTTGGGTTATTGCTACATCTTGGGTTGGGCCTTTATTAATCATTCCTATCTGGATGATATCATGAAAGTGGCCTTTTGGTGTTCTCATTCCACTTTCTCCTCATTCAACCTCAGTTCGATGGAACACCAGAGAGAGGGTATTTTTGCATTAGGCCTGATTGTGTCAGCTCAACAAGTCATCTTCCAGTCTGCAGTAGCATCCTACTGGAAAGAGCTGGTAAGTTTTTCTTGACAGCTATGATGGAGCCATCAGCTTCCCTCAGGGCTGGCAATATCAGCAATGTAATAATAGCAGGCAATATATTGCTGCTATTAAAATGTAGTTTTTGTGGGTAAAATTCATTTTAATTAGCTAATACTTACCTGCTATTATTACTGGATTCCCTCCTCTCCTGCTGTGATGTTCAGTAATCTTGGTAGTCAAGGAGGACAATATTCCAAAAGAATGGACCTGACTAAGACATCTGACTGGGACTGTGTTGTTTTTATTGTAGACCTCCAATTACTAATTGGAGGAGGGAATTTTCACCTTGGACTGGGAACTACTTGTAGCACCAGGAAAAGAGATAGCAATGTAATAATAGCAGGTAGGTATTACCTAAATAAAATGAGTTTTACACCCAAAAGCGACATTTTAACTGTTCATGCTAAAATGATTAAACTAGATGATTGCATTCATCTCTATTAGTACCACACTTTTATTTAAAAAAAAGTCATTGTGATCTACATTTCACATTTTATTGGCTTGGGTTAAGTTTTTGTGTTTTGCTCATGACCATGCAAGTTTTTTGCATGCTATGTGCATACTATCCCATCTATAATCATGGAACTTGATGATGGGATGCATCTTAATGAGCACTACTCCCACATTGCAGAAGTAGATCATTAGGGCCCATATTTGACACTACTCTCACTTGAGTTAAATTTTGTATTTGATATTCATTTCTAAAGCACTTCATGCTGGAATCATGAAATTGTTGATGATTATGCATCTCTGTTAGTACCACATCATGACCGATATTTCATCTTTTACTGGCATTTGGGTAAATTTTTGCATTTAGATTATGACCACATGAATTTTTGGCATTCTGTATGCATTCTATCCTTCCTTGAATTATGGAACTTGCTGAGGAGATCTATCTTGATAAGTACTACAGCCTTACTGCAAAAAGATGTTTCTGTGATCTATATTTCATGCTTAAATGACTTTGTTGATTTTATTTGTGTTTAAAGTTCATTTATTAGGTTCTGTATATGTTCAAATCATAAAGTTTGATAATTGGATGCATCTGTGTTAGTACTACACCCTTATATCCATAGAAGATTGATGTGATCTACATTTTATGCATTATCAACAGAGGTCAAGTATTTGTGTCTAGCTCAAGACCACATAGATTTGTCCATGCTATATATTCGTAGCCTACAGAGAAGGCCCTTTTTGACCCATGCAGTTGGAAGTAGGAATAAATATGTTTATTCAGTGGTATACTTTGCATATTAATGACTATACATTGTATGTTGTGATATGTTGTTCTCAACAGTTTAACTATGTATTCTACATGTGACTGAGTAACTATACATTGTTGGAATTAGATGAGTGGATTGCATACTTTTCATGTGAGGCCCTATCTGTAGTTGCTCAGTATAATTACTGATGTAGGAACTATGTTTCTAATACTGGCTTTCACTCCAAGGTTACGTAAATGAATTTGAAGATATCCCTTCAACACCAGCCTTTTAATTGTGCTCAGCCATCAACACTTGAACACTCGCACATGTGTTAAAGTTGCTGCATGTGCTGTACAGCGTCTGTGCATTTTTCCAACTCTGATCCTGTATATGTTATTTTATGTTTCAGCTGGAGAGTTTGGACCTTGATGCCTCAGCGAAGTCAGAAATCAGTGTGTCAAGGAGCTCAAGTCTCATTGCTAATCTTAGTGGCTATGATGATGATGATGCAGATGCCAAAGATCTCTTCATCCTTGTGGATGACCCAGAGAAACACACTGGCACCATGGACACCTATGTCACGTTTCGCATCACAACCAAGGTTTATTTAGCAGATAATTATTTCCATCTTTACCCAATGTTTTTGGATTCCAAAAAATAATGATCTTTTCTTGTGTCCTAAAACTTTGGGACAAAGAAAATAATTGTCAATAGAACTATCCAAAACTTAGCCTTGGGATGGGAAAGGGCATTGTAGATAGAACAAATTGTGTCGTCTATATATCCATTGCTTTTGACATCTTTTATGGAAATGCTGCTGTTTCCAAACGAGAAAATTCCTACATGAAAACTGTGGTTTGTCAGTGTTGGTGAAGTTCAAGTTGTCAAAATTTGCAGGACATGATCATCTCATTGTGTATATGATTAAAGTGTTTCATCTTAATTGGTAGATTGAACAGAGACTGTCAAAGACTGTTGGTAGATTGGACAAAGACTGTCAAAGACTATTGGTAGATTGGACAGAGACTGTCAAAGACTATTGGTAAATTGGACAGAGAATGTCAAAAACTATTGGTAGATTGGACAGAGACTGTCAAAGACTACTGGAGCTTTCATACACAAGAATCTGACAAGTATTCAAATTTTCTCAGTTATTTCCTGAGTATTGCTTCCATTGGTGTGCACTACCATTTGTATACAGACTGAACAATTACACAATCAGTGATTTCTCTCTAATGAACCATTGAGAAAGTGGCATGTGGTATCAACATGAGGTGTGACAATTAATGCCTTGTTTAATTATTACAATTCAGACTTTATGTTAACTGGGTTGGTTGGTATTTAACAATGTGAACATTTATCATGTTGGTATTTAGCAATGTGACATTAATCATGTTGGTATTTAGCAATATGACATTAATCATGTTGGTATTTAGCAACATGAACATTAATCATGTTGGTATTTAGCAATGTGAACATTAATCATGTTAGCATGGTGGTGTGAATATATCTCTCTCATGTCAATGAAGAAACAGCGTTTCAAGACAGATTTATAACACTAGTGTCGTGTACCCAAATGGAAAAGTGATAATATTAACTTGCTGATTAGAATTGGATTTTAAAAATTCTAACTCGGGTGCTTTTTTAGAGGTAAATTTTTCTGCAGTTTAGATAGAGCATCAACAAAGCAATTTATGAGGGACTGACCATCTTAGAAGTAAAAAAATGGTTTGCATAGGACAGATTTAAATGATTTTCAACATTTAATTGAATGGTACATGTATTCGGAATCAAATTTAATGCATACCTATTTGAACAAGTTATCCTTTGTTTTTAGAAACAGCACAGCTCGTACGATATTTTATTTCTCTGTGCATTGTGGTGTTGGTGGAATTCATGGAAATGATTAGGGAAAAGCCTCTCCACATTGACCCCTTGCAAACTTGCAGAGTCACAGCTTTTGAACATTGAGATTGTCTCATACACCACACATCCTCTTGAAGCCATGTCAGTGAGTCGTGGTGGAGAGATTAGTGCAAGTCATGGTCAACTGTTGCAAACCAGTATGCATGCTTTGAAAAAGGGCAAATATTGCTAAATAAATACAAAGTATAACCAGATTGTTTCTTTTTTGATACATTAAAGTTTCTGTTAATCGATGTCCCAGCATAATGTATGCCTGGGTTCTTCTCCAGGAGATCCAGAATTCTACAACTGGATGGCCTAGTGACTTCCCTTTCTTAAATAATTAACCCCTGTTGTCCCAACTGTTCTGAAATGCAAATTATCTCAGCCACTAGGGCCAGTTAATAGTGCCTTTTAATTGATTTGCAATCAGAATATACAGAAAACACTGCTGACTCAGGTGTCATTTCCTGCCTGGTCACAATTAGAGTGTGAACCTTGTGTGGATACTATTATGGTATATCTTAGCAAATTGTCCATGACACTACATTTATTCCCAGCCAGCTAATCAGTGTGACTAATGCTGAGTACTGACAACTAAATAGAGGATATTTGCTTGAAATGAGTGAATAGTGGATATCTTCCATCGAATGCCAAAAGTAAACATATATGAGTTTTTCACTCATGAGATGAAATAAATCTGTTATTCACTCTGAGCAAGCAAATTTTCTTTTTATGTTATGCTCAAATCTATTGGCTAGCAATTATGTATAACAGATTGAAGAAACAGATTTCTTACTGTATCCCACGCGACAGTGTCAGCAGTTTGCAGTTTATGTTCTGCTGTGTTTTGTGTATATTTGCACAGAAAATGTAATTAGTAGCATAATTCTCCTTCCTAATTCAAGGTAAAACAGCACATACAAAAATATTAAAGAAAATTGAAGAAAAAAAGTATATGCACATTGTGGGATTTGAACTTTGTCTGCATGTGAGGCGGCCATACTTCCCATTAGACCAAGCAAGCATCTAAAATTAGCTCAGATTTCTTGGTCATAATGTTATTGATGTCTATGGATGGGGCAGTGAAAAGAAATATTTCTGGTATTCCACTCCAGTAATTATCAAGACTACTTCTTTTGGAAAATCCAGCAATTCACAGCCTTGCATAAAATAAAAATGTACATTTCACAACCTTACTGGGTGGCAGACCTCAAAGGGTACACACACTAGTCACTTTGAGCTATGCTGAGACTGGTACTACCCAGACTCTTGAATACTGAACATACCAGTAAGGCAGCCTCACCAATTTTAAGCAAGAAGTGGAGCTGAACTGTACAAGACAATTGGTAATGGTGAGAAATATACAAATTTACAGAGACTGACAATGAACCGATTAAATAGACCGTAGAAAATTGTCCTGAAACTAGCATATATATCCATAACAATCAATGACGTATGTGATAATATTATAGATAGCCGAATTAATAAGGAATTTTATTAGGTATCTTGTTTATGGTCTTGAATTCACAGATTTATAAGTTTTACAACTCTTTAAATCATTTTAAAGTACATGATCTCCATTTATATTATCAATGTTTATCAGTAAAGTGCTATTCTAAGTAAAAAACCTTTATCATAGGAAAAAGGGTGCAATTTGTAAATGCTCTACAGTAAAATGTTTAGTTTGCTGCTCTGTTGAGGATTTAAAAAAAAATTAATGCTGTCTAAATATTGTTAAAATATAAATTTTAAAAATAAAATGGATAAGCTATTTTTTATACATTTTTAAATTTTTTTTTTGCTGTAGTAATGATATATTTTGAATTAAACCTAATATATAATGATGGGACTTCCAGGCTTGAGGTATGGGACTTCCAAATTTCCAACCAAGGAAGTCCAGGACTTCCAAAAGTGAAAAAGTAATGGAACCCCTTTACCACATTTTGCCATACTTTCAAAGTTATTTGGTTGTAAGAGAAGACGTTAAACTATAGTTATTTATACATTACCTGATAATTCATAAACAATATAAGTATGTGAGCTCCATAAGCAATTTATTAGGCATACAACAAATTCAGACATTTAATTCAGACATCTTGTGTTAAAATGTAGCATATTAGAAGAAAAAAAATTTGCTAAAATCTTTACATGCAAAATTTGAGGAAAACCATGTTTGCTGGTCAAACGAAAACCTGAATGCAGAATGACAGAGTCTGATGAAAGTATAGTTAATTGTATAATGAGTATCTTTGGTAATGAATGTATTAATTGTGTACCTGAGGGAGAGAGTAAATTCTGAGTGTGGCACTTAAAACTCTAATGCAGGACACTGAGTTGCATCTAAAAGTGAATGTTAACTATTTAAGATAACCACAGTTGGGAAAAATCTGTAAAATTAAACTGCGAGAATAGCAGACAAGAGAATGAATAGCAAAAAATGAAAAAATTAAGATCAGGGGTTAAGTGTGTGGGTACGTGTAATCTCAAATTTGACAGAAAGCACCCAGGCATAAAGGGCATGCAGATTTGTTCAAATGATGCTAATCTAGTGCTAAAAGTAGGAAAATGTTTACACAAATTTATCTATAAAAAAAACTGCTGAACAGATTTTGACCAACTTTAACACAAAGCATCCTGGCATAGTGTCCTTTCTGTATTGGGCAAATTATGCTGGTGTGCCATAAATATGGATGAAGATAGAAGAACTAGAGAAACCTTGAAACAACTGTTTTCATAACATATGCAGTCAGCAGCATCGAAAGAAATTTCAACAGAAAATATCCTCCTGACCCAGATTTTAGATGTCAGGGGGTGAGCGATATTAGGCACACTTTTGGCCTTTTGTTTTTATCTCAAGTTCCTCTCTAGACTTTAATGTTTCAACTTGGTTAAAAAATAGCAACTTGGACCTCACCAGGTTTTTACTAAAGGGGGCTTTAGTTGACTTGCTTAGTACCTCGTGTGCCTAAATGTTGGCTTGAAAATATGCATACATGGCACTAAGATAAGTCTGTGTAATTTTTGTTGTAAGATCAGATAAAATGTTAAACTATTTTCAGTGATGTTACCAGTGGAAAACCAAACTTAAACAGATATTCAAAAAATATACCTTTTTATTTTTGCTGAAAATTGGATTTGACATCAACTCGAGTTAAAATATGTCAACTTGGAACTCATTCATCAGTCTACAAATCAAGTTCAGACTATGTTAGCAAGTTCCAACTGGAACACTACTAGATATATCTGAATGAAAGTGTTACTTCCTTCAGTTTATATATTTTAAACAAATTGGAGTATGTTTTATGGTAACCCTTTAAAATGCCAGAAGTGTGCATTTACCGAGTAGACCCAACAAACACATAGAAGATAATGCATGTTTGCATAGTGATTAAGTTGAACATAATTCACAAGTGCTTAAGATCACAGAACTCCTGAGGGAGTAGAGTGAATGAGTGATTTCCTTGATGTTAGATTAGAGTGAATTATTGTATTCAACATAATTACTACAGTATGCTGATATGAATAATTCTGTTTTTATTGTACAAGTCATCGGAAACATAATTTCCACCTCTCTGTTTGAATGTTGAAAAAAAAAAAAATTTGTAGATTGTTTACTCATTGCCCAGTTTTATACATTATGCCTGCTGTATTAGTAAAAAATATGAATGGACCATGAAGTCCTACTTACTGAAGCATAAGTGTGCATGATATTGTGACATCTTACAATGAGTTTTTTATCAAGTAAGTTAATGGACATGATCCTACCACATTTCAAGTAGATAGTTACAACAATAAAACACAGTCATTGTGCAATCTAGAAATCACTAATGAATTATTTTTTTAGTTTATGAAAAATTATGGTGAGAAGTTTTCCAGTAAACACTCCAAATGTATATAATAATTATTTCAGTCATAGCATAATTTCTCCCAAAGATAAATTTTCAAGACTCCTGAGAATGTGAAAGTATGAGCAATCCCTTTACTGCTTTATAAGAAGGATTGCTTCTTTATCTTCAAATACACTTGGGACTTGTTATAATACTGTTGTCAGGAGCCAATAAGCCAATCCGTGAGTTATTAGAGACCCTGAAACCACATTATTGAACAGGTAAAGCTGTTAACTCCATATTGCTGACATGTTTTGTTTTCTTCGTAGCCCTCCCCATATAAGACATGGCCATAGTTGACTCTTAAATATTTAATAAGGATTCATTATGAAGATATGGTAATGTTTTACACTTTAAATGATTAAGTTAAATTCATATTGATGAAAGTGCATTTTTAAAAAGGACCTTGCATAAAACAAATTGTATATTCCACCGTCATCTTGAGGGCCATGTTGGTGGTATAAATACACGAAGCGCTTCCATGTAAAAGATCCAGATTTTTTATATATTTTCTAATCAAGTTTATTCCCTTTCATCCTCTCGTGTGTGTTTCTTTGGCAGGGTAATTAAATGACACAATTAATCTAGTCATAGCTGAAAATAGCACTAAACTGAATGAAGGGTGCATTGATGCCTCTGCATTACTTGCATTATGTGACTCTATCTATGTCAATATGGCTATCATCATGGGAACTGTCATTCTTTAATTGTGGCATTGTTATTGAAGTCAAAGCTTCTTCACCAAATTGTTTTGATTTTATCTGATGGCTTTGATGGCCTAATACTGGTGTCATTTGCTTCATTAAAGTTAATTACTTTGTTATATTGAGTGAAATCATTAAGTGGAACCATTAATTAACAAGCAAACAAAGGAAGTGGAGTCAGTTATGTCATGTGTAACCTCTTTCCAGTGCTAGAAAAATCCATTGCCCAGACACCCGGGACAAGTTCAGAAATAGGCTTTGCAAGTGCACTTCACCATGAACATACCCAGCTATGCAAACTTTTATCCAGTGAAATATTTGGGGCCCTGGGTGGCTGAATGTTCTATGGTGCTTGCTTTTACAGATCACGCACACATCTCACCTTTGTTCATGTGAGCTCAAGTCTCAGCTCGACCAATATGGGTATGTGAGAAAGCTTGCCAGTAGCTTTTCGTGGGTCGTTGGTTCTTCCTGGGGTCTTCCCAGGTTCTTCCTCCGCCAAATATACTGGCCGCCATGTATAGCCTATCATGTGCTGAAAAATGGCGTTAAATCCACAAAACCAAACAAAAGTAGTGAAATATTGATATGTGCTTTCTTTCAAGACAACATCTGTCACTGTCAGTACTCTATAGGGATTGTTCTCAATGCCTTGTTCTACTTTTAGGAACACAAACAAAGTTACAAAAATAAGAAGTAAGTTAATGGATAAGCTGCAACAATAATAATAATAATAACAACAATAACAATAACCACCACAACTTATGGACCAGAATCAGGCATTAATAACCATTAATACATTTATTTATGCTATTGAGGACAAAGTAATATGTCTAATCCTGTTGTTTATTACAGCTAAACAATTGCATTTTTTTTTCAACATCTTAGACTGTAATCATGAAAAGTTGGTGACTCCAAACTGAAAACTTGATAAATTCACTTAATATAAAGGCACTCCTAAATTTTAAGTTGGCATCTGTTTAAAAACTTGGGTTTTTATTGCATAGAGAAATAACTTATATATGGAGAGATTTGTTTTGTTGGGGAAGTTGATTTTATTGCTGGGCAAGTAAAGTTGGAATTTTTCTAGCCCTGAACTTTCATGGACACTGATGTATTAAGTAATGAAAGGGTTTTAAAAGCTGCACATATACAGTATACAGGTAGTATACTTGCAGATGGAATTTGCCATTTATATACAATGTTTTATTGGATACTGCATTTCAGAGAACTACTGAATAAAGTGTATCGAGTGTACAGGAATATATTACATTTACAAATGGTTGAATCTATTATCCTTTTCATTTAGATTTAATGAATAAATCAAACTTAAAAAATATATCCTCAGTTTGAAAACTCTTTTTATAATTATTTAAAGTGTATTTTTTTAAAGTTTTTCAAAATTTCCTGTCAATGATGATCTTTCCTCCCAAAAAACCTAAACACGTGTTTAGTGAACAAATAAAGTGTACCGTAGTATGCGTATTTCCATTACCTTGCGGGAAGTTATATTTGTGGGCCACACTGTTGTTTTTCCAGGAATGAGGCAATTTATGTACAGTTCAAAAAGTTGGATGGGAATACAAATTTCACAAATGTAGCAAAACCCAAAATTTAATGTCACAAAAAATGTTAACATTAATTATATTTTTAATTTCTTCTCTACCTTTTGCTTCTTGTAGACAACACGCAGTGAGTTTGATGACAGCGAGTATCAAGTGAGGCGCAGATATAATGATTTCTTGTGGCTCAGACAGAAACTTGAGGAAACCTATCCAACACACCTGGTGCCAGTAAGACTACCAGGAGTTATTTTCCTTGTTACTATCTTTGTATTTCTTCTCTACGCTTGTATTGAAATAGATTTAACCTTACTTTAATGAAATCATGTTGTTCAATCACTTTATTTCATTTGATCACTATTCATGGTATTGTAACCAGTTCAGGGTGAGCTTTTATGTTCTTATGTCTAAGAATATTTCAATTTCTGGTCCTGCTAAACATCTCAAATTTTCTTCTACAAATTTAGGCTTTTGAATATCTTTAACATTGCTCTCATATTCAGTAATAAAATTTGTAGTGAAGACACTCTTTATTACAATGTTGTCCTTACATAGATTCCTTCAGTAATAGTCCATGTTTAATCTCTGAAGAAAATTTGATAATTCCAAAAATTAGGGGAATGCCTCAATTATTATTTAGGAATAAGAATATTGCTTTAGGTATAATTCTAATGCTTATATGTTTCATATTTTATTAATGTGTACCAGAGTAGTATTTTACAAAAATTGGTTATTTTGGGTAAAAAAATTTTAAAAAATCTATATTTCAAGCAAATTTTTGTAACATTTAGTACAACGGGGACTTGTTATTGTCTTGCCTCTGAACACCTGTTGGAATTTATCTTTATTTATGGAGTATAAATAATTATGGATTTTGTGGTTTCAAAAAGCCATGACTTTACAAAACCAACATAACGTGATCCACCTGTGAAGAAACTGCAAGCCATTCCCATATTGGAGACATATCCAGGAATTAAAGTACAGATAATTTATAGCAAAATGACAACAAATTATTTCCAGAAATATGAACCAAAAAGATAGGTAGATAACTAGGAAGGCTTGCAGATAAGTAGGTAGGTACATGGATAGATAGATAAGATAGAATCAGTCTGTCTCAGTGATCCCACTATGCTTAGTACACTTAAAGATGGTAAGTGCCAGGTCTGAAAAAAAAATGCATAAAAAGCCACAGGACTAGCACAGATGTTTTGCTAAATGCCAATAACTCTCCAATGATCTGTACTATAGTTTGTACTAAAATGCTTTGCCAGATGTTTTTTGCTGTCTCGGCAGTCATACATCCAAAAATGTCTCTCCATTGTAAAGCATAAACTTTTTACAGTTTCACCTACATACTGCTATTGCAGTTCAATTTGGCATATAGCATGAAATACATGTTTTTTTTGTTTAATTTTAGAATTTCTAACTGTTTTCAGGAATTTTACTATGTCATAATTAATTAGTGACTCACACAATTTTCAGCCATTAAGTTCACACATAAAAACAACCAGGTTTTTCAGTACTTGGTAATTTTAATAGATTGATTGATAGGAAGGTAGGTAAGTACATAGATAGATTGTTTTTTAATTTTTTTTTTAATGATACAGCAACAGAAATAGGTTATTTAGTGCCAAGGCAATTGGAGTAAAGTGCCTTGCATAAGGCACACCACGGTAGCTGACCCGGGCAGATCCAATGGTAGGATTTGAACCTGCACCTTTTTGGTCATGAGTTCTGCATGATAACCACTTTACTACCGCAGCTCCTGTCTTCATTTTAGTCATTTTTTACAACATACAGGAGGGTGCATTGGGACTGCTGTGCAACCCTAAGCCCCCAGGGGAGGGATGGATAAAATTTAAGTTGAATATGATCGTAAACACTAGCATTCTATGTATCCTACCTCTTACATATGTAATAATATAAGCAATCAGAATTAAAATATCAAATATTTTTGCTTTTACTTTTTCTAATACTGTGAATTTATTTATTTTTGTGGCTTGGGCAAAAATGACATTTTTATTGGTACATTAATTTGTGATTGGGAAAGGGGGTCTGACTATTTTCATAGAAGGATCATTGTTCATTGGGTCTTTATATTCATTGTTGATAGCAACCATGGAAGTCCACAAAGATTGGTACTCCTAGAAACATTTAATTCACAGTAGATTAATAGATACATAAATAATTAGATAATGTCTATAATGGTAAATATTAGTGAACAGTTGTATTCTTGTGTTCTTCCACTTTATGTAATAAATAATGAATCACAATTAAGATATCAGACATTTTCTTATCATATTTTTTAAAATTCAAAATGTCTGCCTTCTTCAGCCTTTGCCAGAAAAGCATACTTTGAGGCGACTGGATAGATTCAGCCCAGAGTTCTTACGAGTCAGACAAACTGCACTGCAAAAGTTCCTGATAAGACTTGCTGACCATCCAGTTCTCTCATTCAACAAAGATCTTCAGATTTTCTTGACAGCCAAAGCATGGGTGAGTTCTGGATCAGGTTTAAAGTTTAAACTTGTGTGTGTGTGTGTGCATAATGATGCTTAATAACTCCTACTCTGCTCAAGACAGACTGTAAACCTTGGGATATGATTGGGGCTGGTCTGTAGATGTGCACAGTGGTTTTCAAATTTTGATCCATTTCCTTGGGTGGTATTGGTTTTTATATATAATGCAAATAATGTTTAACAAAATTAATTCAGGCTTGCATAGAGTAGGGCTGGCAACAGCTTCAAATGCTCTGCCTGCCTAGAATCAAAGTTTTCATGAGATTGCACGAGAATCAGGATTCGTCCTTTTTATTCACTGTAAAATTCTTGGCCAGTGACGGAAAATTTTACTTGCCCGCCAAATTTTCAACTTCCTCAGGGCTGCCAAACAATTTATTTTTCCACTCCTTATATGGTATAGGACAAAAAATAATTATTTAAAACATGAAGGAAAGAAAATGATTGGCTATCACTGAATAGTTTGTAGGGAAATGTTGATTACATATAAAACTCTTGAATACTCAAAATATAATGTGAATGATAGAAAGCTGTGTGTGAGGAAAGAGAGAGAGAATGCACTTCATTAAAGGGAATCTTTTCTTATTTTTCATCACTATTTTACCCACACGTTAGGAATTTCAAGCACACAAGAAGCAGGGTACTGGACTGATCAGTCGGGTCAGTGATTCAATTCACAACATAGGATCTTCCTACATGCTGAAAAATCGCAATCCAGACTTTGCCATTATGCAGGAATACATTCTGACATTTGGAGAAAAATTAGCTGTGATGGATAGAGTTACTCAGAGGGTTGTGAAGGAGCAGACAGGTAAGCATATCACCAAACTATAGATGGCACACCTAAAGTGTATTGACCATGTTAGTGTAGAATGTTGCTGAGTGCAGCTAATCAACATACATGTAATTCTGTAATCAGTTTAATTACACTCACCAGATTAGGGTATATGGCTCAACATTCCTGATTTTTCCAAGTGTAATGTGTATCCAAATTTGTACTGTATCTACCAAGATCTGCCTGTCCATGATGTGCCAGCAGATCTCGGTCCATGATGTTCACTTGAAATAATAAGTAAAACAAATATATGTAGCATAGACTTTGATCTGCCAGCACATTCATACATAGGTAAAGACTGGACACAATTTGGAGTCAAGCTGGCCATTTTGTGGCCAGCCTTGTGTATCTGACAGTCTCTAGATGTCCAACTGCAAATGCCTGTTAGTGTTACAGACCTAATTTAGAACACTTGCAACACTAGATGGTTTTGTAGGGCTTAAATCAGTGACAACTATACTGTAAAATTATCAGTACACTTGGTTTATACTGTATGTTTTTTTAGTTGGCTACAAAAAGCAATTTGAACCACATCTAACAAGTTCCTTCTTACCAATTTGCATAGTCTTATTTGGAATTAGTGAGACATGGATATCCATTTCTCCTTCAAATATGTTCCCCGATCACATTAAAGTCAGGGATATAAGCCTGCTACAACCCAAATCCAGTCCTACTAAAAGACGAAAATTCGTCTTTTGTGTCTATATCATATAGACAAAGGGCAGTAACTATTGCCCATTACCTCCCCTTGCCACTACCACCAGGTGTCGCTAGTTTTTAAGCTTTACTCTTATACAGTCAACATCGTACAAAAAAACTCCCATCAATCCATGCCAATATTGATGTGAATTTTAACCATCCATCCAGAAATTTGGATTTATAGTGTGTATTAATCATTCCTCTACAGGTGGTATACATTATTTTAGCAATTTTTCCAATATTTTCGTGAATTTGTAACCTTCTCAAACTTCATCTGTTTAGACTGCATGGTACAACACGCTATCGTTGATGCATGTTGTGATTCATGGTTTCGCGCACACTGCCTATTGTTCGCTCACCCAGTTAGGAATGGGTGTTTTAACAATTTATTAACATGCTACATTGTTAAATCACTTGGTTTTTTTTGTCATTTCAGTGAAACATCTTGACGAAGTGTATAACCACAACCAAGTTAAAGGCCAGGAAAGACACGCATGAGTCGATGCCTTGAGTGTACAAAATGTACTTCATCAGTACCATGCAGTGAGTGCGCCATATGGTCCAAGAGTGTATGGACAGGTAATTATGATACAATGGAGGAGTGTACCCCATTTTTAGGCAGCCCAAGAGGCATTTGTCCTCCCTGCATGTCCAAGCATGTCCTTCGGGCCTGTAAGTCAGGGTGCATGGGGTTTTAAAGGATCCAATGGATACATCCTATACTACTGTATCACCGTCTGGAGCTGTCCACGATCGTTCAGCCGTCCAGCCAGCCATTCCAGCCGTCTCAATCCAGGAATCTTACTAATCTTACTGAAAGATCCATCTGTCTCGCCAGGCCTGTGGCTTCATCTCCCTACAATTACAGTGATCTTAATAATAAATCTGTCCGTCCTTTCATGCTACAGCCACATACAATTACAATTACGGGATCTTAGTGACAGATCCATCCATCTTGCCAGGCCTACAGCTTCATCTCTCTACAATCATGGAGATCTTAATGATAGATCTGTCTGTCCTACCATGCCTATTGCTAAATACAATTTCAATTATGGGGATCTTTGTGATAGATCCGTCCATCTTGCCAGGTGTATGGCTACACAAGTATATTATGACAGGGATTTTAGTGATAGATCCGTCCGTTCAGCCATGCCCACGGATCAACCAATTTCCTCAAAACGAATGGGTGATCCATATCATTTTGGAGGAGCTTCTGATTTCATGTATACAACCCCTCCTCTTTCTTCCTCTCCCCTTCTAACAGATGTACCATCAGATCGGGAGAAAGACGATATTCTATAACAGGAGATATGGTTACTCCTCAACAAAAGGGGAGTGGAGACTTAGATAAACACAATCTCCAGTCTTTTATTCAAGGCTTTCCCTAATACAAAAGGGCATGTTGGGGCCGATCATCAACCTGAGTCGCCTTAATTAATACATTCTTCCGCCGAAGTTCCAAATGGAGATAGTGAGATCGATACTACTCTCCATCAGAAGGGACAAGTATGCCATCAGTCTCGATCTGACCGATGCATATTTTTATGTCCCTATCCACCTGTTGACGCGGAAATTTCTTCGTTTTGCTTACCACAACAAGGTTTACCAGTTTCAAGTTCTTCCATTAGGTCTAAAATCAACCCCTGGATCTTTAACAAAATCATGGATTGCATCCTCACCTTGTTCCGGTCGACTTCATCTACAGCAACTGCAGTGTACTTGGACAACATCCTCCAGAAAAAGATGGTAAGTTCTATTCTTCTCAATGAATGATCTCCTATCCTTTTGAATCATCTTGGTTTTCTCGTGAACTGGGAAAAGTCCGACCTTCATCCATCCCAGTGTTTTGTCCTCCTGGGTATGGAGTTTGCCACAAATCTCAATCTGGTACGACTTCCTCCAGTTCCTCCAGGTTTGTGTAATACTGATCATCGAACTCGTCGAGTCCACTTCCAACAGGACTTGGATTTCAGGGAGAGAGTTCTTGCAACTCCTCGAATTATTCAGTGTGGCAGCAGACTTGATCCCACTTGGTCATCTTTTTATGCGCCCCTTACAGATGACCTTGCTGGCTCAATGGTGCCCATTTCCAGTTCCGTCAATTGAAAGGTCAGGATCACGAACAAGGTACACACATTCCTGTGTCAGTGATACAACCCCGGTTGGCTCAAGACAGGAATTCCTCTGGAGAAGGTAGATACGGTATGTACCGATACCAGTGATGATTTGGATTCACCAAAATCCCTCACCCTGTTTCCAAAATGGAATCTCCTGGCTTTTAACATGGCTCAATTCAGATAAATCTGAGCCTTTAGTCCAAACCTCACTGAAGCTACTATCATACAAAACATGTTTCCTGATAGCCTTAGCTTCGGCAGGCCGGGTGAGCGAGTTACATGCCCTTTCAGCTAACCAAAACTATCTTCAGTTCAGAGCAAATGGTTTGGTGGTCCTCGTGATGCAACCAGGCTTTGTGGCCAAAAATAGGTTGCCGTCAGCAGGCAGTCTGAGAATTGTCATATGCTCCCTCTCTTCATTAGACACATCGAGAGCAGCGGCCATGCAAGACCCTGTCTATGCCCTTAAGCAATACTTGAAGCGCACAGAGGCAAGTCGTGGCACACGCAAATGTCTCTTTCTCCTGGTGAAGGCTGGGAAGCAGGATATCACCCCTCGATGCCCTATCTTCGTGGCTGAAGTGAGTTGTAGGCTCTGTGTACTCTGAAGTCTCAAAAGATCAGTGATGCCTAAAGAGCATTTCAGCACATGAAATTAGAGCGATCTCTGTGAGCCTCGCCTTCGAACATAACGTTTCGATCCAAGCCATAATAGAAGCTGTTGGCTGGCATGCTGAATCAACCTTCGAGAGTTTTTATCTCAGATTTCGCTTAGCAGAGACAAATTCTGAATCTAGTGGATCTTGTTACGGCGGCCCAAATGACCACCAGACCCAGTTAAAGCTAACACAGCCTCTTAGCTTCGCTGGATTCACCAGTGAAATTTTTTTGGTAAGAAGAATTCAATCATCTTCTTAACCAGATGTAAGGGTCACAGATGATGTGACTCTAGGCTGTGTTGCTTTCAAATTAGGAGAGTGGGTTATTGTTCGCATAGGGAATCCAGCCTTTTTTTCCCTAGAAGGATACCAGAGGTATAGGTAGGATGCTCAGCATTCCATCCTCCTATTACTATTTTCCTAACGTTAATGTGGTCGGTGAACATATTTGAAGGAGAAAGATAATTTTTAAGTAAGTTATGTTTCTCTGAGAATACTTACCACATTACTTACCCCCCCCAACCCCAGCCACCCCACCATGTGAGCATCCTTGTTGGTATATCGCGCAGCTTAAAAACTAGCGACACCTGGTGGTGCCAAGGGGAGGCAATGGGCAAAAGTTATTGTCCTTTGTCTATATGATATATCATAATGATGGTAAGTCTTGGGACACTCTTAAGTCTTGGGATACCCTTAATTATTTTCAAAAGTAATTCTTTTATGACCTATAAAAGTTGGGACACGAAGTTAAAGCAATTTTTTCATGTACTATAAGTCTTGGGACACCAAAAACATTTTTTTTCTTCTACTGATCGATTGGCGTCTTTTATCGATTGTAACCTCATGTAAACTTAACATGACTTTGTGGTTGTTAGGTTGTTAAGGGACTCTCATTATGAATTATTACATGGAAATGTTATAAATTACCGGTATTATAATTTGTTTGAAGAGTCAATAAATATATTGAATTTTTCTGTTTTCGTATGATTTCTACCAAATTAAAATATGTATAATTTAATCAGACAATGACAAGAATTGAGTATTAGCGGTATGTTATACCCATACAACAATAACTTCTCCCTTTTGAGTCTAGTTTACTATTGTTAGTTTATGCATTATTGCATTAAAATTGTCGAAAGTCACCTGTAATTATGGTGAAAATGGAAATACCTAATTCATTAAAATGTGATACCAGTATGAGAACAACGAAAATAGTGTTTATTTCAACTCTCGCATTTATTGTGCACATGTTTACATCATGGCGTCACCATGTGTACATTGAATTTTACTTGTGATGAATGAAGTACATACATTCGATTCGAATCATAGGCACCACTGCACAAAATTTAAATAATATCTCTAAAATACGATAAAGAAGTTTAAGAAATAATGCTTTTAAAATAAAACTCTTTGGTAGTTTGCTTTGATGTAAGCGACCTTAAATAAGTTCCTGTTTACTCAGCTACGATAATCATGCTAATATTACCCAGTAGAAGCCAATCACACATCAAAGTACAGGCATTGCCGCTGAACAAAATTCCGCTTTACCCAAGCCAATTTCAGGGTTTTAACAATTAACTGGCCTGGATTGCTTTCGGATAACAAAAGACCAATCTGCCAGTTGTAAACAAAGGAGACACCAAAACAATCAGCTTGCCAAAAACAAAAGTGGAATGAATAATGTGTGGAAAATGATCATTTTGTGAAGCCAAAACACAAAACTAAAATGGATCAATGATGCTCTTAATCGATCTATATTCAGAATTTTAACATATATTACAATCATTCTTTCATGAATATATGACAGTTATTTGAATTTATGCTGGTTATGTGCTTTATATAATTAAACATGCATGCCTTTTCATATAGATTACATCACTTTGTAGGATCGCTTATACCACTGAAAAACAGTAACGCTTGAGCGCGGGAATCCAAATAAATTAAACAGCAATGAACGTGTAGCTTAAATATAATCTCAAAGAATGCGATTTGTTAAAAACGATGAATAAAGCAAAATCTGCAAAGAATATTTTTGGGAATAAACAAGGATATAAGTGATGCCAAGTACGATTTGCACTGTGTAAGTACTGTACAATAAAGTACAGGTCTTCCGTTAAATGTAAGAGGCCCGTGAATTATGAAGTCTTTATTTACCTTTATATTAAATCATGTTGGAGAAATCGGAAATATGCACATGCAAAATAATAACACAAAACAATCATAGTAGTTTATAACAGTTTATTGACATGGTAACTGAACGAGCTGGTCACTGAAGTGTGACGTATGGCGATCTTCCCAATTTTGTCTTTACATTTTTTTGTGTCTACAAGTTTTGGTACACCGAAAATTTTATATATTTTACATGCATATAAGTCTAGGGATCCGAAAAAAATTATTATTTTTTCGAGTCCCAAGACTTGCAGTCATTACGGTAGACACAAAAGACGAATTTTCGTCTTTTAATTGGGCTGGATTCGGGCGGTTGTGGGCTTATATTACTAGCATTAATGTGATCGGGTAAGTATTCTTGGAGAAACACAATTTACTTAAAAATTTGCTTTCTCAAAACAAATACTATAGCTCTTCTAATGCTTGCAATGGTAATAGTTTGCTTTGATTTTTAAAAAAAATATAAGTAGTACTCTCAATTTTGTTGGAAAAATTTGCTTTGTATAAACCATATTGACCCAAAATTATTCATTAAAGTGATGGGCTACTGTATTTTGATTGATTGATTGATTAACTGATAGACAAGCTCATTGTTAATGTACGTCTTGTTAATTTGTAAATGTTACTATTTCCAGAGTATCTGTCTGTGCTAATGGACTGGGGGCCAATCTACACCCTATGGTCTAATTCCGAAGACACTTTAACTCCAGCTCTTCTAGCTATGTCCAAGGCTGTAGATCACTGGTGTCAGGCACTTAAAGAGCTTGTGAGTACATTTTTCTTCTCCAATTTTATCCTGGTTTAGATAACTCTCTCTTAACCTAGTGGTAGATAACGTTGTATGTGAACTGTTGTCAATTACAACTTCTGTCCTAGATACTCCTTTGATGAGATATGCTGCATATGAAATTGTGTCAGTTACAGCATGTGCCACATGTTCCTTTCACTGCACTCCCAAATGAAATTAATGCCCTTTGAGATGCAACTTTTGTCCCTGTACAGAAAGCTGAATGTTAAACAAAAAATTGTTTTGTGGTGGGTGGAAAAAGGAAACTTAACACTTAGAGATGAGGCATGTCAAATCCCTGGCACAAATCTTAAACCCCTCGAGTTGGAATATCCTATCATGCCCATACTCATGTGGATGATTTCGTTACTCTTTCTTTGTTTATGTTAGTGTTTTTCAGTTTATTAGGGCCTTACATTTATATGTGGTAGCTGTATAATAATCACAGGTAAAACGTTGGTTTGAATGAGTGGTTCTTGATCGTAACCTAACCACTTGGATTAAAGTATCCAAAATTGTATGTATTGGCTTTCTGTAACAAACATTTTTTTAACATAAAGTCAGTTTTTCTGCTCATTCAATCACTAGATCATCTTTTATTTTGCAAATTACATAGGACTTCGTTTTCAGTCTGAATACATAAACAAGTTGTTAAGCCATAATACATTGACACAGAGTACAGTGGTCTCTCAACATAAAGCCCTTCAATATACTATTACGCCTCTAATGCTTCTAATATGGTCATGGATTACATTATATAGGTCACACATTGTTATTATATTGCATGTTAATTAATTTCACTTGATATTACTTTTTCACTGTCGAGAACCAAATATAATATGGTTTCATGTTATGTGCGTTTTTGGGGTGGGTGGGTGCAATATTATGACAGAACCTTATTGGAACATACCTCACTCTAAGGTGGTCTCTATTATAATGTGAGTCAATCTTATGGCTCTTGTGAGCAGCGCTTAAAAGAGAGTGTACTGTATCTGTATAAAAATACTGCCCACTATTGACTCTAAAATAGGAAAACTAGCATTGTCAGTAAGTTTTCATACATTGTCAGCATTTTAAAATTATTACTTTTTGTCCTTGTATTTTGGTAAAGAAAACTGTTTCATAATAAATTTGTGCAAATTTAAGGCACCTAAAAATGATACTTTTTTATCTGTAATTATTTGTACACATGAAAAAAAGCATTAATAAAACTTAAACTCCTACAGACAAATCATTATGTTCATTATTGCTGGGTCAGTTCTTGCTGTACCTTCCAGTGTAAGAACAGAAGAAACCGCCTTGAAATGCGATGACTGGCAAACTGTATTTTCAGTTAAGCACACACATGTCCAGAACTCCCATCTATCAAGACTTAGGTGTTGTGGTTACCCACATCTTGCTCAAGTCTTAGATCCTGTTGACTTAAATGAGTGGTATTTACAGAAAAATAACCTTATATACTTGTTTATAAGTCTGCGAACAGCATAGACAAATCTGCTATTACATAATGATCCTGAAGATCACGGTCTGCCATGTTTGAAATCCTCTATTACATAATGATCCTGTAGATTAGGGTCTGCAGTGTTTGAAATCCTCTATTACATAATGAACCTGTAGATCTGGGTCTGCAGTGTTTGAAATCTGCTATTACATAATGACCATGTAGATCAGGGTCTAGCATAGACATTAATAATGTGCCAGCAAATCTGGGTCATCACTGTTTGCAGTTGAGTGCCAAATGCAGTATACAGTTTAGGCTTCTTAGTTTGAATATTTTAAAAAGATTGAATGGTTTACTGTTAGTATTTTCTTCATTCCCCGATCAAATTAATGTTTGGAAATGAGCTCCACTACCTCTCAAAACCAATCCTCCAAGAAAGATTACAATTTCGTCTCTCCCATCTATATATCATACAAAGGGATGAAACTCTTATCCATTACCTCCCCTTATTACTTGCTAGCTGGCTACCCATCAGCCATATGTTTACCAGTTTAAGTTTTTGTGTGGTATAATCAACATTGTCTTGTATTGCCTCTCAGTATCCAAGAAAATCGTTATTTCTACAATAGTATAGTATTGTTTTTGAATGTATTTGCCACATGTTGGTATCATTCATTTTGATTTTTGATCAGTATTTGCATACATTTTTCACAGTTGGTGGACTTTGTTTTCTCTGGCCTTATGTTCCGAAACAGTATCATTTTTGATTGTTGTTGGTTGTCTGTTTGCGTACACCGTATGTATTTTTTGCTTGTTTAGTAATGAGCATTATTATTGTTAATCTAAACACTTATGGGTTGTTATTTTCTGTTTATATCATTATTGTCATTTCAGTTAAAACATGATGATAAAATGTTCAGAGTGCAAGAAATTCAAAATTAGTGAGTATACACACAATATGTGGCTTGCTTGAACTAAGTGTTCATTTACTTGACCTTGCAGTGTCTTCATGAAGGGGTCAGATGGGATATAGTCCACAGTTCTGCACAAGAGCTTAAAGAGTAAAGAGAGACAGCTGAATTCAAAATTGACAGAAACTGACATCTTGAGCCTTTACTGGAAGACATCAGTAACAAGTATAATGGGGAATGCCATGATCATCACCCACCCACCCCCACACCCCTGCCAATCCAAGATGATGCACACAGTACCCATTGTGACTGTTAATCTGGCCAGCTTGAATTGGAGAAACAGTGCACTTAGCAGATGCCAATGCCGCACCTTTCCCAGATGGAGCTTGAACCACAAATGCAGAGACTTGTGCAGTAAATGACAATGCATTTGATGGCCTGGGGGAATTTAAATCCCTCTGTTCTTCGCATATCGTGGCTTGGAGTTGATGGGAGAGTGTTCCTCCCATTTTGTGACAGCCCAGTAAGCATAAGTCCTCCTGCATGTCCAAGCATGGCCTTGGGGGCTGTTTGTCCAGGTGTATGGGGTATTTATTATCGACCTTCATAATATGTTCTGCCAGTCTTTCATGCTGTATGATGCCGCTCTGTCTGCTGACAAGTAAGTCCAGTTGCCTGGGTGGTTGTACCTTTTGACTTGGACTGGCAACCAAAAGTCCATCACATTGGTCAGGCATGCTGCATACCAGCTGGCCTTTTCATGTACGAGGAGTTTTACGAGGAGCTGTCAAAGCTGTCCATTTGTTTCATTGCTCATTCCTGCCAGTCAACCATCTAGCCAGCCACTGACTTGACCATCCAGCCGCTTGTCCTGCACACTTGAGCCATCCATACATCATGACAAGCTATGTCACTTACCTGGCCACCAGTTCAACTAGTGGGCCATGCCACTAGGTATGATCTATGCAGACATGGAAGCAATGCCAATGAGGACAATCCCTGCATTGAGTGCTGGGGCAACCTGAATCAATTGGCTAACTCAAACCACACCTAGGAGCATACAGAATTCAGCTTCAGAGCTGCCGTTGAAGGGATTTTCAGGATTTGCCATCCTCAGAGTGCCCACCTCCAATGTCTGTGAGTGAAGCCTACATGGTTAATGCTTCAGGAGATGGGGAAGATGAGGACAAACATCCCTCTTTCCGTCAACTGCCACAGTTGGCACAAATTCCTTCAGTTTGGCTTACAAGGAACGGTATAATAGTTCTGTGCTTTCCCGTTCAGTCTCAACATCATGAAAACCATCAGCTGTATGGTCACTATGTTCAAGTCAACTTTGTCAACAGCAACTGCAGTTTATTTGAACGACATCCTTCAAAAACACAGTGTAACTTAATTGTTCGTGGAGGGCAGGAACAACCCCCTTTCACTTCTTTTTTTCTGGGTTTTCAAGTAAATTGGGAGAAGTCAGATCTCACCCCATCCCAGCATTTCATCCATCTTGGTATGGAATATTTTATCAATTACAACCTCGTTCATTTCCCTCCTATGCATGTGGCTTGGATTATTGAGCTCGCTGAGTTGATTTACAACACTGAGCGGGAGGGCTCTTGAAACTCATTGGTTTGATTTGTGCAGCAGTGGGCTTCATTCTTCTCAGGTGCTGTGGTGCTCCTTTTCTGGTCCTTTAGATCATGATGTTACAATCTCAACCAGAACAAAACAATTCCTGTTTCAGTGGAAAGACAGTCTATGGCTTATGGCAGGAATTCTCCTGGATAAACCCCAACTGGAGATTACCATTGGTATTGATGGTCAGCAGCAACTGGAATCCAGAGGAGAAATCACTCTATATCGGCCTTTTGGAAATGAAGGCTGTTGTGAATGCATTTCATTGCGGGAGAGTAATTCTCATCATGTTTGACAACTCTGTGGTGTTCTGCTTCCTCAAACATGGTGGGACGAAATTACCTGACCTATGCCTTCTGGTCTGGGACATCCTACACTGGTGCTCCCGGCTCAAGATCATGGCCCAGATCAGACACTTTCCTGGCAATCTCAATGTCCTAGCTGACTCTTTGTTGAGAAGGGGTAAGATGCTTTACACAGAGTGGTCCAGTCTTTAAGTGGATTTGCACACTTTGGGACTGTCCAGTGATAGACCTTTTTGCAGTGAGGTGGAACCACAAACTGACCACCTTTATATCTCCAGTCCTGGACCCAGAAACCTGAGCTCTTTCAGTAAAACTGATGAACTCTTTCAGTCCATTAGAATGAAGTTTGGGGCTATGTCTACCTGCCCCTCCACCACTCCACCCCCCTCTGTTCTGTTCTGGTACCCAGGATAATGCAAAATATGAGGGGACAGAACTTCAAAGTGATTCTGATAGGCCCTTTCAGGTGGAACAAAAAAATGGGTGAACGATCAGCTTGACGGCATCACACAACCTGACCCATCCTCACCCTATAGCTATGATACAGAATTTCAACAACTCCCATTCACAACATTTCAGCCTGTATCTATGGATTTTCTATGAACAGTCCTAAAGAAGTGAGCCCCAAAGTCATGTGAACTAGATCCAATTCCTACATCACTGCTATTTGAGTGTTTGGATACTGTATTGCCTGCTCTGACCAATGTCATAAATACTTCTCTTTCTACCGGTGTTTTTTCATAATTTTTTTAAACAGCTATTGTAAAGCCCCTTTTGAAAAAGCCAACCCTTGACCCCAAAAACTTGCAAAATGATCGCCCAGTCTCTAACCTCTCATTCGTGTCAAAAGTCCTAGAAAAAGTTGTTCTGTCTCAAATAGCATCTCACTTAAATTTACATAATCTGATCAGTAATTTCCAGTCGGCTTATCTCCCCTCTCACAGCACTGAAACTGCCCTACTAATAGTTGCGAATGACCTTCTTTCTGATTTGGACGATGGTAAGATTTCAGTTCTCACACTCCTTGACTTATCCGCAGCCTTTGATACAATTGACCATGATATCTTACTTCATCGTCTGCAGCACGTTTTTGGCATCCACAGTACTGCTTTATCATGATTCAAGTCATACCTAACGGAAAGAAACCAAATTGTTTCAGTAAATAATAAACATTCCAGCCAAGATAATCTTTGTTACGGTGTCCCACAGGGTTTGGTTCTAGTACCAGTTCTCTTTAATCTTTACACACAGTTTCTATCAATCGTTATAAATCGCCACCCTGTGTCCCACCAGATGTATGCCGACAACACTCAACTGTACAAATCTAGCTGTCCAAATGAAGTCGCATCCACCATCCAAAGCGTAGAGAAGTGCATCTCTGATGTTAAGTCATGGATGAGGTGTAATAAGCTACAAATGAACGATGATAAAACTGAAGCCATGCTTGTTACAAAGCAAAGAATTTCTTGAGCCCTCATGTTACCAGAATCAATTAATATCAGTGACACCCCCATTAAATTTAGACAATCACTTAGAAATCTAGGTGTTACTTTTGATAGCTGCCTCTCACTACACCAGCATGTCCTGAACACTTGCAGAGCAGCATACCTGGAGCTGAGATGCATCAGCACTATTCGCAACCTTCTCACAGTTGATGCCACAAAAACCCTTGTGTGTTCATTAGTACTCTCTAGACTTGACTATTGTAACGCTCTTCTTTCTGGTCTGCCACTGTGTCTTCTGCAGAAACTTCAAAAGGTCCAAAACACTGCAGCAAGGATCATTCTTAGAGCACCAAAAACGGATCATACCACCCCACTTCATTACAAACTCCACTGGCTACCTGTTCGCAGTAGAATCAAGCACAAAATCGCTTCTAAGTGTTACACTTCATTGACAGCTTCTGGTCCGAAATACTTCTCCGATCTCACCCACGTGTACACGCCTGCTAAAAGCTTGCGCTCATCATCGGACACTCGTAAACTTACTATTCCCAAGGTTAAAACTAAGTTATATGGACAACGTTCATTTGCATATCATGGCCCAGCTACTTGGAATGAACTGCCTATTGATCTCAGACACAAAGAGACCACGATCACATTCAAGAGTGCTCTCAAGACACATCTTTTCCATCAGCAAGAATAAATTTGTCATTTACCATTGGCCATTAGTGTAAGATTGAAACATTATTGCAAATTCATGTTTCATGTTGTTTTGTGTGTAATAATTCATTTGTCTTTGATATTGTTTGTGAGATATTTTCATGTTTTTATATGTTGTCTGTATGCAAACTGTTTTTTTTTTAATGCTTTTATGTGTTAACGTTATGTTGTAAAGCGCTTAGAGCTTTTTAAAAGATTAAGCACTCTATTAAGTCATCATTATTATTATTATTATCATTATTATTATTATTATCTAGTGATAGATGTCCCCAAGAAGATCCCAGCGAAGTCCAACCTGCTCAAAATGCCCTGGACGCACATTTCATTGTTGCCCAGACCGATTTCTCCTTCATGCATGGCTTTTGTCAAAAGCACCTTGCATTAAAAGAAATTTGAAGCTTCAATCATAGTGAGAGTCTTTATGAGCAAGAAGGTTGCATTTTTCAGACTCTGTTAACTGCCATTTTGGTTGTTTAAGGAGTGATGGTAGCCAAGGAATGCCAAAGTCAGTTGAACTAGGTGTACATTTTCTTTAACAAAATGAGTGTCTAATCACATTTAGCCAAATATAAATTTCATTAAAGAAACTCAACCATTTATTCAACCAAATTTTTCATTCCTAAGCCACAATCGGTATTCAGCAACTGTGATGGCAGTTAAAAGAGTTTGAAAATGCAACCACTTGATTGTGCCTGGATTTACCTTGATACGGAAAAATGCATCTGAGTAAATATAGTATGAATATAGCACTTAGACTCTAACAGTGCAGCAGTGTCAGTATGGGCTGTCAACTAGCTGAGATATTCTTGAACATTTGGCCTCCACTTTCCCTGTCAGTGTGGTCAGAACAGCTACACTGCACTGATTGTTAAACAAAAAAAATTATATGTGTGGTTCAGGTTGCATAGCCAAAAAGTAGCTTAGGACAGTAGGCTTTTTTATTTTTATTTTTATTTTTTTGTCTACAGCTGTCTGCAAAACCGAACAGAGCATCCGGTCTTCTTTTGGGCTGAAGTCTGGGCGTTTTGATTGAAATGGGTCCATGAATGTCCGATCATGATTCACTGACAATAAATTATTGCCACCATTGCCGTAATGGCAGTTATTAAGCTTCACAGTGAGTAGAGTAGAAGGGACGCTTCTTCCACATGCCATGTTGTTTATTTTTCATCACTGAGCATGTCCATTTTACAAGCAAATGAACGAATGAAACCGAGTATTCTGATTGCTACTTTGGTATGGTCTAATTCGGTACAAATCGTCATCGTCACAGTCGGGGTTACGACTCTGTGAAAAATTTTTTTTAGTGAAAATAACAGTAGGGTTGGAGGGTAAAAATGGGTTGGTTGGGTGGCCTGAACCAACCGTTTTTTTGTTGTTGGCCTTAACAGTAAGATATCAACCAACTATTATACATATCAGGTCGATATCTTACATTGTAGGACTAGGTAGAGGGAGATATAGGCCACTACATATACCAATCTGACTTACTGGCCAATTTTTACTTGAACAGGCCCAGGTCACTTAGCTTTCTTCGATGGTGGAATTTTTCATGTTTTTTTACTTGGCTTAACTCAGATAAGTTTAACCCTTTAACTAGAAACTGAAGCTACTATCATATAAAACATGTTTTCTGATAGCTCTCGCTTTGGCATGCAGGTTGAGTGAGTTGCATGTTCATTTGATCGACCTGGAGTATCTCCAGTTCAGATCGCATTATTTCGTTGCTCCAGTGACACAGCCAGGCTTCATAGCTAAGAATCTGTTGCTGTTGGCAGGAAACCAGAAAGTAGTCACTCAGTTGATACGTCGAGAGAGACGGTGATGCATTGACCCAGTCTATGCTCTCAAGCACTGTTTGAAATGCATGGAGATGGCTGGGAAGGAGGATATATTCCTTCAAGCCGTAGCATCATGGCTGAAGTGGGTAATATGCTTGGTGTACTCAGAGGCCTCATATGACCAGATATGCCTCATAAAATATTTTAGCTCATGAGATTAGAGCAATATCTGTGAGCCTCATGTTTGAATGCAGTGTTTTGATCAGAGACATTGTAGACGTGGCTTCATGCACAGTCAGCCTGTTTGAGTTTCTGTCTCGGAGATTTAGCATTGCAGAGACAAGAATTGAATCTGGTGGGTCCAGGGCTGCAGCCCCAGATGACCAACAGACCTAGTTAACTTAAGCACAAACTCCCCATGGGTGTGGGTGTAGTGCTTTTGCTGGATTCGCCTGGATTTTTCTCTATATGAAAACATCATTCGTTTCTTTGTCTGTGTATTGACATCATGTGTTATGTGACTGTTGGTTGTGCTGCCTTCATGTTAGGAGAGTGATTTATCCTTCATATAGGGACTCCAAACATTTATTCCTCAAGGGTACCCATCGTAGAGGTTGTATGTTCATGCATTTCCTCCTCCTGTTACCTATTCTTCTAACGTTAATGTGATCAGGGAATGTATTCTACGGGGGAAGTAAAGTTTTTAATAAATGTTTCTCCAAGAATACCTATCCAATCACATTACTATTAAACCCTCCTGCACCTCCCCACAAATATAAGCATCCTCACTGATGTATCACTCAGCTTAAACTGGTAAACATCTGGTTGATAGGTAGCCACCTTGCGATTGGTAAGGGGAGGTAATGGGTAAGTATTTCTTCACTTTGTCTATATTATATATAAATGGGAAACACAACATTTTTGTCTTTCCAGGATGGGATGGATGCGAGAGGTAGCGAAACTTATTTCTTAATGTTTATGTAAGTCGCTAAGTATTCTCAAAAAAACATTATTTACTAAAAAAAATTCCTTTCCAGGTGGATAGCACAGAAGACAATTTTGCCCAGCCTTTAAGAGAATACACCTTATATACAGAGGCAATAAAGGTAGGTTTTTTTCTGACCTGCATCATATGTCCATTTATTCAGCATCAACTTTTGGTTAAGATATATTTTTAAAACTGTATGTAAAAGATATGTTATACCAAAAGTAGCCAGTTTTTCACAGAACAGAGTGTTCTAGTAGATATAAATTATTATCTTTCTTATACCCGGAGGCGGATGTGTGTAGTAATCCTTGTGTCTGTCCATTTGCCCATCCATCCATCCTTCTTAGATCCTGCACTTGTTAGCACAACTAGTTCCACACATTTTGATGCATTGCCATGAAACTTTTTAAATATTTGTCAGCCTTGTGACATAATGAACCATTCAGAGATCCCCTGATGCTTTTATACCATTCAGCATTTTACATTGGCAACATGGCAATGTCATACACATGGTAGATAAGCTAGATTTGCAAAAGTTTTTCTGAACTTAATTTAAATTTTCCATAGTTATAAAGTTAATATCTATCAAATAGCAAAGAGTGAATATTTTCATGGATTTTCCCTTTAAAGTTTTTTTCTTAACTTATATTTCTATAGCCACTTCACTCCATGTTTGGATTATCCATCATCCTCTTAATATGTAGATGAACAGCTAAATACACATGTATGCATTATTGAACAGATGCACAGATAGGACCACTCTTCCAGGATCCTGCCAAGATAACAGAAGATGCTTAAACCAAAACTTGCATTGCAGGTAGAGATACATTTCAGACTATTTTTATCTCACCACTCAACACACTGTTGGATTCCCACTGATGCTCTGACAATGGCATTGCTGTGCTTCTTGTACAGCATCACATGCAGACTCTTCATCATGGGGCACTCTAACCTTTTTGTCTGCGCTTTTGGGCTAGTCATGTCCAGTACCCTAGTTGGCACAGGGATTGCCAATTCACAGGATATGACTGAATAAACAACAACAGTCTATAGATATGGCTTTTAGTTTGCCTTCACTATCCATCCAGTACACAGAAATACTATATGCCAGACAAGGTGCTGTAATATTGGATTTTCTTATTGTCTTCCCGCAACATTCGGCTATCTCCATCAACTTACACCAATACGGAATCGAGGTCCAATATGACAGCATCCATGCTAACTTCTCTTCTATCAACAGATACCATTAACTGTTTATATAAGGTGCTTGGTATTGGAGACATTTTTGAGATATTGTGAGAAATCAAATTGACTGTAGGTACAAAATGTGAAGCTCTTGAGAATACTGCACCAATTCATGAGAAACCTAGGAAATTAGACAAGTTTAGTAAGGTCAAGGATAATGTCAGCTATTCCAACAGTGAGATTTGCTCCAGTTCTTTCCAATTTAGGTTTGTGTTGGCCTTTGAAAGACCATCCAGGTTATGATACACTTGATGAATTATATAGTACTTATCTGAAGATGCAGCATTCTTACTGGCATGCGTCATACTTTAATTCCTTAGCTGGAAGAGAAAATTTAAAAATCTGTTTGCCATGGACTACAAGGATATTGTAAGAAGTCCGTCAATATCACTAATAAACTTTTTAGCTTAATTAAAATGTGGAAGGATATAAGTAAAATTTCAAGAGCTACCTGCAGAATGATAAATCAAATTCCTTGTCCTACTTTTGCAACAACTCTCTGAACAATTCATCTTATGCAGATAACTCCTTCAGCACACACAACACAATAAATCTTGGCAGTCAGAAAGGCACAAATGGTCTCAATCCACCCAGAAACACACAGCAACAAAGAGCAAGAAAAAACAGCAGAAACTGCCCAACTTCAAAACTTTCTACTCTTTTTGAAAAATTTGAATATGGATTGAAATAGCCTCAGAAACCTCCAGGACCATGTAATCAAGAAAAATGAGAAATTATTCAGACAGAAATCAACCCTTTGCTGCAGAGAGGAGCAATTCTTTCAGTTCCTTATAAATATCGGAATTATATTTTGACCATATTTTTTGTACCAATGAAAACAAGAGAAATGAGACCAATTATAAATCTCAAACCACTCAATCGCTTTGCTTAGTCTATTCTTTTCAAGATGGAAACCTTACAGATGTCATAAACTTAATTCAGGAGTTACATTTTCTTACCAGTCTGAACCTCCATGATGTTTACTTCAGCATAACCTTAGCCAAAGATCATTACAGGTACCATTGAGTCATTTGGAACAATCAGATTCCAGTTTCAGTGTCTACCCTTTGGTCTAAAATCTACACTGCTTGTATTCACAGAGTGCACCAAATCATTAATAGCATATCTTTGAGCCAGAGGGCATCAGGGCCACATTTACATAGACAACTCTCTGTGGATGCCAATGACCTGCCAGTTAAAAGTGAACAATATTCAAGAGGTTGCAAGTCTTTTGGAATGCAGGGTTACTGATAAATGTGGAGAAATCCTCACTGATACCATCTCAGACAAAAGTATTTCTAGGTTATCAAATATAAAAATAGTCAAAATGTTGATCTAGGGCTGTCCTCATCTTGCAGGAAATTCAGCACTTATTGGTTACCAAGTCTCCCACAATACAACAAGTTGCTTCAGGCATATGCCTTTTAGTGCTGACCTTTCCTGCAGTTTACCAGACCTGCTCCACTGTTGCTTTTTAGTTCACCTCTATGAAGTAGAGGAGAACTATTGTACCAACCCCAGTTTTGGCATTGGCATCAGCATCTACACAGATAAACTCGTGACAAAATAGTTTTTTTGCACCATTGGTACATATTGTTATATCTAGAATCATGAAACCTGATGAGGAGATGCATCGTGATGAGTACTACACTGTCATCACAAAAGTAGGTCACCATGACCTGTATTTCATGCTTATTGACTTTAATTCAATCGCAAGCACTGTTCATGCCAGAATCATCAAATTAGATGACTCTATGCATCACTGTTAGTACCACACCCTTGCAACAAAAGAAAATCACAGTGACATTTCACATTTAACTGGATTATGTTAAGTATTTGCATTTTGCTAATGACCATAAAGGTTTTTTTACCTCCTGTATACATACTGATATTCTTAGAATTATTAAATTTGGTGACGGGATGCATCTCAATAAGTACTACACCCTTCTTGCAAAAAGAGGTTGCTCAGCTGTTTCAGCCCAAGCAGTACAAGAGTTGCAGTGGTGGATGCAGAATATTCACAGGAAAACCTATTCACTCCCCAGTTCCATCCATCATAATCACAACAGATTTATTCAAGGAGGGGTAGGGGGCAGTATCCAGTGGCAGACAGATGATTGGCAGATGATCTGTAGAAAAGAGTTGGTTTCACATCAACATTTTGGAGTTGAAAGCTGCACATTTTGCAAAATTGGTGCTTGCATTGTCTGTTTGAAATCAACACATTCAACTACAGGTTGACAACAGCACAGCAGTGGCATACATCAATCATGTATGGGGAAGCCCTCTCGCCACTGCTGGACTAGCTCACTTAGGAAATATGGTCTTGGGCTCGTCGACATCATCGTTCTGCAGTTCACATTATAAGGGTGAGCAACTGCTATGCACATTGTCTGGACAGACATATTTTGGATCAGACAGAGTGGCAACTGAACAAACACATCTTTCATTGGCTGACCATGATCATGTTTGCACCTCAGCTTGATCTCTTTGCATGCAGGCTGAATTGCCAGGTTCTCAAGTTTGTTTCATGGCAACCAGAACCAATATATGGAAGACCAGTACTCTCGCAATCTCAAGGACAGGCCTCCAAGCTTATGTATTCCCTCCTCCTCCCCCATTAGTGTGATTTCTTTGGTCTTTCAGAGCATGAGGAAAGATAATCCTTTGATGTTATTGACGGGCTCCAATTGTGATTCCAAAGTTGAGAAAATTTGTCTACATTATGATCCAGAGATGACACGTTCACTCGGGTAATCGTTACAGCTTGTCACTCGAATAATATATGGAGACAGAACACTAAAATGGATATTTTAAGGCAGCTCCAGACTTGCTTTGTAAAGGATGGTGTTCAACAACCAGCAGTCAGTATCAGTTAGCATGGAAATTGTTGCTGAGCTAATGTGATTAAAGGATGCTGGATCCCTTTTTTCAAACTTAAGTGTATGTTATAGAATTATTTGAAGCTGAAGTTGGTAAAGTAAAATCTTACAGTACAATTAACTCTTATAGATCATTGTTGTCATCAGCCATCAACTCCACTGATGGATTTCCTGTTTGAACATGTCCCCGCTTTGATTAGTTTCATGAAAGAAGTATTTACTTCTAAGTCTCCTGCACTGAAATAATGTTTGACATGGGACATCTCAGCTGTATGTCAAATCATTACCATGTGCACCACTCCCTCGATAACTTGGGCCCGGATAACTCACGAACCTGCTTATAACGCAGGGTCAGGCGTTGATCCCATTTTTATTACTAGAAAATAAAAATAACAAAATTGGTCCTTATTTGTTGAACTTGAAAAAAATCACGATCAAAATTAGTAAATGAAACCCTGATATATCGCTTGTTTTATCGTCAAAAGCAGTGTTAGTACCCGGATATTTGAATCAGCATAATGAAATTTTTAACTTTTAATAAGAAGTCATATATTTTGTTCAATTTTTTTTCCAAACAACATTCTCAGTACACTGCAGATGACAATATTTGATGAAATTTCAATCAATGAAAATGCCACTAATGCCTACTGGTGGCAACACTTAAAAAAATAAATACCAATTAAATAAGTTTTGTAAAGTGAAGTTTGTGTTTTAGTTCTGTCTTTTAATTCGGTTTAAGTGTAATCATCATAAATGCAATATGTTGTCTTGTATTCAACTTGAAAAATATAATTCAACCATCCCAGCTGTGTCCGCGAGAGCGTCTCCGGGAGAACCTAATTAAGTGCCGACCGTTTTTTATCTCCGACTTGCGGAAGTATTTGTTATGTTGCTACACTCAATTAAAAGCAGGCCTGCTTTGCATTATCCCATTAATTACGTCTTTTGTATCAAATCAAATAAAAGGGGTGGAATAAAAGAAAAGTTAAAAGGCGTGCAAATCCTATCTGTGTAAGAGCTAGCGGTCACAACCATGTGTCAGGTCAACTCGTTTCAGCTGGTCAATCGAACACTGTTATAAATATTATTATGTAAGTAATATAATTAAACTACCTTAAATTAGCCTACTTATTCACAAATATGATCAAAGATAGTAAGGCAACCAAGCGAAATGAGTACTTGGTGAATAAAAAGCTTTGTTTCACACATACGGTTCATTATGGAGAAGTGATTTCCAGAATTTGTATTGAACTTAAAATTTCTAACTTGCCACTCAGAGATTTCCTCAAGGATGAGAAGAAGTTTCACTGTTACTTGCAAAGAAATCATGGCATCCATATTTTATTAATAGAACAATAAAAAAAATTGAGTTTCGATTTTGACAGTTGTTTCATGAAATAAATGTCCCTAGTTTCTGAAAAAAAGGAATCTTGTTTTGTTGTGAATTGACAACAAAAAGCAGTGACATAATACACAATGTTATTGACAACAACATAAAGCAGTGACATAATACACAATGTTTTCGCATACATGTGTTGTTGAAACCTCATAGACTAATGTTATTAATGATCTTTCAGAGCTTGGGTATCTTGAAAATAAAGGTAATTTATACAAAAAAGCAAACAACTGCATTAGAAAAAAGCTCTTTATTGACAATTATTCCCAATGCAATTATAAAACGAGTATTTAGCCATTAAACAGCCCCGTTACCCCCCCCCCCCACTGCGGTTTACTCTATGTCCAGTGGGGATGGCATCCCCTTCTTAATTTTTTTGAGGTCCCTCAGTAAATTTATGTGTCATGTCTGTGTTGGAGACCTATATGAAATGGACTAAACCACTTCATTCTTCATTTCATACTTGAAACCACACAAGACTGTGATTTCTTCCACTAGAACTAGATGGATCAAATGTATAATTATAACATCAGTTATTCATGGATATGGAGCCCATTACACTCAAAGTGCTTCAGCTTCGGCTGGTTTTGAAAGTGGACTTGCTCTCTGTGACAGTATGAAGGCAACTGATTGGTCACAAGTGAGCACTTTCACCGAGTTCTACAGGACACACAGCCAATTATCAGGTTTGGTACAGTGGTAAGCAGTTTTTCCTTTGAAGTCAGCATAGTTAGCTGTTCATTAAATAGAAGAGGATGATGGATAATATATAATTAGACAAGGGTAATACTTACCTGCCAGATAATTGGGATTATCCAAGTCCTTTTTATAGATGAACAGCAAAATCCCATCCTATCATCCCTGTCTCTTCCCTGTCCTTCACTGACACTGATACAACCATGAATGGGATGGGGGTTCCTCTTTGTTTTCTTTGAAGAGTTGCCCTGTTTGCACATGCCCTGGATACTGCATATATAGCTGTTCATCTATGAAGTGTATGCAGATAATTTAAATTATCCAGCAGGTAAGTATTACCATTGTCTAATTGTGCAATATATAACATCATCACACACTTACCTTACAGATTTTGTCAAATCCCAGGGTTGGGCCATGGGGTCAAGTCCCAGGTTTGGGCCATAGGTTCACAAGTTCCAGGGTTGGGCCATGGGGTCAAGTCCCAGGGTCAATATGCAGGACACCTTTTGGTGAAAGTATTGATTCCATCTCTTATGTTTTAATTAACTTTCTGTCTCACTTGTATAAGCATAGTGAGATATAGTAATCACTTGACCAGTGTCCACATCATCTGCTGAGTTTAAGGCTTGTGTTAAAATTTTTGAAAGTCACATATCATCTACATCAGTTGTGTATTTAAGTGAAACTCTTTGATACTATCACTTTAGGTCTAAAGTTTATGTAATGATATACTAGTAGTTCCTGTCTTTCATGTCCCACCTGCTTAAGCATGATGGTAAATAATGTTTTAAGTTTTGAAATAAAGTTTTTGAAAGTTACATATCTTGTACATTAGTGGCTGCATTCATCTGAAACTTTAGGATAATATTACTACGTGTCTAAAGCTTATACACTGATATGCTTGGAGTTCTGATTTGCTTGTCTGACATGCTTCAGTTGAAGGCTTGTTTCAGTGTTAAAGATTTTTTAAAATAGTTTTTGAAAGTCACATGTTTTCTGCATTTGTTGTTGCATTCAGCTGAAACTTTGTTAAAGTATTACAGTAGATCTGAACCTTATATACTGATATGCTAGGAGTTACTGTCTTGTCTGTTCCACCTGCTTAAACAGAAAGCATGTTTCTTCCTCAAATACGTACTCGATCATAATACCTTAGGGGAATACTACCACTACCTCACAAATCCACACCTCCCAGGCAAAAACTTTTAGCTGTGGAGCTAAACATTGTCTGGCCACATAGGTGAGTCAGACAGAGTGATCTCCCCTTGATATAGGGTTTGGTACCAAATCCTGTGTACCTCAGTTACTACTTCCTCTCATGCTGAGTAGCATACGCTCTTGTGAGAGGCCTCACAAACCAATGTCAAGAGTTTCTGGTATTCAACTATAGAGCAAGTTGTAGGAGTTACTCATCTAAGGGAAGAATACTCCATCTATATTTCCAACTATTTCTTGCTCTTTTCTATCTGAGGTGAAGTTTTTCTTTCTATTGTAGAATTACAACTTTGTTGTAAATTGAGCCCTCTCATAGTTACCTGCACAGGTCACTAGTATGTGCATTCAATAAATTTTGCAATATAAATTATCGAATTATTAAATCATGCAGGTAATTTTTTGTTTATAGAAATTTGTAATTGTTTTGCAACATCCACCTGAATGAGTTTATAAAGTGATGCTTGGCTTGCTACACCTGTATAAATGTTATCTGGTCTATTTCTATTTACAGATTCTAGAACATGGGCAGGACTCAACGCAAGCGGTGTAAACGCCTGAAGGGTGTGGACGATAACCATAATATATGTTTGGCATGTGTGGGTTGCCACTTGGGAAATACATGTCAAATATGCATTGTATGGACAGAGAGTCAGTGGGCCTCAGTACTGGGTGCACAATATAAATAGAAAAGGAAAGCAGAGAAACACATTTTCTGAGATGAGGATGTCATTAGCATCAATGCTGACATCACCTTGGTCTATAATTTCCTGATGGATAAGTATCGCTAACAAGTGGGCTCACCAGCCAATAAGCGCATCAGGAGATCCCTTTCAGTGATAGCTACAACCCCAGCTCCAGCCTTGCTGCCTCAACTAAACAAGCCTTTTTCAGCAGTACCAGTAGGCCTGATGCCTCTAGTATATGATGACCAGTCTTCTCTCCCTGCTAGATACAAGCCAGATTGAGAATATACCATCCAACTCAGATACTGTCTTGCACGACAGCGTAAGGAACTTGAGCACAATATGGAGGATAAGATGGCACTGTTTTGCCACAATCAGACTCTGCCATTCGAATCAGATCGCAAGAGGTCAACACCAAAGTTGATCTTACCTCTAATGTCAAAAGAAGGGTATCTCTTTGTCTAGTATGCCAACTCTACATCAGAACACCAGTACTCTTATGAATCATCATACACATTATAGTGCCACAATGCATTCAGTGCATTCTAGACCCAGTTTAGTGGCTCCAGTACCCACATGATACGGAATCAACCAAATCACATGCCTATGTCACTCAAAGGGAGAACTTGCTTGGCAATCACCTGGAAGTTACCGTATCTCAGTCAGAACAAACTTTCTAGTTTGGTTAGCCAACACTTTCGACAATCTTCACCAGCTCCATCTATGATTGTACAAGAGGAGTTGGCATCGCCATATTCTTCTAGAGACGATAAATTACACTCATAAGCTCCATTGTCCTAACTAGATCTAATGATGACAAGAGAAGACTCTGCTTTCTGATCATCGACCAAAGAAGTCTTTCATTTGTTACCACCAGAATCCAGCATCTGTTGATATTTTAATCAAGCAAGACCAACTGGCATTCAAACTGTTACCACAGTCTGTTGAGTGGCTGACTTACTGGTTTGTGGTAGAGAGGCAATTACAGACCCTAATGTCAGTAGACATTTTTCTTCACAGCAACAACTACCATCCAATTTTAGTAGAGCATTCTATAAGACACACACCAGTGTTATACACAGAAACCCCAGTTGTAGACTGAGACATTGTAAGCCTGGAAATGTCAAAACCCTCTTCAGTAAGGATGAACCAGAAACCCTTCAATGACACACAACAGTTGGTCCAGAATGTCATTACTATAGGCTTGATGTTGGACTCTCAATGGCAATTTTCCAACAAGTGGTAAAAAGCTTATCCTATCCCACTGTGATGCCCATGAGGGGGAGTCTTTCATGAATAGTGCAAGTATTGAACAGAGCAGCACAGCACATACTGGCCAATACCTTGACAGCAGCAAGTAATTTACAACTGGTGGAAAGAGATGCAGTGCTCTTCACTTCACCTTTTTAAAAGACCACCACAAAGCCAAACTTAGATTGCAACCATTCTTTTCCAACCTCATTTTTAATGACCAGGTGGAGGTAGTACGTAAGCAGGCCACCAAAGAAACAAATCTACCTCAGTCACAGCATCAGAAACTGAGGAGATTAAAGGAATAGATGGACACCCTTAGGACACATAAGACGGGGAAGTAGTCTTACAGATCCTTTACATGTGGAAGACCACAGTTCTCAACAACAAATGTGGACAAGAAGCAGAGAGAAGGGGATCATTTTTGCACCAGTTTCTCACCACAACTGTCTCCTTCCAGAAAGAAATGACAATATTCTCATGCCACCCTTATCAGATATCCTGGTGGGGGGATTATGCCTCTTCTTTACTGTTGAATGGGAAAGAATTTGCCTCAGTGATCAATGGACCTGGCAAGTTGTTTCAGAAGGCTTCTGTATCACATTCAGTGTCCCTCCTCCAATGTCCAGGGTTCCTTCAGCTACAGACATCCCAAAAGACCTGTTCAAGGCAGATGTCCTGCAGTGAGAAATAAACCATCTTATCCAAAAAAGGGAGGTAGAGATTGTTCACAACACAACATCACCTGGCCTTTACTCAAGACTGTTCTTGGTCCCAAAGACCAATGGCACTCTTCGACCAGTCTTGGACCTAAGCGCTCTCAGTTGTTTCATACAGGCATCATGGTTCAAAATGGAAACACCAAGGCAGGAGGAAGACTTTACAATCAGGATAGATCTGCATGATGTTTATTTACATGTCCCAATTCACAAGTCTTCCAGGAAGTTCCTTTGGCTTGCCTTCAGGGATACAGTTTGCCAGTTCAGGCACTCCCTTTTGGCCTCAATGTCAGTCTGTGGGTCTTCACAAGAATTATGGACAGAGTAGTGTCTCACTTCAGAACTATCTCTATGTCCGTGACATCCAACTACCTGGATGACGTACTTCAAAAAAACCAGGTGAGTTTTTTTAAATCAAGGCATGAAATCCCTTGTTACATTCCTCCTCAGCCTTGGATTCCTTGTCAACAAGGAAAAATCCGATATCATACCAGCTCAACATTTCATCTACTTGGGTATGGAGTTCAAAAGGCATCTGAACAGAGTATGTCTCCCTCAGAAATGTGCATTGAAAATCATTTCAATGGAGACCGAAACTTTGCCCATTGGAACAAACAATACCAGTCTCCAGTCATATGAGGTCCCATCTTTGCAAATGGGAGAACCTCACTTGGCTTACAGTGAGGGTTCCCTTGCAGGTCCAGCATGAAGATAACAATTTGTACGGATGCAAGCACAATGGACTGGGGTGCACACCTATTTCCATTGTTTCTGGAGCCCAATGGAGTGTTGCTGCCCACTCAGGACCATCTATTGCATATCAGTATCCTAGAGATGAAGGCCATTCTGAAAGCATTTCATTGGTGGCAGGAGAAGCTTTATGGAAAGGGTATACTCATTCTATTCAACAACTCCACTGTGGTGAATTATCTCAGAAGGCAGGTTAGAATCAAACCTCCACTTCCTGGTTTGGGATTTTTTAAGGCGGTGTCATCAGCGACAAATCTGCATGCAAATTTGTCATATTCCGGGCAGATTAAATGTACTAGTGGACTCACTGTCTCAAAGGAATTAACTAATATAAACAGCATGGTTACTTCATTCTTCAGTTTTCAGTTATGTCTGTACCTGCTGGGATGGAGCAAGGTGGAATGCAAAACTCCCAACCTTTGTCTTCCCAGTCCCAGATTCGAAGGCCTGGGCAGTTGACACTCATTCTATAGATTGGAATGGTTTGGACACCTATGCTTACCCTCCAATGCCTCTGATTTGAAATGTTCTGCAAAATGCAAAAGAAATGGAGTGCTGCCTCCTCCTTATTGCTCCCTTTAAGTGGGAAAAATCATGGATAAATGACTTGATAAATCTAGCAGTGGAAATTCCAAGGAAAATAGCAACATTTCCTCATTTGCTCAAACAAACCCGACAGCAGGAGTTTCATCCAAACCCAGATCTTTTGAACCTGCATGTCAGGATCATATTAACAAGCGCCCAAGAACAAGCAGTTCTCTCAACAAGTGGTGGAGAGAATCACTCGGGCAAGAAGGCCCACCGCTTCTAAAGCGTATGAAGTGAAGTGGAGATTTTTGTCAATGGTGCCAGCAAAAAGACATTTCTCTGCTTAAGGCATCAATACCCCAAATAGCTAACTTTCTGCTATGACTCTTCAAAGCGAAGCTCCCATCACAATAAAAATTTACTGTTCCACAATCTCTGACATGCTGTGTCATCATGGAAGAGAGAAGAAAGAGGAAACAAAGACCTCTCTGATCTACTGGCTAATTTTGATTTGGCACACCTGAAGGCATTGTCTCTGTGCCCAAAGTGGAATCTATCATGGGTTCTAACATGGTTGAATAAAGCACCATTTTAACTGTTCTTGAGAGCATCTTTGGTTCACCTTTCATATAAGACCTGCTTTCTACTCATCCTAGCTACAGTAGGCAGGATCAGCAAAATACATGCTTTTTCAGTTGACCCAAACTATATATAGTTCCGTCGGGATGGGTCAGTATCACTATGGTCAGTATCACTATTCATGGCCCCTGCTTTCATTGCTTAAAACAGGCAATCATTTTTTGTAGTGAAACATCTTCCCAACCTGGATCCTTCAACTCATGGTCATCTACAGGACTTAGTGAGAGCTTTGAAGTTGTATCTAAAAAGAAATGAGCCATTGCGAAGAGGGAGATCTCACCTATTTTTGCCTTTGAAGGAGGGAAAGGTCAATATCTCAGCACAGGCTTTATTGTCCTGGATAAGATGGGCTACTCGTTCTGCATACAGAGAATTAACCCAAGATCAAATGAAGTACACATTTTGACTCATGAGGTTAGGGCAGTCACAACCAGCATTGCATTAGAGATTAACCGTTCCCTAGCTGAGATTATAAAAGCTGTGGGATGGAGGTCAGAGTCGACTTTCTCTAGTTTCTACCTCAGAGATCTTTCATTCCAAAAGGCTCATTTTGACCTGGTGAGACCTATCACTGCAGTGCAATGGGTTACCTTTCTGGGGTGTTCAGCAGTTTTTCATGAAGGCAACAATATTATTTCCGCTTGATGTGTGTGAGAACAATTTTCCTTTGCTGCCTAAAGCTGCATCTCAACTTATGGAGTCAATACTCCAGTCACGTATTTTACAATTTAGAAACTGCCTCGCATATCACAGGGGACTACAGATGGTCTCTCTTTGGGGTAAGGGGATGTAAGTCCTTCCACCTCTTACCTATTCTGCTAAGGTATTATATGATTGGGTAATGTATTTGAAGAAGAAACTAATTTTTGGAGTAAACTATGTTTCTTCAATAATACTTACCCGATCAAAAATTGGATAACCCTCCCAGCCTCCCCGCAGTTACATCTACTAGGAAAGCATGCATTCCACTTCAGTAGTAACTGAGGTACACATGGGATTTGGCGACAATCCCTGTATCAAGGGGTGATCACTTTGACTCCCACCTATGTGGCCAGACAGCGTTTAGCTCCGATAGCTAAATATTTTAGTCTGGGAGGGCTGGATTTGTGAAGTATTGGTAGTACTCCTCTAAGGTATTATGATTGGGTAAGTATTATTGAAGAAACATGTTTTACTCCAAAAATTGGTTTCACCATTGTAAACATCATTAAAGTTTTGTGTTACAACTTTTGAAAGTCAAATATCTTTCGTCAGTTGCTGTATTCAGCTGAAAATTTAGGATAATATTACTGTAGGTCGATAGTTATATGCTTAGATGCAAGGAGTTCCTGTCTTGCCTACTAAAGTATTATGGTCAACAATGTTAAAGTTTTGTGTGAAAGTGTATGAAAGTTAGATACAGGAGTTATACATATACTGACAAGCATACAGCTGCAGGTAAGACACGGATTCAACAGAGCACTTGTTTAAAATCCATATTTTTATTTTTTACCATTATTTAGTTTACAAATAATAAAACGACCTTTTGTTGATTCCCTTAATGTTTGTATACACTTTTTGTAATCAGTTTTTTGTTTTTGAAGTTTCAAAAAATAACTTACGAAATTTTAGTTAATGAAGCATGTATTTTTTATCCACAGGCTGTTCTAAAAAGAAGGGATGTAATTCAGGCAGAATATGACATGACTGTAGATGAGCTCAATAAAAAGAAAGATGAAAGAGAACAGGTAGGCATTTGTTTTTTTTTTTTTTTTTTTCCTTTCCTGAGAATACCATTTTATTTAGTGAAACAAAAAATGCAAAGTATTAGTTTTGTCCACTTAATGAATTTCAGGTACAAGATTTTCGTCATTGCTGTGGTGAATCTATGCTAGATAAGACAGTAATTTCAGCTTTTCACACAATTGTGTTCATTTGAAAAATTTTCATGCATTCATTTAATCACAGTTAAAATAACAGTTTTATAATTGTTCATAAAATTCATGCATTTGAGAGAAAAAAAACAAAGTTTGATGTGTGCTGACAGTAAAACTGTGAGTAATTGACAGAAAATTTCATAGAATACTTATGAAGTATAATTCCAGAGATGCTGCCGAGGTGCATTATGAATTCACGCATTTGGAGAGCAGTGATGCATGAGAACCTCTGCAAATTAGTTTGAATTCATGCATATAAATGTACTCTGTGCAGTATACAATTTTTATTTAACTGTTCACTCTTAAAGTGCTTGTTGCGACATAAGTCACGCCACCGGTAGAGGTATCAAATCACAGTCTTTTTTTAAGTAGGCAACCGTTTACACATCTGGTTACTTTGGCTTGACATGAATGGTTGTTAAACTGAATTTTATTGGCACATTGGGCCCTGGAACAAGCATTCTGTCATAGTTTGAATCTTGCATTCATCAAGGAAGTTTTACAAATGCTTGTTTAAACTAAGGCTACTTAGAAAACCAAAAATGGCTGATTCCCAACATGGTTCATCTTCAGATGACAATTAAATTCGGCAAATACTGGCTGATGATAGTGAAGATGACAGTGATTTTTAAAGTTTTGAAGTATATCAGATTATTTGAGCTGGGAAAGTGTTACTGGAAATGCAGGGAGTGATTTTGAACCTGAAAATGATGTTAAATACGAGTCTGATGTACATGCTGGATGGCCAAAAACAGATGGCATGCCAGTCAACCACTATTTAGCGGTATTTCAAAATTAAATGTAGAAAACACAGAATGTCAGAACCTAATTAAATTACATGCAATTTAAAAGTAGAGTGCAATTTTCATTTCTTTTCTAAAACATTTTAGCCCTGAGGGATCTTGTGCTACAAAACTGTATAACACTCTAAGGGTTAAGATAAATTGAATAAAATAAGAAACTAAAAAGAAATTAAAAAGTAAGGATATTTATTTGACCCAAATACCTCTGTCTGAACAAGCAGACTATGGCATTGATGGGCTTAAATCCTAATACAGCATTATGGAACAGATAAGAAATCTGGCATAGTAGCCAGCAAAACACTGATTCAAGAAAGTGAAACTTTGGCAGAGCTCATGTTAGAGACAAATCTTATTTTGGAGCAGCAATATCCAAGAGACAATACCTCTGAACTGTGGAAAATTGTACATAACAACCATAAAGAACAGTTTCCCAACTTGTTCAAGCTGATTAAACTAGCTATGCATATGCCCCTTCAGACAAATGACTGTGAAAGGGGGTTCTCAGCTCAGAACAATATTCATACACAGAAGAGGAACGGATTAAGTTCAGAAACAATCAACAGATTAATGTTTATACAACTAAAGGAGACATCTTTTGAGGATTTTGATTTCAGTATAGCTCTAATAGAGTGAAGCAGGAAGAAAGAGAGACGGATATTTAAGTGTTCGGTAAATATTGAACTGTGGATGTTTCCCCCCCCCCTTTTTTTTTCTTCTGTTGAGCTCTAGTTAGATAAAATCCTGGCAGCATCTTTGTAATACATATACATTGAAACCAAATGTATCAGAAACAGAATGGCAATTAGTGGGATAATGTTTCCTTTATGATTCTTAGAATGGAGTTTCAATTACTGCATTTTGTACACTTTTCCAGTTGAAAATATCTGATCAGACATATTCCATTGGAGCATTCCTGGGTAAGGATCCAGATGAAGTGAAACAACAAAAACAAGAGAAAGTAGAGCAACAAATTGAAGAAGTAAGTCATCTGCTCTATTGAGAATAGTCTTTGTTTTACATGAACATTTGTTTACCCTGCTTTGATTAATTATTTGCATATTCATTTTTAAAGAATTGATTTTCTTCAGTTTTGTATCATCTTTGTTCAGTGAAATAAAGTAATGCAATGCATGAAGCACATGATCTATATATTTAGAGAGTTTAAGATTGTGAGAGCCTCTGGACCTTTTTTAATATTGACGCTCTATTGATAATGTCTTTGATTTAGATGAATATGACCTTTTATTGACCCTGCTTTTGTTATTGCATAACTAATGATGTCGGAAGTGGATACAGCATTTTTCCAGTTTGTTCACGTGTACACTCATGACAATTGGTATGTGAATGCAGCTCAGTGAGAGTAACACAACCATGCTAAAACTATGCCACGGTGACCTAATTTTCACTCTTGAGTTAATTTTTTTTTTTTAGCCACTCAGTCATTATGTCCTCAATACCTTGGACCCTATTTCACCTACACACATAAAAAATGGTATATGTATCTCAGGTAGAGTACTGGGCAATACCAAAATAAGGCCAAATGTGGCCACTGTGGCCAAATTTTCATGCATGAGTGACTAGACCATCAACTTCTTGGACCCTGTTTCACCTATGCTTATTAAAATTAGTAGGTAGATGCATCTCAACAAGAATAACTAAACCATACCAAAATTAGGTCACTGTGACCTACCATAATTGTCATGCTTGAGTGATTTTTGTAGTGTTCAGCCATTCATTCATTACACCTTCAAATATCTTGGACCCTCTTTCACTTACACTCATGAAAATTGGTATGTGGATACATCTTAACATGATTAACTGAACTGTACCAAAATTAGGTCATTGTAACTTAAAATTCATGCTTGAGTGACTTCAGGTATTCATTTGTTACACTCCAGATAGCTTGGACCCTATGTCACCTACACAGTGAAAACTAGTATATGGATCAATCTTTGAGAGAGTAACTTGACCATACCAAAAGTATTTTGCTGTAATCTAATTTTCACACTTAAATGACCTATATATTTTCAGCTATTCTGTCTTTACACCCTCAATATCTTGGACCCTATTTCACTGACACTTATGAAAATTGACATTTGGATGCATCTTAAATGAGAATAACTCAACTATACTAAAAAATGACCAAATGTTCATGCTAGAGCGACACTTGTATTTTGAGCCTTTTATCTGTGCACATCCTCCATATCTTGAACCCTATTACATGTTGAGTAATCAAGCTTTGTTTTGACCCTACGCTGATGAAACTTTGTTTGTTGATGCATTAGTTAGACTTGCATTCAATAGGTAAAGTGTTAAAATCTTATCTAGACCAGCTTGAATCAGCTGTCTTAGCATATCTCTTTGCAAGCCTGTGGAGTCGCATTTCCTCAGCATGAATTCTGCATATCATTCTGTATGTTGTTGGCTACTCTAAATGTGCTTCTAATGGATTCATGTTTGCAAGTAAGTACCTTGTTCAATATTTAGATATTCAAGCTGTGTTAAATTGCATTATCTTTTTTCAGTGAAACAGCAGTGCCATGCATGAAGCAAATGATCTTTATAATTTGGATAGTTTAAGATTGTAGGAGACCTCTGGATCTGGTCAGTACAGACACCCTGAATATATAAACAAAAATATTATTGACAGTATGTTTGTGTTGTATTTGTCAACACTCATAACACCAGTGTAACACTGGTATTATGCAAGGTGACATTAAAAAATACTGAGAACACGATTTTAATTGTTACTTTCTTTTAGGTTTTGGGTAGAAACTTATGAGATTTTAAATACATGTCTTCATAAAAACAAAAAAGCCCAAGAACCATTACTTCCCTTTATTTTATAGCAATTACCTCCCTATGCTTTATGGTTGCTTTTTCCACACAGCTTACCCATCAGATGGAAGCTCTGAATGATAAGACAGTGTGCTCAGACACAGACCTGAAGGCTGATATTGAACGTTGGCACAAAAATAAACACAGAGACATGAAGGAGATTTTCCTATCATGGGCAGACAGAAATGTTAAATATTATGAAAAGGTAATTTGATTTCATCAAGTGACCTATTGACTATGATTCTCCTACTCATTAACATATACAATTTTACAAAATTCAAGATTTTCGGTTCGCAATTTACTCATATACTTCACTAATACTTCTTGATATATGTTGACATTTCACAGAAATCAGACCAAAAATAGTGAAGTTATACAAATATGGATTTGTACATATTATGTAGTAAAATCTATCAACATGTCAGAGTTACTTCTGTTTCATGTTTCTCAGGCTTGGACAAAGAAACAGTAAACAGGCAATTATTTGAGGCTGCACAGGTGTCTGGCAACCTGATTGTTCAGTGGCCCATGTGGATCACAGATAAACCATAGTTAACTGACAGTTGTCAATAGCTCAGTTACCACTAAAGTAGCCAGGTCTTATAAGATGTTTCATTCAAACTACATATAAACCTGCATTGTATTATCATGTTGATCTGTCTTTTGTGTCAGATCAAGTAAAGGGGGTAGAATAAAAAAGTTAAATGGCTTGCAAATCTTACCTGCATAAGAGCCGGAGGTCACGGTCAACTCATCAAACTCTGAGAATGCTGTAAGCTCATGTAACATAATTAAAGTATCTAACATTAATCAGTGGTTTATCATACTCATTCACAGATGTGATCAATGATAGCAAAGGAACCAAGTGAAAGGCTTACTAGGTGCATGAAAAGCTTAGTGTCACTGATAGGGTTCATTATGGAGAAGTGAGTTCCAAACCGTCTATACTCTCTTATAAGTCCCTTATAAGTTGAGTCCATCTGCAGACTGCACAGACCCAGATCTGCCATTGCATAAGCATCAGCAGATCTCGGTCTATGCAGTTTGTTAGGAATAATCAGTAGAACAAACAACTTAAACCATGATCTATTTGTGCATTATGTGACATCAGATCATGGTCTGTATTGTTTGCAGTTAGACTCAACTTATAAGCGAGTATAGATGGTACCAGAGATGCTGCCAAGGTGCCCGAGTGTGCAAATCACGCAAAATTTGTATGAATTCGTGCACTTGTCAAGCAGTGATGTGCAAGAACTCCCGCATTTTGTTTAAAAGTGCGCATATAAAAATGTACTCTGTGCAGTATACAATTTTTATTTAACTGTTAACCCTTAAAGTACTTGTCGCTGCATAAGTCGCACCAACACTAGAGGTCTGGTAGCGCTTGTCTCGGCATCTGTTGTTTGTTTTTTGATTGGCATATTGGGCAGTGGAACAAGCATTGTTGAGGTTGAACCTTGCATTTATGAAGGAAGTTTTACAAATGCGTGTTTACAGTAAAGGCTCTTAGAAAACCTAAAATGGTCGACTACCAGCATGGTTGATCTTCAGATGACGATTTCGTTCGGCAAATACTGGCTCATGATTGGGATGATGACAATGATTTTTAAAGTTTTGAAGTATATCAGATTAATAGAACCTGGAAAGTGTTACTGGAAATACCCAAGTAATTTTGAACCCGAAAATGATGTTGACTACGAGTCAGATATACATGCTGCATGGACAAAAAACAGATGGCATGCCGGTCAACCCCCTATTAAGCGGTATTTCGAAATTAAATGTCAAAAAGGCAAATACTAAGCCTAATTAAAATACAGGCAATTTAAAAGTAGTGCAATTTTCATTTCTTTTCTCAAACAATTCTGCCTAGAGGGATCTTCTGCTACAAAACTGTACAGCACTCTAAGGATTAAGATAAATTGAATAAATACGAATCTAAAAAGTAAGGATATTTATTTTTTATCAAAATACCTCTGTCTGGACAAGCAGACTATGGCATTGATGGACTTAAAATCCTAATACAACATTGTAGAACAGATAAGAAATCTGGCATAGTAGTCAGCTAAGCACTGATTCAAGAAAGTGAAACTTTGGTAGAACTCTTGTTAGTGAAAAATATTATTCTGCAGCAGAGATATTCAAGAGACAATACCTATGAGCTGTCGAAAATTGTACATAACAACCATAAAGAACAGTTTTCCAACTTGTTCAAACTGGCTTAGCTAGCTATGCATATGTGAAAGGGGGTTCTCAGCACAGAACAATATTCATACCCAAATAAGGAACAAATAAGCTCATAAATGATCAACAGATTAAGGCTTATACAACTAGAGGAGACATCTTTTGAGGATTTTGATTTCAATAGAGTAGAGCTCTAACAAAGTGGAGCAGGAAGAAAGAAAGAAAGATGGATATTTATGTGTTAGGTAAATATTGAACTATGGCCGTTTTTTCATCCTCCTCATTTTTTTTTTATACTCCCCCCTTATTTTGGTGACAAAGGGGGAGCTCCCCCCTTTAAATAAAATCCTGGCAGCATCTCTGTGGTACATAAGAACTGAATTAATGTGACTGACATTAATGGACATTATCACTAAAACAAAACAGTGCAGTTGGTAAACATGGTTTTCTAAAAAATGGTCTTTAATAAGCACATGGCATAAGGAAGGTATTGGCAGATCAGTGAGCTGCAATACAATACAAGGTAATAAATGACAAAAGCTAATGAAGTTTATCTTTCTCTGAATCCAAATACAACATGTTTAGGCTAAACCTGACATTGTCATGAGTGTAAATGTGTCTAAATAAGATCTGTGGTGCTTTTATTCACAAAATTTCATGAACTAGCACCAATTGACTGGTGTTAGTCTGGGTTGTGCTAACTCAAGCACTGTCAGTTATTGATTTAGCTTTGCTTAAAAGTACATTGCTTGATTTTGTGGGCATTTCCATACTGGGCATTTCAGAGTAAGTACATCGGGGTAGGAAAAATTCCCAAGTTAATTGATAACACATTAACATTATTCAAGGTTTGCAGATGTATGGGATTCATTATGTCATAATATGTATGGGATTCATTATGTCTTAATATGTATGGGATTCATTATGTCATAATATGTATGGGATTCATTATGTCATAATATGTATGGGATTCATTATGTCATAATATGTATGGGATTCATTATGTCATAATATGAATGGGATTCATTATGTCATAATATGAATGGAATTCATTATGTCATAATATGTATGGGATTCATTATGTCATAATATGAATGGGATTCATTTTGTCATAATATGTATGGGATTCATTATGTCATAATATGAATGTGACAAAAAATGTTCACAGTTCAGGCACTGTCAGAATGTAAGTCATCATAAAATGTTATTGCATTTATTTTAATATGATTTTCATTTTTCGCAAAATATGTTTCCATGCAACATTTATGAAAGCTTAACACAAATGTTTGTGATTTACAATATTAATACAAACTCCTTTATTTTTGCATTTACTTCATGGAAGAGAAAGATTCATCATTTAGTTAAGAAGGACATATATGATTAGTGCATTAGTCATTCTGCAGTCGTTGCATAAAAAACTTTATGATGTATAGTGTTCAACTCATGAAATCATTTCTTAATATGGCTGATATCTTGCAGGCATTAGCAGATTGCAAGATGTAGGTGTCACTTTTTAAGCAGAATTGTCAAAGTTTTTCTGTTAAATTGATTTAAAGTTTTCAAGCATATAGCACATGTGAGATATATAGGCATAGTATTCCACGGACAATTTTTTTTTTCAGTGTCTCTCAGTATGGGAGAATGCTATCAGAGTCATACAAGCAAAGGACCCTGGCACAGAACCATTACAGCTCAACACCCAAGAAGACCAGTCCTTGTTAACAATGCAGGATGAGCTGTCATCCCCTATAACGATGAAATCAGCAGAGAGTGAACACAGTGACAAGCAGGAAGACACAAAAGAAGAGAGGACACCGTGATTTCTTCATATTTATTATTCACCAGAAAATGTATGCATGCAAGTTACTGTTGCAAAACTAAACCTGAGACAATTATGCAGCTGATGGGAGAAAAGAATGTTTTATGACACTATAAAATAGACATTCGTCTTAAATTTTTCAACTTTTAGAAAATATTTGAGTTTATTTTTTATGGCATAGCCCTACATTGAGCCATCCATGTAGCCACATGTGCTATTTTTTAGTTCTTCTAATAAAAACACTAGGTCAGTTGGGATCAAACTTTGCAGGAATGTTCTTTGGGGCAAGCGCTGCCAAAATCATATTTGGGATGCCTCCCCTAACAATGGTGTAGATTCCATAGCAACCATGTGGAAAACCTGTTTTCAATTTCTTCTCTAGAATGTCTAATTTTGACCAAACTTTGTTGGTTTATTTAAGATGTACTCTTTTGAAATTGTTTCCAGGATGGCTCCCCTAGCAATGGAGTACTTTCCATAGCAACCATATGGAAAACTTATTTTTACCTTCTCTGGAATGGCTGAGCCAATTTTGATCAAACTTCATAGGAATGATCTATCAGAATTATGTCCTGTGTGGCTCACCTAGCAATGGTGTGACTTCTTTAGCAGTCATATGGAAAAACTATTTTCAGCTTCACTAGAATGGCTCAGCCTGTTTTGATAAAACTTTAGTAGGAATGTTTCTCAAGATATTAATCTTTGAAAATCCCCTAGTGATGGTGTAGCTTCTTTTGCAGTCATGTGAAAAATATATTTTCAACTTTTTCAGCAATGGATAAGCTAATTTTGATTACAATAGGTAGGAATGTTTCTTAGGACATGGTCTATCAAAATTGTATCAGGGGTGGTTCACCTAGCAACAGTGTGACCCCCTTAGCAGCAATGTGGAAAACCTATTTTCAGTTTATTTAAAACAGTTGAGTCAATTTTGATTAAGTTAGGAATGTTTCTTAGGACATACTCTATGAAAATTTTGTTTGGGGTGGAGCCCATAGCCCATTGCTTTCATAGCCACCAAATCGAGAAGCTTTTTCAGCTTCTCTGGAACAGCTGAGCCAGTTTTAATCAACCTTGGTAGGAATGTTTCTTAGGATATGCTCTATCAAAATTGTCTGGTCCAGAGTGACTCCCCTAGAAAAGCTGTGGCTTCCTTAGCCACCAGGTGCAAAATCTATTTCTGATTGATCTCAAGAATGGCTGATCCAGTTTTAATCAAGGTAGTTAGAAATGTTTTTTAGGATATGCTTTATAAATTTTTGTGTCCAGGGTGGCTTCCATAACAATATTGTGGCTTTCTTATCAACTAGGTGGAAAACCTATTATCAACTTCTCTAGAACAGCGGAGCCAATTTTGGTCAAACTTGGTTGAAATGTTTCATAGGACATGCTTTATTAGAATTGGTTTTGGGATGACTCACCTGGCTAAGGTGTGGCTTCCATAACAACCATATGGAAAACTTTATTTTTAATTTCTTCTGAAGAACAGCTGAGCTATTTTTATAAAACTTGGTTGGAATGTTTCTTAGGATATGCTCAGTGAGATTTTTGTATAGGGTGGATCCCTAGCAGCAGTGTGGCTTTTATAGCAGCCATAGGGAAAATATGGTTGGTAAACCTATTTTTAGCTTCCTGTCCAGCATGGCTGACTTGGTAGGAAATAGGACATGTTCAACCTGAATTATGTTCATGATGGTTCCCCTAGCAACAGTGTGGCTTCCATGCCAACCAAGAGAGAGAAAAAACTTTCTTTTTTTTTATTTCTTTAGAAGAACAGCCGAGTCAATTTTAATCAAACTTGGTAGGAACAATTCTTAGGACATGCTTTACCCGAATTTGAGTTGGAACACTAGTGATGGCATGGCTTCTGTTGCAACCAGGTATAAAATCTGTTTCAGACTTCACCATGATTTAGGCAATTTTGATTCAACATGGTAGGAACAATTCTTAGGATATGCTGTACCAGAATTTGTTCAGGCTGGCTCTCCTAACAATGGTCTGGCTTCTATAGCAACCAGGTGGAAAACTTACAAATGATATTCATCTCACATCAAGTACGGCTATTGTTACTAATATTTTTTTATTTTTTTTTTAAACTTCATAGAGCAACTTTCTCTCCAAAACTGCCTGACCATATCAAACCATATTTGATAGGTGAGTCCTAGCATGAACACCTTACACATTCATATGAAAATGCCAATGGAATATCTAGTTAAGCTGTAGTTACTCAGGCGTAGAAATACAGCAAAACCATCAGATACCATCAGTTTCAACCAAATAACTAGAAGTTATCCACACATGGGTGTCTTTGAACCCAAATGACAGGTCTTATAACTTCTGCATCGGCTTTTTACACCAGTGTATGCCAGGTGAGTGATATCAAGTACAGTGTTTCATTTTCATTTTATATTTGGGATTTTAGTGTACTCTATGAGCTAGCAACAGCTGAAGGAGATTTTACTGTGAAACACAAATGACAGTAGAACATTGAGCATCCTAACTTGTCAGATAGTATGAGAAAGGTTGGATAATGCTGAGTTGTGATAATCAAGTCCATATTTGTATACTGTAAATTACAAAACTTACAAGTGAGCTCATTTTTATTCACCCACTATAAGACAGAGAGTGTTATATTATGATGTCCATGCATTCATCCATCAGGTACCAATTTCATTTCTGCACAAGACCTTGAGTTCTCCACCATCTACAGTTACCAAACTTTGTGGATGGCATGCACTTGGGGTTAGGAAGAAGCCTATTGATTTTGAAGTCAAAGGTCAAGACCACTTTAACTGGAAGAAGAAAAATAGTTTATGTACAATAACATTAGTTTTCTGCTCAGAAATATAGAATAGAACCTGATGTGCCTTCCAGCATGTCGTAAGAGGTGACTAATGGAGATATTCTTTTTTGCCCTGGGATGAGTCCCATGGTCATATTCCATCTGAGAAGGTCTTGGACTTCTTAAAAGAGTGTGGTTTATATAAAAAAAAATGACTTTGCATTTTAAGAATTGTATGCCTTTATTGTCAATATCTTTGTTTTTTATGCTTTTTGAGTATACCTAAACTTACTTGGCACTGTATAGCCAGGATTGTGCTGATATGCCATTGAACCCAATGTGCAACATTAGTTCTGCATCACAGGCCTGGATCAGACTTTGTGGATGGCTTGCACCAAGGGTAAGGAAAAAGACTATTGATTTTGGGGTCAAGATCACTGCGACTGAAAGAAGAAAAATGGTTTCTGCACAATAACATCAAGTGTACATCATAGATCTAGACCAGACTTTGTGGATTGCTTGCACCAAGGGTAAGGAAAAAGACTATTGATTTTGGGGTCAAAATCACTGCAACTGAAAGAAGAAAAATGGTTTCTGCACAATAGCATCAGTTGTACATCATAGATCTAGACCAGACTTTTTGGATGGTTTGCAGTTGAGGTAAGGAAGAAGCCAATCGATTTGGGGGTCAAAATGTCAAAGGTCAAGGTCACTGACTGAAAGAACAAAAACATTAGGTTTGATGTCCCCTCTTGCATTTAGTAAGAGGTGACTAATGGAGGCATTCTTTTTGCCCTGGGATGTGTCCCATGATCATATTTTAGCCGAAAAGACCTTAGACGCTTTTAAGAGTGTGGTTTGTATAAAAAATTTAACTTTGTATTTTTAGAATTTTACCCATTTTTTACCTTTATCTTTGTTTTTAATGCCTTTTGGGGATACCTAAACTTACTTGGCACTATATAGCCAGGATCAAATATATACATATACAACATTAGTTCTACATCACAGCCTAGACCAGAGTTTGGGAATTGCTTGGAAATAGTGTATTGATTTTGGGGTCAAAAGGTCAAAGATCAAGATCAATGTGACTCGAGGAAGTAAAATGGTTCCGTGCAATAACATAAGCTCTACATTACAGAGCCGGACCAAACTTTGTGGATGGCATGCACTTGGGTAAGGAAGAAGCCTATTAATTTGGGTTCAAAAGGTAAAAGGTCAAGGTCACTGTGACTGAAAGAAGAAAAATGGTTTCTGCAAAAAATATTCAGTTGTTGACTGTGTACCTTAACCAAAGTTTGTGGTTGACTTACACATTGGGTAAAAAGAAGCTTGTTGATTTGGGTGTCAAAAGGTCAAAGTTTAAGTCACTGAAATTATTTTGGGATAATAACTTTAGTTCTAGATCACATACTTTTACCAAAGTTTGAGGAGGGCTTCTTGATTTGGGGGGTCAAAAGGTTAAAGGTCAAGGTCATTGTGGCTTAAGAAAAATGGGTTTTGCAGAATAACTTGTCTTCTAGAGTACGTTCCTTTACCAATCTTTGTGAAGAGCTGCAGTTGCTCAGTTGGTAGAGCATCGAACTCGCAATCCAAGTGTTGTGGGTTCTATACCTGCCTAGGCCAGCCTGGGTCAGCTGCCTCTGTATGTCCTTGGGAAAGGAAAGACACATAGCTCCCATTTCCTCAGCATGATGTAGCCAATAATGTAAAAAAAATTGCTCTTAAAACCAACCAGCCAACCAACCACCAAGCATTGTGGATGGCTTGCAGTTAAGGTAATTAAGAAACCTATAGGTTCTGAGGTCTAATGGTCAGAGGTCACAGTCATGCTAAGTCTGATAAGAAAATAAGGGTTTCTCCACATACCTTGACCTCAAGTCCAGGTCACTGAGACCCAGTAGTCAATAACCTCCAGAATTAACCATGCCCTACTAGTGCTTACATTGAGGGGTGGGGTATTCTTGTTACTAAAATATTATTATTTATTGTAGTTAACAAATTTTGATGAAAAAGATCATAATGCGTATACTATAAAGGCTGATGACTCTAGATGGATGTTATAACTGGGATTATAATTGTCATGGTATGCTAACAAGTGAGTACATGGAGCTTGGCTGTTGTTTTAAAGAAATATTGCAGTTGATATTTTGTCTGTTCTCATTGTCAAAAGCAATTCATGTTGTTTGCCATCTGTTGGAGAAGAGCAATCACACTTCATTTCATTTGTGTTTGCTCAGAGAGCATACCAGCACATACCACTTTTGTTTGTGTTTATACAGAGAGTATACTTGCACATATCACTTTTGTTCACACAGTGTATAACCATTACCAATAAAAAAATTATTTTTGCATAATTGTTATTCGCTCAACATTTTATGTCACTAATATGCTAAAACTAAAGAACAACTATGCTAAGATATTTTGATTTTCAGTAGTTTAGAAATGTTTAGGAGACATTGTGTTGGTTTGGATTCAGATGATTGAGATTTTACCCAAGGTCAGATATTCAGCCTTGAACATTTATTGTATTGCTAGGTGGTTTCAGATGTTGTATACAAGTGTACATGTGATACACACACATACATACATGCGCATGTGTATATATTGTCTTATTTAAGAAACCAAGTTAAAGAAATTGTATGTATTCTGTAAGGATACCTATGGTTTTCTTAAACCAGATTGTGATGACCATCATTGTGTCCATCAAGGGGCATACTGTATTTTGGTGTGTATAAGGCACACTTATTTTACCCAATTTCATATTTTTAGGATGGGGTGCGCATTTTACAGAATCACAAAAAAGATGATTTTTTCCCTTGGTTGATCTGACGAAATGATCAAGGCAGTAGAGCTGTCTACACATGTTACATTCACTCCTTGTGAATATTAAATCTGTTGCATTGTAAATAACTTGTTTACTAGCCTTATTAAAGAATTAAATATTGCTTACAAACCTTGATAATCTGGTTCTTTGATTGCTTATGTTAATAAACTCGTTTCATTTCACGTCACTGTAGCTTTTCACTCTGTGACTCGACCAGAAATACATGTACATACGACTGGTAACTTGTAGTTCTACTCTGTCACATTTATGTTAATGCTGTGCAAAAGTACCGCATTGCAGCGAAACAAATATGATTACCGTACCCATAAATGTTCAATATTCGATAACTATTGATCTAATAATTTTTGTATTAATTTTTTTTATTTCTTTATTCATGGTTGAATTGAAATATAATATTTATAATTCAAAAAGTGGTAATGTTCCGATCAGAGGCATATTATTGGAACATCTTATTCCTTAATGAACTAGTTTAATACATGTTCCATTTAAGTGGTGACATTTGAGTATCAATACCTAAAGCATGTGTGAATTCATCTTGAAAACAGTTCACATATGCAGTCTTAAGCTCTCTAACTTCCATACATGTACCAAAATGAATTCATCTTCTCTATAGAGCCCACATTTTATCCCACCTTTATTCCTTAGGCCCAACTCTTAAGGAAATTAACACCGTTTACTAATTAACGTATTTATTTTGAATTAGTTTATTGGACGTGTGCTGCTTGGTATATATTTTCAGTCTTTCTGTTGTTTTATTTAACGATGTTAATTTACGTTAATATATACGGTAGAGTGCAATGCCAGGTGTTTACTCATGTAAGTTTCTTAACCAGTGACGCCTTTGTACTTGCCGACAGAAGTGTCAGATCTTTGAATTTAAAGTAACAACTATACTCAGTAAGAGCCAAGATCAGACCAAATGCCACCTAACTACAGGAAGTGTACATGTACTTACTGACAAAGGGTAATCCTCTTTGGTGGGAATGAAGACATTATTTTTCTTGCAGAGAAACAACATAGCATTCTAAACGATTATTCTTTGGATTTAAACTAATTGGAATTTACATGGATATAAATCATGTGAATATTTAAATAGAAACTGCCCATTGCATAAGCACATGGTAAAAGAGGAAGTTCATTGTAGGAGAAAAAACTGTTAGTGAGTGGAGAAGAATGACAGATCTGGACATATTCTGACTTTTTAAGAGTGCTGACAATGAAGAGGAATTTGATGCAACAGACTGAACTCCATCAACAAAGCAAACCTTAAAACCACCCTTTTAAGGGCCGACCAAAAAGTCGAAAAGATATACTTTCAATACTGCCACTTTTTTTTGTTCTTTCTTTTATGATATCTTTTAAAAAAAATTACTGGTCATGATCAGGTGCTGCATACTCACAGGGACGACCAGAGAAACAGTTATGCACTGGTTTATTGTTCACAATTCAAATGTTGTGTAACAAATGATGATCAGTGTACTATCTAAAATGGCCATCTATTGTCGCACTATGAAAATGGAGTGAAATTATCACAATCTTAAAATCTATTATATCACATGTGGATTATATAGCAGAACTAAGTTTTTCCCTCTGAGTCGAAAATTGGGGTGTGTGTTATATATCAGTGTGCATTATACATACCAAAATATGGGAAATATCATTAACATATACATTTTTTATGTCTATTTCACTCAAAACAATGTAACTCCAATAACATGATAATGTCATTGCCCCATATTCTCAAAACATTTTCAGCATGAAACTCAAGCTCAAGCTAAAAAAAAACAAAAAAATTAAGATATGGTAATTGGAGTGAATCTGTTTTATTAAAATATACCATGTTGGAATACAAGTTGAGTAAATCCTAAAAGGTTGATGGTTCTAACTTTCCTCTTTAATCAAAAGTTACAGAGTATCACATTTTGAACTTTGAGCTTCATCTTTCTTGCTTAAAAAGTTTAAAGAATGCAGAGTATAATAGGAAGAAAGAATGTATTATATTACTGAATATCTTGTTAATTTTATTTAATCATGGGTTAATATATTATACAGATTTTAAAGCGGAGCAGGGTAGTTATTTAAAGTGAAGGGAGAAACAAATTTTTGTATAACTGTATTGTAAAAATTAAATCCATCTTTCCAAGTGACATGTGTTTATCAGAGTCTTTGCTATATAGAGTTAAGCCACCTTGAATTTAATTGTTGTTTATGTTGTTTATTTGAACCATATTGGAGTGGGTTATTGCAATTGGATATGCAGAACTTTTATGAAGGATAACACTTTGATGTGGTGTAATGAATTTTAAATGTTGTTTGCTACTTTCATTGCAAGGGTACAAAAAAGTGACAAGGCCTTGGAAAGTTAATTCACTAATTTAATTACATTGCTGTAAACAAGAAATTTTACGTGCATAGGACAGGAGCTTGTATACATAAGAGTTTGCCTTGTTGTAAAAGTGTTGAAAGGCATATTGAATTTACAGATGAGGGTATATAAATAAAAGATCTTGTTTGTACCTTTCATCAACCAGAACCCCATAGAAGTTTTTGATTTTTCAAATGTTTTGGGATCTCTGTTTTTGATTTTGTGAGACATAAATCAATGCTTCGCTGCCATTTTCTGTATCTCTACTTATAAAAAAATGATATATTTCATAATGTCCTACAGTATAAATGCATTGATTTTTATCAACTGAAGGTATTATGTATATTGGGCATGTATATAAATTATGTTGCATCACAAGTCAGAATGTATATTTGACAAATCTACTGTATATATGTAAAAAGGCATGGATGCAAGCAACATCTTTTTATAAGTAAAAGAATTGTATTGCATAAACATTGCTTAAACAATCTAGTCAGATTTGTAATACTTTACATTTTCAGGAATAATCCAGATAGTGATGATTTACTGAGTGATAATTTACTGCTGTGAAGCAGAGGTTTATTAATAATGTCTTGCAGACTTGCTGTAAAATCAGGCAAATTTTATTAATAATTTTGTTTCATTTTTGTAGTAATCAACATGTAATAAAGTTTACATCCACAAATGTTTGTCCCCCAAAAATGTCTCAGATGCAAATCAATGAAATCTTTGGGAAAATTTAGTTCCTACAGCAGTACCTCAATAGACTTTTATTTTTTTTTTTTTTTTTTAAAGGGATGATCACTTGACAGGTTCAGCATATGTACTAATGCTTTAATTCTGAAGAATATCTGTAAACAAATTAAACTGGAACCGATGTATAATGAATCTATAAGAACAAGTAAAATTGTTTCATTGAACAGAATTTCATTATAAGATGAAATATGTAGAAATCATTTACATTTTAATCTTGTATGTAGATCAGAACTATGTTAAAGGTGGAGCAATATTAAGTGCAAATTTATTACATGTGTTTTTCATTGTAAACACAACATTGTGGTCCTACCTATGATCCTAAAAGTATGAATCGGTCTTGACATACAGTCTGATGCATAAAAAAAACCTGTTCAATATCAGGGTGAAATCATATTTATTTTTTAGAATATTATACGAGAGTTATCAAAAATTTTCTTGTTTAAAAGAACCTTGAATTTCTTTTTAATTTTGCTGTCTTTTAAGAATAAATTATCGTAAAGTATTACTTTTTTCTTCTTGAAAGAATTTGTTATTAAAGATTTTATTATCTTTAAGCTTGTGGGGATTTTTTCAACATAAATGAAAAATTATGGTTAAACTTTAATGTGTACACGTATTTGAAGCCATTATGTTTGAGAGATTCTAGTTTCTTGTTCATTTTTAAACGTATTGAACCTATTTTTTAATGCAAGCAGAAAGATGATGCTTGTATGGTGGCTTGCATTTGCCAGGTCTTTGTTTTCCTTGCAGTATTTTCTAATATATTTTTAAACACTCATGCTGAAATATCTGCATAGTTACTGTTTTTTCATGTCTTGGAGTGGATTTGTAATAAACAATTGTTGGTCTCTATATTATGAGGGCATAGAAAGATAAAATTATCCTGTTCACTCTCATGTACAGTGTTTAGATGTTTTTCTCTTGATTTAATACTAGGAGTCCTTTCACTACATTCTTTGTGATAAGATGTGGAATGATCTTAATATCTTCCAGTAAAGACAGCAAAATGTTTTAGGGGTCAATTATCATTTTATTGAAAAGGTTGATAACAGTGAAATGTGAAATACCAAACTTATATACAAGATACAGTTTTTGTTTTCTCGTATAAAACATTATCCAGATTACTGACTATCATATAATTTACATGAAATTATTACAAATTAGGTAGAAAATACACTGCTTTTGTCCTAATCTGTAAAATGTCTAAATGATCAATTGAAAAATTGTCTTTGATGCTTAATAAATGATTTTTATTTACATTGACAATCACATTCAATCACATGATCATACTAGATGATGAATTGTAATGATAAAGTTCACAATCGTTGTTACATTGTATTTATCTTTGGCATTTTCAGTACTGCAGTGCAGTCTAAAAGGACACTATGTATGTTCATGCATTACATAATCCTGTGGATGTCAAAGACTGCAGTAAAAATTGTGAACACAGCTGTCCTATGTTTTTAAAACTTCACGATTTCAAATTTTAATTTCCAGCAAACCCATAGGAGAAACACTCTTGCATCCAACTGCAAAAAGCATAGACCCAAATGTGCCATCACTTAATGCACTGACGTATCAGTGTCTATGTTTGCTTAAAATTGAAATAACAGCATAGACCCAGATGTGCTATTGCATAATTCACTGGCAGATCAGGGTCTATCTTGTTTGCTTGATATTGTAGGAAGAACGAGCAGCAAAATTATGTAATGGCATATCTGAGTCTACAGTGTTTGCTGTCATATGTGCTACAGTCAAACAATAATAAGAAATGCCTGGTCATAATCAACAAGGCTTATGGACTTTACAGATTGGTTCATTGAAGCAAGAAACTACTGTATTTATCCATGATTTCATGTTGGCAAATATTTAAACAATTCATATGTCAGTTGGTAGTTGTTAGATTATATGTGTGTTGTAATATGAAAAAAAATATAAAGGATACTATCTGACCACGAATTGATGGCGAGGTCAAAAGTTAAGAGGATGAGTCTACTGTATACATACAAGTTTGTATCGCTTTCATACATCCTTGAGTTGATGGATCAAACACATGCAAATATACAAAACTTCATAACTTGATGAGCCAGTTTGTTTTTACTTTATGATCAGTTGGGTGTGCCAGTAGGGAAAACTATGTATGATCATGAATATGAAACGTTGTAAAGTCTGTGCATGTATATTAATCTTTAAAACGGACCCTTCAATTGGGCATTTTGCCTTGCCATCAAGTCATGATTGAATTGTTACAGTCACATTTGTTTTCACACATTTGTTGATGAAGTTTGCAGCAGCTATTACAGATACACATACACTATAATGCTATTCAGGAGAGACATAAAAGTGCACTATATTACAAAGCAAGGCTTATACTGAAGTACTTTCAGTGTCAAAACTACTTTCATCCAAAAAATAGGATCCATAGCCATATGCTTGTTACATATTAGGGACTGCACTATATACTGAGGTGCTTCATAGTGAAAGACCTTTGTACATACTTGCTGTATTAGTGACCAATTCTATATTATTTATTGGATATTGTGCAATATTTCACTGAAGAAAGTGCTGTAGAATATTCATTACGATTTATGGATTGAGGACCAACTTTTTGTTAGGTTGTGCAAACTTGATGATTTTAGAAATAAATTCAAATGAATGTCAAGGTTATCATTTATTTTATTTTTTTATCCATTCTTTTCAGAGTAGTCCAGTAAAACATACTTGGGACCCAGGGAAGGCACTTTCAATTTGGAGTAGTGACCCAAAAATGTGATTTAGAATTTTGTAACATTTTCATATGAATCCTTTGAGTAATCAGAGTACCCTGGCCTATATTTTTGTAAAAACTGCCTTTTCTGGATACTGTTGTATTTTTAAATGGCTTAGAAGACCAAATCTAATATTCATTGCTTCTGGCCATTATTTCTCCTTAACTTTGTTAATTTTACCAAATGAGTTTAATTTGAAGTTTGAAATGTTTCTCAGATTGATTACCAGTATCAGGGATTTCTAAAATGTTGTCCATTTTGTCCAGTTAGGAATTTTTTTCAAAAATTATATGACTATTGCCTGCAATTGTTTGGATGTATAATTCAGATAAAGAAAGGAAAGCTTGTGCAATTCAGTGTATTAAATAAATGTTTATTGTTTGGAAATGCTGTATATGGAGACATTTCCACATTGTCAGATATTTGTGAATTTACCAATTTGAAAAAAATGTCCATGCTTAATTTTCAAACTTTTGCAGTTTTCCAGTGTGTATCATTCCAATATCTGAATTTTCTCTTGGTTACATTTTTTGCAATTTATGACCATATTGCAAAAGTCTAAGAAATTTAACAATGTATGATATTTTCTCTCAGTAGATGAGCCCATTATTAATTAAATGTCACATACACCTGTACTTCACAAAATGATCATAAAGGTGATGAAAGCTGTGTTCACCATTCTGAAAACACCTTGACTAGTATTCTGTTTATCGGCTGACCTTCCATTATAGAAATGGTGTAAAATGAAATATGATTAAATAAGTTACAGAAGTGTTATTTAGACTTAAAAAGAGCTAAAAATCAATTGATTTTTGCAGGTATTTACTACATAAATGCAGTTAAAGAGAGATTTGCCTTCAAAAAATATTTGTAAAAATATTCTCTTGATTTATGAGATGTGGAAAATTGTATTAGTGTTCATGATTTTGTGTTGTTTTCCAAACAATGAAGAGTCTTTACTAACAGTTGATACATTTCTAGAAATTAGCATACCTGTCAACCTCCTGAGACAAAAACCTGTACACCAGACAAAAAAAAAACGTACAAATTACGGGATTTCCGTACAAGTTGACAGGTATGAAAATGCATTGGATAATTGCTTATCATTGTTACTGTATGGATTAGTAAATTTACTGGCATTGTGCAACAAAACAAACCCATTATCCCTGAGGCATTATGTACCACGGGTTAAACATAGTTATTGTTCTACAGGTAATAAACCTCTTTGTAGATGATAAATATTGATTGTGGGTGCTATATGTTCGGTACATCAATTGTTCTTTTAACGAAATCCAGATGGCTGCCTTTTATTTCCAAACACACCTGTGAAAGAAATCCCACAAGTTATGTTATTAACAATTATCACCTAGACACCTTGAAATCGCCGACTTGCATCAAAACAATCTTTCAGCAGTCGATTGTTTCGAGTCGGCAAGCTCTGCTTACTTTGAAGTTACCCTCGGCTAGGTGGGGAAAAAAAACAAAAAAAAACAGAAGAGAACCACAACATATAGATCACCTTTATTTAAAAAATATCAACATATTAATCACTCTGACGCGTATATTGCAACTTGCTTGTTATTTTTATCCTTCCTAGGCTTACGAACAACACAAACCCCCTGTTGCTTTAAGACTAGCCATCATACATGCATTTCTACTCTCGATACTAAAATGTTTCTCTTATAAATATCTTCAGAATCATAATTCCAAAATCTTTTTATTTAGTTTGTATTCATATCTTAATTACACTGAAATAAAGCTTGCGTGCGTTTGTAGGGTAGATTTTAGTGGTCACTGATTAGCAGAGGGTTAAACCATGGATTGATAGATTACTAATATGGCGGTTCTTTTGGAAAATACACATACGATCGTGGCTCTAATGCATGTTTGGCTGCGTTTTCTGATGTTCCGAAAACATGCCATAAATACGGTACTACGCCTACTGATAACCTGATTTTCAGTCGACCAGTAAGGGGGCAGAATTCCATGCTTGAATAAAGAAATAAAACTCTCAAATCGGCAAGTGAAAGACACATCAATATTTCGGGTAATCTAATAGGTTTTTCAAGCGATTCACGTTCTATTCTCGTTGTATCTCATGAAGAAAATAAAAATCCCCGTAGAATCCTGATCTTGGCAAAAATCAGACATTTTTTTTAAAAAAAAATATTAAAAAACCGTACAAAATGCCTGTACGGCCATACACTGCAAAATCCCCCCAAAAGCCGTACAAATTACGGGATTCCCGTACAAGTTGACAGGTATGATTATTAGGAACTAGGCTTCCCAACATTGGCTAATTTTACTTCTGTGTATGTATGTATGTATATATGTATGTATGTATGTATGTATGTATGTATGTATGTATGTATGTATGTATGTATGTATGTATGTATGTATGTATGTGTGTGTGTGTGTGTGTATATATATATATATATATATATATCTCATTCCATGTATATGCAGACCTGTCTGATGGGTAACAATATTTTGACCGAAATTTTCCTGTCAGATATTTGTAGTTATGAATGCATATCTTATTCTTTTTCTTATATTTAACTTCAGAACTGTAAAATAGAATTATATCAACGCCCTTATGTGACAAAACAGGCACTAGATGGCAGGAGTCTGACTGCTTTGAGCATCGACCATAATTGCTCACTAATCTTGGATTCACACTTCCACCAACAAAGATTTAAGTTACACACCACTACACCTGAGTAATCCCAGCTATACTGTTATGCATACTCAGACATCAAGTAGAATCTCCACTTTTAATTTTTGGCATTGCTGAAGCAATAAATTCTGTTGTGGCTTTGTTTCAAATAACAGTAATGATGCAGAGAACAATAGGAAAGCAAAGATCAATCAAGCAAATAAAGCACCTCTCTGAGTTGTGTTAATTGGTTGTGCACTTGTAAAAACAGCCAATCAAATAGGTTTGATAGCATAAATCACCACGGATTAATTATTTAACAATTAGCAGTATCCCAGGAAAGACACAGTACTATTAATTTTGTTGGAGTTATCATACATATAATTAACCAACATGAATAAGAGAGATGGGGGTGATCGGAATGAAAATTTTAATCCGAAGAAGTCGAAGTTTCAATAGCAGATGGTCAAAACAGTTCTCATGGCTGAGATACAACAAAACACAATGTGATGTTTTTCCATTTATGTCAAAAGCTCAAGCAAAAGAACAATTTTGTCAGTTCAGGTGTTTAAGATTTTAGAAAGTGACCCTGTCGACCATGCAGGATTTAATGAACATATACATTCCTCAAATGCTGAAACTGTGGCAAAAATCAATACTCTTGTTACTGTGTTCAACAAAGTGTCAAAGAAGGCAGGTGAAGCTATGACAGCAATATTTCGAAATGCCTATCAACAATGTTCCTTTTCTGTGTCGAGTGCTAGTTCTAAACCACATGTAGCATCGGGTGCCAGAAGCTCAAAATTCTAGAGAAAACACACGTCACCCAGATGCAGCACAGGAGTTTGATGTTTCGTGCCTAAGACAAGACAAAGAGTTGAGACAAACAATGAAATACCTGTATCTGTACTATAAATATATAAAAATAACTGTTTAGAACAGATATACAGGTATTTCCACTTTTTCTTGTCATCGTTTTTTATGCAAGAAATGTCAAATTTATGTGGATGCAGTGATTTAAACTTCAACTTTTCCAGTCATGATATTACATAGTTATTTATGGATTTATTTTACTAATTTCTTTCTTACATTATAAGCTGAAATAATTGTAAGTATATATGACTGAACAGTTGCTGGACACTTAAATATTGTCACGCAGGCCCTCCCACGCCAAATAGCTCCATCCCCTTTCTCCCACCAGCGCCACCAAAAATCAAATGTCCAACAGCATGTCAAAACTTTTAATTATTTATTTTAAACACTTACATACTTCAGACATTTAGTTCAACATTTGGGCAGTTTTATAGGTGAGTAGTGTGTAAAGATTTGATTAGTATTAGAAGCCTTGTTGAGACCCAAGTGTGTGGCCTGTCTACTGAGAAGAAGGGATACAGATGGGCAAATTAAGGGAAGTTTCACTGTAATTAGGTAATTTAATATGGATACTCTTTTGGAATACAGCTAAAATCATTATCTCACTCGCACCCAGCAACCCCCACCCCTTTTGTTTTTCATGTCCCCGGCACAGTGTTGCTGATTTTATTTACCTATCACATTAACATTAGGAAAATAAACTCTGCTACCTCCCGAATCCAGCCCTCCCTAAAAGATGAAATATTTCTTTGCGTCTATGTATCATATAGATGAAAGGAAGTAACTCTTACAGATTACCTTCCCTTGCTTCCACTAGGTGGCCAACAGTATTCCAGATGTTTAGCAGTTTAAGCTTTCACTTGAGACCTGTCAACATACAGTTTTTGTGACCTGAATCCAGTGAATATTTTAGTGTTTCAAGCCATCTATCATTTATTTTTGGTGGTTTAGTAAGTCTAAGTGTCAGTATACCTTGGGCATACATAATTTTTTCGACTTTTTGGTGAAATTATGAATTATTACTGTCGTTGTTGACTTGTTTGTCGACCGTTAAGTTGCACCTGTCGGCTTCATTCTTGTGTGTTTTTCTGGAATTACGCTGTAGACACTGCGGTTTTATTATACTTTTAATAATTGGTGTTCTCGAGTTTTGCCACTGTTGTGTGTGTGTGTGTATATATATATATATAATCTTTTCTTTTTGTCGTTTCAGTGGTGTATGTTGACTAAGTGCAAGAAGTGTAAGCATTTTAAGGCTGTGGAGGATAATGACGATGCTTAATTGTATTACATGGAGTGTTCTTCTTCCAAACTTTGCAGTTCGTGGGTCGAGGGGGTATGGTCTGCTGCCTTACGCTCAAATCTCATGGGCCGAAAGTAAAGGTCGCGCAAAACGGCAGACTCGGATATGTTAAGCCCTCATCCCCATCCAGAGCTGGTGTCGGTTATGTATGTAATGGCGACATCGTCATAACTCTCCCACCCCCAGCGAAGATGCCACGTACAGCGCCCATGGCCACTGTTACATCGGAACAAGAAAGAAGTGGTGCCACGGAAGCTGTCGCTAAGGACTATGCACACGCCCATTTAGTATCGCACGTGTAAAGGTTTATTCAGCAAGCGACATGCAAGTTGCAAGCTTCTGGAGACTTGGCCGGGTTTTCGTTTCGCATGTCAACTGGTGATTTAGAGAATACAGGGTTATGCTTTTGGTCCTTTTTGGCACCCCGCTGGGCATAAGTTCCCCTGCCCATGTATGACCTTAGTGCCAGTGAGACCAGGCATGCAGGAATGCAATTTGACTTGGTCAGCTTGGCGTAGCCCACAAGACCAATACCATATGCCGTCCCAGCTGTCGACAAACCGGTCCAGTCGTCTGGCTAACTTTGGTACGGGTTTAGCGAACGAGATTCTCTTATATCACACTGTCGAACCGAACACCGGACGACAGCGCTATCAGGAGAAGGACAAACCCCTATGTCTCACTCCGATCCGACTATGGAGCGGACGGAGTTCAGTTTTAAGGCTGCGGTAGAAGAAATATATCAGATTTTGCCGTCTTTTTGAATGACCTCCTCCTGACGTCAGAATGTCTGCCCCTTGTGTCATATGGGGGACAGATTTCACGTCACATCCAGGTTGGTGAGGAACGTCATGTCTACTTCCTTCACCTGGTCAATATCCTGCAAAAGCAAACCACTTGGTATCCTTCAAAAAATGCTTGTAAAGTTCAGTTCTTGATATGAACAACCTTCTCTCTCTCTCCCTCCTTCGCAGTTTAGAGTGGATAGTCAACCTGGAAAAGTCGGATCTTGTCCCCTCTCAGCATTTTGTTCATCTAGGTATGGAGTTTCTAACTCCTCTCAACCTGGCTCTGCTTTTGTCTATGTGTCGGAGTTGATTTCTGCCAGAACGTATACTAGTATTTTAGTGAGTGAGTTTCTTCAACTCCTCGGACGTGCTCTGGCACAGTGACGCCCTGTCTCGGTTGTTTAGACCACCAGATTATGATCTAGACCGAAATCCATCACTTCCTGCTTAAGTGGCAAGACCGAGAGTGGTTAGCGTCGGGGATACCGCTGGAAGTCCCTAAGCCAGAAGTCACAATCTGCTCAGATGCCAGTTTGTCTGGTTGGGGGGCACACTTGTTGCTGTGCTTCTCTACGGTCATCTGCAAGCGGACGGTTCAGGAGAAGTCTCTTCATATTAATCTCTTGGAAATGAAGGCCGTTCTCTACACTTTCCGCGCTAGGAGGGAGCATATACAAGGAAAGACGGTTTTGATAATGTCAAAGAACTCTTGCTTAATGATTGTACAAGCATCAGAGTGCTGAGTGAGTGAGCTGCATGCACTGTCTGTGGATCCGAATTACATACAGTTTCGTTCCGACTGTGCAGTCGTACTGATGCAGCCTTGTTTTGTCTCTAAGAAACGGCTGCCATCTACAGGCAATAAAAAAATCATTCTCTCTCTCTCACCCCCCCCCCATGATCAATCCATCAATCTGTCGAGAGGTGAAGCTGCAGGACCCGATTCACGCGCTCAGGTGCTATCTGTGACGCATGGAAAATGTCTGCAGCGCTCGACAGAGGCTCTTCCTACCTGTTAAGGCAGAAAAGCAATACATAACCCCACAAGCGCTGACTTCGTGGCTTAAGTGGGTTATGAGATCGATGTACTCTGAGCTCTCTCAGAATCAGGTACGTGTCAAGAATATCTTGGCTCACGAAATACGGGTGATTTCGAGGAGCCTTGCATTCAAACGTAATGTTTCCATTTGAGAAATAGTGGGGTCAGTTGGCTTGCATGTCCTGTATACTTCTCCAGCTTCTATTTATGGGATGTGGCCTCGCAAGGGTGATAATTGAATCTCGTCTGGCCACTGGTAGATGCCCAGACAGTTACCACGCCCATTTCATGATAGCACAAACTCATTTCCGGACATGATCTTATAGCTTTCGCCAGATTCGCCTGGGAAAACAAAAAAGTAATATCCCTGTGCAGGACCCACTGGGGTCGCCTTGCACAATTGTGAGCGCAAATTATTTGGTTGGGCTGCCATGATGTTAGGAGAAAGTTCATCCTTTCAAGCGAGCAGTCCTCTTGCTCCTAGAGAATGATGAGGGTAGAGGTTGGATGGTCATGCATTTTCATCTTCTTCCCCATTCTCTTAGTGCTAATATGATCGGGGTAATATATTCAACGGAGAAAGAGGAAATTTTTCAGTAAATTATGTTTCTCAGAAAATAGTGGAGTTTATTTTTCTAATGTTAATGTGATCGGGTAAGTGCTCTAACAAATTTCCTATCCCTTAGATTCTTATTTTTGTTTCTCCTCATTAACTTCTTAAGAGTTTGTATTAAAACCAGATGTGTTATGCAGATTAATATCAAGAAGGAAAACTGGGTCAGATGCAATTCTCACCATTTTCTGTAACATTTTGATGGATTTATGGCCCTTGGTGTCTTAGAAGTTTGTCATTATATCATCACTTTTGTTTCCGCTCAAGTACTTGTGAAATATTTCATGGATTCAAAAATAGTAATACCCCTTTAAACGACTTCTCAAAAACCACTGAAAACGATTTGATCAAATCTGACAATAGGTATCCTAGCAAGACGACCTTTCAGTCTTGTACAAATGATGCCGATCCGCCTTCAAATACGGCAACAATTACTAAAAATAGAAAAGCTACTGTTACAAAAGATAGACAAACTTTAAAATAACTTTGTCACCAAAGCCACTGAATAGAATTAGACCAAACTTGACTGAAAGCATCTTGGCATGCAGACCTATCAAATTTGTACAAATAATGCCCATCCACCATCAAATATGGCCACTGTTACTAAAAATATAAAAACATTTAAACATCTCAAAATCCACGGAACAGAATTTTACTAAATTTAACAGAAAGTACCCTGGCATTTCAAATTTAAACCATTGATACTGAATCTACATTAAACATGGTCAGCATTTCTAAAAATAGAAAACCTTAAAAATCTTATTCCCCAAAATTGCAGAACATAATTTGATCATATCTGCCTAAAATCATCCTCGCCTGAAGACCTTTTAATTTGATACAAATGATGCTGATCTATCATAAAATATAGCAACCTTTACTAAAATAGAAAAAAACTTGATATGACTTCTTCTGCACAACTGTTGAATAGAGTTTGACCAAACTTGACAGAAAGCATCCTGGCATGAAGACTTTTCAAGTTTGTACAAATTATGCTGATTCACCACCAACAATGGCTGCCATTACTAAAAATAGAAAAACCTTGAAACAACTTTTTTTTCCCCTTCAAAACTGCTGAATATAATTTGACTAAACTTGATGGAAAACATCTTAGCAAGAAGACCTTTCAAATTTGTACAAAAGATGCCAATCCGGCATCAAGAATAGCCATTGTTCCAAAAAATATAAAAACCTTTAAACAAAAATACAAAACCACTCAACAGAAGTTGACAAAAAACATCCAGACATATAGGGCTTTCAATTTTGTATAACTGATGCTGATCCTCAATCCAATATGGCCAACAGTACTAAATATAGAAAAACATGTAGAGGGCTTTCAATTATTTTTTCTTCTAATGATGCCAATCTGACATCAAATATGGTCACTTTTGCTAAAAATAGAAAAACCATTTAAAGGGCTTCTTCAGACTGCTCAACAGAATTTTTACTAAGTATTACACAAAGCATTCTTCGAATTATTAAAGAAAAGCGATGTTAAATACATGATAATTTATTTCGATTTTGCTTGCATCAACAAAAACATTATCAAGATACATTTAATAACTGATGCTTATATAACCATAAATTACATGAAAACTGCATTCATCTGATTGTGAAAAATATATTTTGAAAACTTTGTCGTAAATAATTCGATGTTAAAGGCAGGAACAATTAAAATCAAAATTAATAATGAACATGTATTGTATAAAAAAATAAACAAGAAATAAAAAGAACTTTGATAGAGTCTTTGATGTGTGTTTAATTGATTGTATAGAAATATTCCTTTTTTCAGCATGTATAAATACAACAATACTCCTGAACTAGACAAAAACATGGAGGGTGATTTATTTGTGATATTCATGAAATGGTATGGAATATTATATAGTTCTTTGCATTCTTTTTAATCAAGTTAAATTATTAATTGCTACAGCACACAGTTTTCCTTTTTATATTCTTTTGCGAACAGAAGATGGTAGAATGCTGCCCGTTACAAACTGAGTATGTCACAATATTGCAACTTTCCCTTTCTTTTCCATTCAAATTTCCAGAGACCGTGAAACTCGTGCTCAGTGACATATACTATATTGGTGTGGGGCTGGAAGTGCACATTAGAAGGACTATGAAATGGGCACTTGATACGGGCAATCGGATCCCCACCCTCGGGACCGAATACCTCAATATGTGACGCTCCATGGTTGGTAACTAATAAATTGTTATCCTCATCAAAATCCATCCCGTCAGGCCCACCATGGTGATCTCCTGCAATAATGATAATAATGTCCCATGAGCAACATCAGAAACCACGCTTGATGCTATACACGATAGACAGAAAACTTAGTATTTATAAATTACATAGGTTTAGAGTAATAAAATTTCATCAACTTTTTGTCTCTGTTTGTTCGTGCTTATCATTAAATAGCTAACTTTGACACAGCATCTACAGGTCTGTCATGTTTGTAGAAATATTTTTCAACCTACCGGGAAGTTTTCCCCATAATTTTTTTGGTCCCACTTTTCCAGGCCCCAGTATGTCATACTGCCACAGAGTCTTAGTTGGGGTCTCTGCCACGATGAGGGTCTTCGGTCGGCCATCGTTCGAGTGAAGCACGGCGATACCGTTGGAGAAACGATAGTTGGTGTCAATCCTTATAACATCCTTCTGATTCACAACACAGTACACGGACCCAAAGGGTTCCTGGAAATGTAAACAGGGTGTGAGAGGGATCGAGATCGAGATCTGTATGTATGTACAGTGTATAGGGTTTAACAGCATGTCAGCACAATACTTGCTACATGGTGCCAATTAAAAGTTAAGTTCTATAAATGAAAAGAGAGAGGTATGTATGTGAATTTGTGTATCCATGTCTGAGCACTTAACAGACTTGTGTATCCGTGTCTGAGCACTTAACGAACTTACAGATCATTCATTCAAGGAAGCTTAGATAAAACTGATGAAGCTGATCTTGCATTTGAAAATAAATATTTCCTCATTTAGAACACCGAGTCTTTACTCGTAGAAAGTTTAGAAGCTTCAAAACTTCTAAAACAAACCTATATCATGATGAATTGATTTGAATAAAAACAAGCAAATTCCTGGAACTGATATCCCCCGATTTTGATCGGAATTAAGGGAGTGTGGTTTGTAGAGAAAATGGATAGGTGACAATTGTGATGTAGTAAAAGAGTTAAGGTACATTTTTAAAGGACACAATACTGATGACAATGAAAGCTGAAAATCGAATCCCGGTGAGGTCTCATCAATAGAAAGCTGTATATAAAATGTGGATTGAACATTCAGCGGCCATAACTCCACTAAGCAATGATAGAGAAAGCTGAAAATCAAATTCCGCTTAAGTTATGCAAATATTGAGCTACAAATAACATTTTCGTGAAATCCAACAATTATTAAGGGAAGTATTGTGTGAAAACAAAAGTGTGATTATTGTTGGGTGGATGTCCAACAATCAGGGGCCTCAACTCCGCTAAATTATGATGCAGATCACACACAATTAAACATGAAACTAAGCAAAGGTGTCATCAACATAAAGTGTATTCCAAATTTGGTTGAAATTCAATAGGAATGAAGGGATTTATTGCGCAGAAATGAAAGTAGATGAGTCCGATAATCAGGGGCCATAACTCCACTAAAAGATGCTCTTTCGTGTACCTAAGCAACACTGACAATCAAATTGAGCTGAAGTTTCATTAATATCGAGTTGCATACTAAATTTGTTTAAAATCCAATAGGGGGGTCACAAAAGTGGATAGATCTGACAAATCAAGGGCCGTAACTCTGTTAAATGACGTAGGATGCTGACTATTAAACTCATCTGAGATCGAACATTATCAATATCAAACTGCATACCAAATCTGGTTGAAGTCTATTTTAAAAAGAACTGATTTTATGTTCAGAAATTAAAGTTAATGGGTACGACAAGCAGGGGATATGACTCTGCTAAATAATGACGTAGAATACTGGTAATCAGACTTAGCCAAGGTCCTGTCAATATCAAGATGTCTAAGAATTTGGCTGAAATCCAGTCATAAATGGAAAGCCGCGGTAGCTCAGTTAGTAGAGCATTTTGGCTCGTAATCCAAGGGAAGCGGATTTTATACCCATCCAGGTTAGCCCGAGTTGACAATTAGGGGCTATAACTGTGCAAAACGATGACTTGGAAAACTGACAACTAACCTTATCCAAGGACTCGTCAATATCAAGCCGCATAAAAATTTGGTTGAAATCCAATAATAATTTAGGGAGTTATTGTGCTGAAATGAAAGTGAGTGGGTATGACAATTAAGGGCTATAACTGTGCGAAGCGACGACTAAGTTGGAACTCTTGCAATTGACCTCAGCCAATGACTCACTAATATCAAGCTGCATACCAAATCTGGTTAAAATCCAAAAATAATAATTAAGAGTTATTGTGAGGAAACAAAAGTGGGACGGACGGACTAAAGGAGACAAAGACGGAAGGAACGGACAGGCACAGATTATGATTCCAGGTTTTCTACGCGTGGAACACCAAGTCCTATCCCACCATTCCCTTAGCTTCGCAAAAGTGTCTCAAGAATGTGCATGTGTTTCCCGTCACTTGTACTTGAGAATTGAATGAGTGGCTATATTTCAGAAAAGTTAAACGAAGGGCAAATAAAAACATAACTTTATTATTAACGTTGGCTTTCTTTATAAATTTCATTGCTTTTCAGTACTTCAGTGCGGTACGCGTAGAATACTATTAATTTTTTGATCTGGTTGGACTGGACTTCAGAATTCATATTTCACGAGTTATGGTAAATATTGCTCATAGAGGCGTGAAGATTAATTAAAATAATCGAAGATTGGTTGGACAAGGTAAAAGAGAAAGGGTTTCATTATGACTGTCATAATCGAAAATATACGATTAATTTTTGTATTTTTTAAATATTATTTAAATAATTGTGCATCATTTCGGAACGAAATCGTACAGGACAAGTAAAATATATGAATAACAGCTCCCAGTTAATACAGCCACTCCCTCTTTAGTGCAACCCAACAACATGGCAGACGACACAAACATGCCAGTAAACTGCTCGACTTGACGGGATACAAGCAACATACACATTCATTATATTATATACATTATATTGTCCCTGAACAAAATATAGAAAATGTCTCCAACCGATTAAAATCTATGGTTGATCGGTCACGAAGAACCAACAAAGGATCTTTAAACTGAATCTCAGCACTAATTGCGAACATTAAATGTCTATTTTCTATTTTAAATAAATACTTTAACCGATTTCAGTTAAATCTTAAATCAGACGGTGCGTAATACTTATGGCGAAATGCTGACAGAGATCCATTAAATACTCTTACTACTACTAATAATAATAATAATAATGATACGACACAACTTTTCTGTAAGTGATAAGTTCTCGATTGAAAAATTTGAAGGAATATGAACTGATAAAGCCTAGAAATAAGTGTTGGATATAATGATTCTAGAAAACATTAAGATAATTACCCGATAGACAACTGCCAATCAATTATTACTACCTATCGGTGATCCAGTGGAACGCGGACCATTTCGATTACGAGCCTCCTGGCAGTCTTTACGCAATCGTCTCTATACTTTTTGTTTGTAAGAATAATCGCGGACTGGAATCTGACACCTTGGCAGTTATCCTAATATATTGTGAACAGTTTTTTTTTTAAAATGTGGCCATTTTTCAGCGAAATTTTTAACAGCTACTGAGAGATGATGTTGAAGTATTAATGCAACTTTTCGAAAGAAATTATTAAAAAATTTGTTTTTGACACAATTTTATATACATACGAGCATGAACACCATAGTCCTTAGGACAATTAAGATTTATGACAATCCGCATAATATAGACTTACAGGGACACCAATGATTTCTAACCTTTTAAAAATAAACACTTTTTTCCTTAAAATGTCCAAATTTAAAAAAAAAAAAAAAAAAAGGCTCTAAATTGTTGGGATGTATTAGGCCTACTTTCCTGACATCACTTTCTAATTCATGAATGGAAGCATTGATTACCATCGGCTATTGACGATGAAATCATCTTTTTAAAAAAAAAAATTCAAGAGACATTTGCACGATGATCTTTTTGGTTTGTTTTTAACTGCGAAATTGTTTATCTTAAAGCTCGTTTCTATATTGTCCTATTTCTTGTGTGTGGGGGGGGGGGGAAGCAAGGTGGTCAGTGGGTTTGGTTGTTTATCTATGTTTGTTTTTTGTTATTTGGTATTATAACTATTTTCATAAGCGCCGTGATTATGTTAACAATTTCATTACCGCTTACTTTGTATCAGTAGTTACGCACGTCTTGTACCGCCTAGTATAATTGTATGAAAATATTATTATTGTATGGGTGAGAAGTATCGGCAAGTAAATATTTTGAAGTCGGGATCCCATTACTTTACTATAAACATGGCCATAAAATTGCTGAACGAAAGATTACCTCCATTGATCGTCTAAAAGGTGCAGGGGCGATGTCCCCGGCTGGTGCCGTTACCCACAATGTGCCGCTATAGTCGGAAATGCAGTCATTGCATCCTTGCATTACTCTGCCATCTGAATCCGTCTTGCACAACTGTTGAATGGAGTCTTTTATCAGAGGTATTCCGATGGAAACATTCGGGTAATATTATAATGTTATTAAAAATGTGTTCTTCTACTTATCGTGTTATAAGTCCAAGGTCAGTCGCATTGGCCTAAATCTGGCTGTATTGGTTCGAGGCAACGCTTAGGGCCAATACCACCTGACATGGGCCAAAACGACTGACCAATGACCTACAACATTAACAATAAATAAACACATAGTTATATGACCCGGGTTAAATACACCGAAAACAGCTCATTCCTTATTTAATCTACGGACATAATTCAAGCATTATATGACCCGGGTAAATACACCGAAAAAAAGCTCATTCCTTATTTAAGCTACGGACATAAATCAAGCATTGATTGACCCAGGTTAAATACACCGAAAACAGATCATTCCTTGTTTAATATACCTACATAATTCAAGCATAGTATGATCCGGGTAAATACACCGAAAACAGCGAATACCATGTCATAGAAAAGCAGGCCTTGTACAGGGGCTCTACGACTATAGTATACTCCTGTTAAACATACAGCCGTATACACCTTGTATAAGGCCATGTATCAAGCCTGCTGTGACATTGCATGGTATTGACTGTAGTGAATGCATTACACTTTATTAATTATTAATATTTCATATTTGATGCTTTTTTAATTCCAGCTGTAAAGATGAACTGTTCCACTGTACTTCGACATTATCCAAAGGTATACATTTATATATCTATCCATCAATCGATCAGTTAAGTTGAATCAACGCACTCATCCGTCATATCCATCAACCGATCTTGTTCTGCCTACCTGAAGTAACTGTTGCAATATAATTCCTTTAATATTGTCAGAATTTTGCCGACGTGCCCGATAAACCCTTACTTACAAACGTGCATACATAGATACATGCACTTTAAGTGGGTCGATTTATATGTTTCAAAGCTGACTAAAGCAAGAAAATCATTTGGAAAACAAAGTGAAGTTCTACATGTATCTTTCTGGATACTATTACGTCCACCCATTAACTCACACCAATCTATCATGTAGATAGAACATTCAAATATAAATCTATCATGTAGATAGACCATTAAAATATAAATCTATCATGTAGATAGACCATTCAAATATAATTTGAATAAGTACTCAAGTTGGTTTAAGCGATGTCCGTTGGAAATTGAACACATAAGCCAGTTTTAAAAACAATTTTATGTATATGAAATACTGGAAGGGGCAGAGAGCCGTAATGAAGAAAACAGCATTAAAGCTCACAGAGTACCTGCAGCCAATAAAGTAAAACACGTTGACATGCTGATCATATTCGACGATTCAAGCGATCCTAATAAGTATCAAGATGGAAGGTACCATTATGTTGGAATACATTACCATCACAGATAGAAAAAGCATGACAAGAAAAAATAACTACGTACAAATGCTTGAATCTTTCAATTCACCAGAAAAGTTATCAGAAAAAAACAACAACAAAAAAACAAACAAACTATGTTATAGTGTAGGTAACATAGTTGACATAACACCTAAAGAGAGATTAGTTGTCAAATTAAAAAATGATCAGAATCAATTTAAAGTTCCGTAAGTATTTTATTGTAATTTTGAAAGTATCATAGTACTATACTTTAAGTCCCCATGTTACACATCAGCAAAATGTAACATTCATACTTATCAAAAGAGTTATATCCTGGACTGAAAAAATCAACATTTGAACACATTCTTTCTGGATTTTGTACGTATTTCAAGTAAATTCATAAATGTTACAAACCAATCGTTTACAGAGATACCGATTGCACTCAGGTATTTTACAAAAGGCTTTGTAAGATAGCTAAAATAGCGTACAATGAATTAGGTCCTACAAACGCAAAACATACGTTAAGCAGAGAATGACGGAAAACACAAGAATTCAACTGAAATTTGTCATATCTGTGAGAAAAAAACAACAAAAAAACATGTAAGTTCGCGACCGTGAGCATTTAACCATGATGTAAGTTCGCGACCGTGAGCATTTAACCATTTTTAGAAGTCCTGCTCATAGCGACTGCAATTTTAAGATTCAAATATCCCCAAATAACTCCATTTGTTCATTCACAACTTGTCCGGGTATGAAAAACACCTATTAATGAAGGAACTGTAAAATTATGCTCATCAAGAGGGAGCAATATTATCGAATAATGATAAGAAACATATTTGATTTAGCAAGTAATTCCCAATTTATAGTTTCATGAATGATGGTAATGAAATTACTGTGAAAAGAATGATTGGATTTGTAAGCTGCTTTCAGTTCATGGCTTAGTCTCTAGAGCAGTTGACTAAGAATTTAGATGACAGAAATCTACAAAGACTATGAACTACTCTGAACGGATGGAACATCGATTCCATCGAAAAGATATTTATCCATATGAATACATGGATAGCTTTGAAAAGTTTATTTAAACAGCTATACCACCAAAGAAAAGCTTTACTCATCATTTTACCAATTCAAACATATCCAATGACGATTACCTGTATGTAAAAGACTTTATGTCGCGCTTAAACCTTCAAACATAAGGTGTTAACGTTGGTGTTATGTAACATCTTCGAAGAATTCCGAAATGTATTGTCCCCAAAATCTTTGATTACAGAGTTGTGCTTATGCACGATTGCCCACACTGATATTTCAAAATGTCCACCACTGAAAGTTAGTCAAGTTAAGTTAGTTGCTTTCTTTTTTTACATTATCAAAATTCACACAATCATCAATTAGAAACAAAGTATTCGTTCCTTTGCACATATCAACCAGTAACTCTTTAAAATACATTTATACATGCTTATAAGAGAATTGATTTAAGTTCACTGTTTTGAATATTAACCTAAGCATTAAATAGTATTTCCTAATAGATTTGTAATCCCAATTTTTGAGACGTAATTAATTAAATACCACCATGATACACCTGGATCGGTGCAATGCGAAAATCATACAGCAAATACATGATGGGATTAGACTAGTTTTCTCATCAAAGTCCTATAAAATCTCAATTTCCCTTTTTAATCCATACGATCTACCACGCAATGCAACACTCCTGATTTCGTTTTTTTTTTTTTTTGTTGTCTCTTTTAATGAATGTGTTCGTGTAGTCTTTGGATTTCATCTCTCCATTTTTGTTGCTGTTTGTCTTTTTATGTGGTTTGCAACACGTAAAAGTTTTGTTGAACCCGTTTATGTCTTTGTCTTCGTCACACTTCCAGCATATCTTTGTATCCATCTATTTATTTACCCAATTACATTTCAAATTGTTTTGACTACTCGAAATAAGCAAGTAAGTCATCTTACAACTAGCATTGGTTCCAATTCATATTTATATTGATCTGTCTGATTAGTTTCCTTTTCAAATAAATGGAAAGTGAACACAAGAAGGCAAGATGAATCTAAGGTTAGCAAAGAACCTGAAAAGGTAACTTTATAAAAGCCAAATGATCCAGGTAGAGTTGAACTTAAAAGACAACTTGGGAAACGTTCACATAAATTTAAAAGAAGCAAAAACCCAACAAAAACGAAAGAACAAGAAGACTCCAAACTGTCTAAGACTATGCAAGGAGCATCACAAGATGATGACTTCACACTACGCGAAATAAAATCAAACAACATACTCCATTATTTAATATCCGGTAGTGTAGCTGCTTTAGGGATTTTGTTCATATGGTCAAAAGGTATATCACATATTCCTCGTCTCCTTCCGAAAGATGTCCTGGAGGGACATCAACATGCATGTGTAAAAGATGTTGGATTTAACAATGAACAATCAAACAGAGTATAGTTAACTGAAGAAGTCGACAAAACTTTGTCCACATATAATCCAATACCAGAAATACTTTAAAAGTCTGCACGCCTGTAGGCAAACGTTTTCACTGAGTATATAATGAGATGAAGACTGAAACAAAAACATTATTTACTGTGTTTACCATGCAGCAGTTAATTGTACTCTCATTGTTGTGTACAGCGTACTTTTAAAGAAACTGTTTAAGATGTCAATAGGTTCACCATCAAGCATAAATACGGAGGAAGTTTTCAAACTGGATCACTTAGTCAATTCACACTCCACTACCTATATCGAGTAGACTTTTTCCAGGTACATTTTTTAACACTATATTAAATAAAATATATATTGCTGCCTTTTTTACGAAATAAAAAACGAGATGCCTAGTAAAACAAAAAACATTATCAACACAGTTTACCACAAAACATTAAGCTCTGCAATTACTGTTTCTTACTCCATACTTTGTAAAAGCTATTGAAGTTTACAATTGGTCCACCATCAGCAATCGACATTGAGGAAGTTTTCAAGCTCATCATTCCAGTTTCTTTCAGACTGTTCATAATCGACTGCCTGAGAGCAAATGGACTTTTACCTGACAGAACTGTTACTCAGTAAATGAGTGAAAACCCATCTTAGCACAAAAATGTCTGTAAACAAATTAACGAGATTAGAAATTATCTGATCGTTGATCAGTAACGTAGCAAAGATGTTCTTTTTCATCGATTTAAAACGGGATAAAAACATCCAGAAAATACGTTATGCTTGGCAAATTCTTTTTAGGCGTTATGAATAAACCAACTGGAAATCTATCGACAACTGGAAGTTTTCTTTTCAACAATTTGCAACGTTTCTTTAATCCCTTCAAAGGTATGAATGATTTCAGATTTATGTCAAACTTTGCCATTCATATGGTTGATTCAAAAATTGCTACTTTATAGACTGAGTCACCATATGTTGTTTTTATTCTGACTTTTTTTCCATGAGTTCTTTCTCTTTGATAAATCGTTATAGATTGATCTTGCAAAGTTTACGACAGAATGCAAATTTGTGTATTTACTCACATAAAATACGTAATTTATTCCTGCTTCGCACCGTACTGTTCTAACAATCTTGGTATCGGCATTCACTATGATTATCTCTATGCTATAATCATTAAATGTAATCTGTAACTCTTCATCTTTTGTAAGACATTGCGGGATATCTGATTTGATGGTTGAAATCGAAAAATCAATATTTGTATTCTCTTGAATGTTATTTTGTACCAAATTAACTTTGACCACAATTTTATTTCTTCCAAACTTGTCAGAAAATACAGGTTATCTCTTGATACTGAGCGTATTGCTTTGTGTTAAACTAAGGAAATATTTCTATTACCTCTCTAAACACTTGAATAAATCACAATGTTGCTTTGTGTCATTATTTACTTTCTGCACAACATTTCGTCTTTTTTTTTTTAGTTGTCATTAGACTTAATTAGTTTTAATCTGGTTGAGTGGTGCAGTGAATTTTGCTTTCACGTAGTAGTACAGAAAACACTAGCCCACCTAATTTATTATTTTATTTTCATGCAGCAGTTCGGAAAGAAAAGAAAAAAACTCGCCCGTCGAATTTATTTGTTATTTCATTGAGTGGTCCATCAATCGGACACCAGTGAGGTTAAGAAGTATTTTTCATCGAGTGGCCCTGAAATAAGACCATTGTGTAGTTAAGAAGTATGTTTTATCTAGTGGTCAAGAAATCCGACCCCCGTGTGGTTAACAAACCCACTTTCTCACACTTGCTCATCGGATTTATTATTTTTTTTATCGAGTGGTCCAGAAATCCAACCCCTGTTTTCTTTTTGAGTGGTTCAGAACAGGTCACACCGATCATCTTACCACTGCTAGAATAAGGCTATATGTGAGAGGTGTTGAAACTGAGCATGCGGTTCTAAACTGTAGGATGCTGCCGCCATAATTACACGAGTTAATTAATATGTAAGTCTTGGCACCTGATTTAGAGTTCTCGGTCCGTTACATGAACTAGGGCACCTCTTATAAACTCTACAGTCTTAGGCAGATTATAGTATTAGAAGGTATACAAATACTCTTATCTTCTCATGATACAAACCCACTTTCTGTTGGGTTTGGCGCTTGCTGTCTCGATGAATAATTAGAATGGTGTTCTGTAACAGCTTACCGAGGTTTGTGAAATTAAAAAATCAGCAGCTTGCCAGACGCATGTTAATTTCCTCAAGTAATGTTCACTGCGGACTAGCGGCTTATAGGGCTTTTGCAAGCTAACTTTCCATTCACCAGTTCCTTCTGCAGGCTGGTAGATTCCTCAAGTTGGCGTGTTCTGTAGACTGTTCTTCGTTGAAGTTTCTTCTGAACCATCTGCTTTCCAAGGCTGGTGACTTCCTCGAGGTTGCCAACCTTCAGCTGTCGTATTTAGCGGCCTGACTTTTCCGTGGACTGTCTTTCTCTACTGAAAGGCGACTTCTTCATGCTAACCTCCTCCACAGATGGTGTCTTGGCACTTTCTCCAGCTAGCGTCTTCAGCAGACCGACTTCTCCGCAGTTTTACTTTTGTTGGCAGTCAGCTTCCATTGGTTCATCCGCATGATAGCAGTCTCCCGCAAGCTATCCCTGCTTATTTTGCAGGTAGATTTCTCCTGGACAGCCAGTAGTTTAATGAGGCTGGCGACTCCTTTTGTATGCATTCTCTGCAGATTGGCAGTGTCCATGCAATATCCTCCAGCTAACGTTTTTAAAAGGCTGAGTTCCTGACAACGTTCTCCACCTTGTATCTCCTGCTGGGTGACTTTTTCCTTGGACTGGCTTCCTGTACAGCTGGCATATTACTGAAAGCTCCCTACAGCTAGCGACATTCTCAGGATGCCATCTTTCTGTAGGCCGATAGTCTTCTCGTAGTCTGGAGTTGGCTAACGTCTTTGCATTCTGGCTTCTGCGCATGGAGGTTAGCTGGCTTCTTGATCCAGCTAGATTTGTTTGCCGGCTTGTTTCTCTGTAGTCTGGCTTCCTTTATTAATGTCTTTCTTCCTTCCACATATGATGTCCTACTAGCAACTCAGCTACCTATACCATAAGAGGATTCATATTAGTACATCCGCCATCTACCTTTGTTTCCAGGACCAGATTCGGGATTCAGTCTGACTAGTCTCGATTTATTCGAAGCCAATTCGTTCTCACTATACAATTTTTGCTATAATCGGTCTTCATTGTTCTAACTTCCAAAGCATCAAGCCATTTTGCCTTTATATTAAAGTATAGTAAAGCAATAGCTATTTACAGATATAACATTCTAATTTCCTGAGATCTGTCTGTGTCTGACAGGTGCTAATGCAAAGTACTCTACTCTCAAACAAGAAACAACTTACGCATTTTAGCTTCATGGTTCGCACCCTAAATTAAAGTTTGTTGCAAGCAACAATTTTGGATTTTACCTGACGTGCCTTACTCCAATATTAAGCTCGATTAGAAGAACTTTTAGGATAAGAAATACAAGGGAGAAACCTTATCTCGCTTGAAAACAACATGCTGTTCAGCAACATAAGAGAACAACAGAGACTTGAAACTATTGTCAAAGTTGTCTTAATGAATCAATCCCTCAAAGCTAATAATGAAGACGTACACAATCTGGAGTCACATAAATCTTTACGTATAGTATTGAATAGTGCATTCACAGACTGGGTCTCAGTCTTAGTAGTAATACTTGATCAGCCACTGTGAAGGTTAAAGATAGCAGACAAGTACTCTCCTGTTCGACAGGATTAGTTCACATGTTAGACGCTCAGGTATACATATGATACTGAGGTAAAACCAACATAAAAAACCAGATCTGACTGTCGTTTAACTTTTATGAAACATTTTCTACCCTGGTGGCGGAACTTAACTTAATCCCCCACCCACCCCTCCTCTTCTGTTCTGCTGCCCCAACCGTCTAAGAGGTGGACCAAAATTCTGAAACCGCTGTGAACAAATACACCTTCTTCATCATAACCAACTGTTTTCAATTCTCTGACTTCATCGGTGCATGAAGATTGAAGATGCACTCATCGACCCACGCAAACACGAACGGGTACAAAAAAATACCCTCGCGTGAGCGGGTTTCGTGCAGATATTAACATACTGATTAAATGTGGCAAAATGCAGTCTTTTAAAACTTCTGGATGGTATTGTTTTGTCTTCAAAAACTGTGGACCATGGCACTACTGACATCTCTCTAAATATATCTATGAAGTAGATCTAACAAGGAGAGAATGAAGGAGAGTGAGAAAGAAAGATTAAATATAGACCTGTTGGAAACTTCCATCCGGCTGAATCTTGAGGATGCCAAGCCTCATGTCCGCCACCCAGAGGTTGTTATCCTTGTCACACTGGCATCCAGCAGGAATGCCTCCCTCTCCGTCCACAACTGGTGCACAATGAACCGAGGGCTGTAGGGAAAAAAAGACAAGAATATTTATCGCTAAATAAATAATGACCCTTGCCAACAAGAGACATTTTAATATTACTGATTTTTTGTTGCTGCTTTGTATCTTCAAATTTGTTTCGATTGTATCTTGATGATAGCCTAAAGATAACCCATATGTGCCCAGTCGTTGTTGTGTTTAATCGTGTCAAGGTATTTTTCTGACGGGCAAATGGAATATGAACAGATGGGCAGAAAGAAAGCATGCAACACTACATACCTTCTCCTATAACAGAGGCATAAAAAGGTAATTTAGACAAGATTATTACAGAAACTGTATGAAATGAAGTCTTTAATCAGAAGCGGACTTCATGGGAGCTTGGGGTAGTCCTAAATTTTCGGATTGGAAATCTATGGATAAAAGGTTCGAGTTTCAAGAAGAAGAAGACAAGGCTTCTTACTACTCAATCAAGTTTGCTTAAGAAAATTGTACAACATGGAAAAACTAAATGATCGTCCGTAGAACTAGGATCAATTCTCCGCGAGGGGAGCGGGGTTATATTACTCTGAACCTTTCCTGCATATTGCCGCTGTGACAAGATGACCTCATTCCACCCAACCACACCCCACTCCAACCATGCTCTTCTCGCAGAAAAAGGATCCCAGCTCTTTGGGTGCAAGTCAATCCCCGTCACACCTCCCACCCCCATTTCAGACGAGTGAGGGTCTCTAGGTAGAAGCCCTTTTTCCGAGCGTGCTTGTTGGGGTGGGGGTGTTGCGGGGCCTTATAGGGAGCACCCCACCTCTCCCCCCAAAAATTAAAAAACAAAAGAAAAAATGGTTGAATCGTAGCGCCAGGGATGTTTCATCGCTCTCTCGCCCTCCCCTCCCACTTGGATCGACCCGGGCTCTCGTGCTGTAACAACTACCATTGAAACATTTGTGTGCTATGTATATATATGTACTGGATGCCTCCATATCGACGTCTGCCTCTTGCAGTGTCGTCTGTGTCAACCTTGCTTGTCTTGCCTTGGGGAATCTACGTTGTGAAACAGGATAAATAACGCAACGCTGACAATGTTGTTGATATTTCATGATCTTCTGCTGCAGATTTGCCGACCTTACCAAGAAAAGTCTGTTGGATATGAAGTTGCAGTTCACTTCGGCTAGGGAAACTTATAGTCCCAAACCGTTCATTCGTTTTCAAAACTTCGAAGCTTCTAACACTCCCTCCTCATTTCGAGCATACGCGACGATGGCAAAGCAAATCTTTTCGTGCAGTTGAGGCATATTGCTAATAACTTTGGAACGAGGCAGCTCCAAATAGAATAGCCAGTAACGGTGTGATCAGCCCATGGGGACGGTAGTGTATAAAGTCAGAAGGCTAACACCATCGCCTCGGGTCAATGTTTAAAAACCCCAGCCTCGCTTTTTTGTGGGGAACCATCGCCTGTTTCTCGCTCTAGCCACATTTTCATGTTGCGGATTTGACGGTTCAGTTGTTTTATTCGTGGGGTTTTTTTTCGCAGGAAAGATGAAGAGTGTTACTTCCATGTGTGTGATGCTTTGCATGGTGCCATCAATCCTATGATACGTGCCGGACACTGGGGGTGTCGACATATGATTCTTAGCAGTCTTGTAACTGCGATGGAACACTTTCTGCTTTGCCGCCGCAGCTTTCCTCCGGACCGTAAATACACATCGATGTAACTCGAGGACTAGAGCGAGGGACAGTCCGTTGTTAACAAGGTCATGCTGTCCGTCACTGACCCGGGTCTTTACTGCATTAATTGTTACAAACTACAGCCGCTTAAACTCCGGCTAGGATATTGGACGCCCAACTCGGGATAGGATGCGGGAACAATTCCTTGCAGTGAGAAGAGAGCGCCTTCAACAACATTCTCTGTCTTCTGGTCTAGGTAGACAAAGAAGACCTTTTCCACGGTAAAGTCAACAGTTTTAGCTCCGTTATAATGGCAAGTACCAAGCCACCCCTCATCATCTAGATCAAAGAGGGATCGCAAGCTAGGGCTAATTTGCACCTCATAATTGACCGGGATCACCATCAATATTCATCCACTGGCCTTCGCAATATCGGGCGACAGATCTGGAAGTGCCTCGTTCATCAGCCTAGCAAGTATGCCTAAGTCTCAGAGGCCTGACTCGATCGTTAACTTACTCGTCAAGCCACCAGTCTGTCGCAAGTGCAATACACAACACGCGGCTTTTCTGACGCACTTACCAAATACCGACTCCCCAACGTCAATGAGGCGGATGTACTCATCTAAAAATAGCTCGACAACCCAATACAGTTATGGCAGAACCAAATTATTTTCGCCGTTTGGTGCGCAACAACGGTCTGTGTTGGCTAGAGACCATCTCATAGCAAATGACCTTCTTAAGCGCGCCGCCGTTCTGTTTTCCGTGTATTATCAAACGCGCCGTATCTTGGTCGGAATACAATCCCTGCAGCCCAGCGACGGTGCCTGGGACATGTTTAACAACCTCTACGATATGGAGTCGTAAGAAAAACTATGCACAGTGTTTCAGATTTTTCCGCACACAGACTGGCGTCAGAAGAAAAGTAGTCACACCGGACTTGGACTGAAATATTATTATAGACCCGGCCACGAAAAGGACTTTCCATAAACTTTCTGTTGCACGCCCTACGAGATGAGGCAATATGAGCTGCGGCTGGACTACTACTTTCATGGGTCAGAGGCTGATAACGCCTGGGCGATCTTTATCCTGGACAAGTCGGAGGGATTTCCACAGGCCGGTGTTGAGCGTATAACGACTCGACCTGATGTATGTGTGGAATATCGTGGGCGCACAGTCGCAGACCATGACCAGCATCTTTGGAACAGGCACAGATTTGACGCACAGAAGCAATTTCAGATGAACATGGAAGGTACAATACAGCTCACGTCATTTTTTGGAACCCCACGCTTCGCGGTGGGTGACTTAATCCCCTCCACTTTAGCTCCACGATAACACACCGCGGTGGAGGCATCAATTAGCATATATACCTACAAATCACCAGGGCGTCTCGGCAGGCAAGCCGATGTCAACTCCACCGTGGAGGGGCTAGTCGACATTACTGATTGACATTTGAACAGCCAATGAATGAAGATCACCTAGGGAAAGACTGAGAAGTCAAGAGTTATTTACAACCGGATACCATTGGAAGAATCACTGACTTTCATATGATCATTAAAATTTTGTATTGCGTTTACTGAAAAAGAAATAAGGATATGAATGCATGTTTAGATTCCGACAACATAGTATTCATGAAAAAAAATATTAGATTCATTGCGCAAAATGTAGTATTAATACAGTTTGCGAAGCATTGTCATTACGTTATCATCATCTAAAATATGATTTGGCACTATGTATCATACATTATCTTCGTTAGAACAAGGAAATATTTATAGTTAACTGAATGACTACGTTTTTTTTCAGTATCAAAAAGTTAGCAAATTGCTCCCCAGAGGGATAACGATGCAGATAAATCGGTGCCCCCCCCCCTCCGTCTCTCTCTCTCTCTCTCTCTCTCAACCTCTGCTTGCATGGGTGATAAACAGTAAACCACGCCCATATTATCGAGACCACGTCCACTCCGCGGTGGTGATCGGATGCGACTCCGCGAGAAAGCGTAGTGTGCATGGCTATTCTCCGCGAGACGCCGCGGCAACTCCATCAGTGGAGGGTTTTTTCCTAATCCTCTCCACTCACTCTCCACCCCCACCGCGAAGCGTGGGGTTCAGAAAAATCACGTGAGCTGTACTGTAGCGTTCATAGACGTGTAGACCTACCAAGCAGCATTAGCCGCTACCAAAACGTACTCCATAACGCCCGCTCTAAGGTCGACTTTGTGTTTGGAATCGGCCTTTATATGCCCCCTACCAAGACTACAACAACGAAATCTTTGTAGCTACCACTGAGCAGGCCCTGGGGGTTAATACTGGTATCAGCACAACCCCGATACCAACGCATGTCGATATGACTGAAAAGGGTCTGGTACAGCCGATGGACAAGCCCTGCGTCGTCCCGACTTCTACTCGGAGAAAAAGTGGACGCCATGAACAACGGTGGGGAGCGCACTGCGCTAATTGTCGGGAGTAACCATCCAGATCACAAAAATGTCAGAGGCAGCGGTTCTATTGTACATGTACCTCTAAGACATCATGGATGCACAACTCAACATTGAAGATGGCAGGTTCGTCAGTGCGCTCTATTAAAGCAGAAACGCTGCCCAGGCGTCTCTGAAGCACCCGCTCTGGAGTTATCTGCCGCCAAACCGACTGCTGCAAGACAGTTTTCGTGTTCGAGCTCCTTGAAGACCATTATCGTGGCGTGATTCAGCATATTGTCATCCTCTGCGCAACCATCCGCTGGAAACAGACATAACAAGCACGGAGCTGGATTTGGTCAGACCTGAGCCTTCACTACGGCTACGGTTCTTCTATGACATCTTCGCGGGTAAACTGATCCTATACATTATCGATTACTGCTCAGCAACGAAAATCCTGGCAATAAAGAAAGAAGAAAGACATGCTGTCACAGCTCACCTTCTCGGGCCGTCACGCGGATCAAAGCATTTGGGTGCTCACGCAGAAGTACAGTTTGATGTTCAAGGACTTTGGCGAGCAGGTCAAATGGGTAGGTCTCTTCTACTGCAAGGACCGCGATAGCTCTTGAAGACTCTGCGCGAAAATGATGTTATCGCAACACACTCAGAACGCGTAGCCTTACGGTAGCTGTTTTCTGAGTCAAAGCATGCCGCGCTCCTGTTACAGACTGATTAGCCAGCCAACTAGCTATATGCTATGCTAGCAAAATAAACACGCTAAGTTGACCCTAACAACGTTCTCTATGCTAAACACGGAGAGTCTTATTTTTATATTGAACACAAAGAACGAATACGTATTACTGACATTGGAAATGATGAATGGACAAAAGCCTTCAAAGCCTGCCGGAGTGGATACTATACCCCAATTGCTTCAGGAAGTAAAAATAATTCGTGCAGTATATGCTTTAAGCAAAAAAGCTTGGCCGTGAACTGCAAAGGGAACCCAATGACTTTTTGAAAAGTTCAGACAACTCGTAGATATTGAGTTGTAGAAATCGAAAAGTTCAACCCACTCGCTGTTGGAATGTGGACGCACCTAAAACAGATTAGGGATATATATATATAACGTCGCGGACGTTTTCGAGCAAGGCCTAATACCCAAAGGGTCTCTACGCTCCTGGCGAGGTTTTGCATCGGCTTCTATAAAGCAGAGGTCGATGAAAATATGAAACTTACAGATTTTCTCTCGATATTTTTAAAAAATAAGGATACCAACAAACCGCCTGATGATGAGCAGGAGTTTGCCGAGGATGAGCACGAGGTTTCCAACAGTATGTTGCCAGGTCGCTGGCTTTCATTCTGACGACAACGGATTTACGGTTATGACGAAACTGCTCATCATCTGCGATTGGAGATTTCCTTAAGCAACATAATAAATACTAGAGCACTTACAAACAAGCATGTTGGAAGAATTACAAACTATAGTGTTCATCATTATTAGGGGCATCCTGTCGTGTTTTTGTATGCATCTATTAAACTTATATGCCGGATCAGCTTTCTGATTTACTGACTGCTCACAGCTCGTAGTCTTAAAGGTGTATACACCGGTGCGACTCTCTACACCGGTGCGACTCTCTACTGAATGCACTCCAACCGACCACCAGGGCGGTCCCCTTTGTAAGCCCTACTCTGTTTGTAATATGACGCACTGGCATCCCAGCGGCTAGGGGACCCCTGCCGCTCGACTCATTGAAGCAGACGCTCCAGTGTAGGAAGATGAATTAACTATTACACTGCTGAGTTGCTCTGCGAATGGAGTGAGATGGTGGACATAAGAAAAAGACCTGATGCTAATCCACCACCACCGCGAGCGGGCCCACTTCTCACCCTCAGAAAGTATTCTGGGAACGGAAAAACGAGCCTCGCAACAAGATGCGCTCTGGATGCCAGTAAGCGACTGCTATTAGTTTCGCCGTGGAATGCCCTCTGCGACAAGATGAGTCAGGAGGGCCTTGACGCCGCGGCGCTACATATGTTGCTCGGTTGACGCCCTGATGGCGGCTGAGGACGATACGACGTTTACGCCTCACGACGTTTCACCATGCGACACCATCCTCTTCGATGAAGTGCTTTCAAACAGGGTGCGCAAGCTCAAGTGGATTGCACGTTTGTGGAAAAGCACGGATCAACCCACATTATCCTAGCGAATGGTGATCCGTGACAGAAAGAACCCGTAGAGCAGGCGCTCAACGTGAACATAGATGCTTACTGTGCCAATGTACTCTCGTGCATCTTTCCGCATCTGCAAGACACCAAGCGCTAAGTCGAAGAAGACCGTTTCAGAGTAACGCTTTCTACTATGAGCTCATGGCCTACCAGGACCGCGAAGCCTTCGGGCTGACCATGCAGTGTAACGAGTTGCCAGATGAGGCCGCACACGCTCTGCATATCGCCTTCACCAGCGATCTTACACTACAAGAATCCCGGCCGGCTAGAGGGTTGGCCGTTCCTGAAGCTTTTTTTTTAATTTGGGGGAGGGGGTATATTTTTGTTGAAAACCTGCGCGAAAGGGGGATGGGGGAGAGGCAGAAACATATTGGGTGTGCTCTCCAAACAGCCCCCTTTCGCTTGGAAAATGGATCCCAGCCCTTTGGGACCCTCGCTCGCCTGTAAAGGCCCCCACCTCTAAGAGCCAGGATCCATTTTCTGCGAATGGAGCAAGGGGAGCATCTTGCCGCGGAGGAAATATGCGAAGAGGTTCAGAGCAATATAGTAGCGCCCCCCCCCTCCCCCGTGCCCCTCTCGTGGAAAATGGATATCAGTTCAATGGACGACACTAAACACTAAATCACGTTTTTGTTTTCTCCTTCTATACGTCTTTATTCCACAACACAGGGGTCTTAATTCAAAAAAGCTTTTTTCATGATTGATCTTTTCAGATGTTAGGTGGCACTTTCGTCGCTGTAGGTCTACTACAGTTTATGTGGCGCATCTATTACGATATATTTTGGTGATTTTTTTTTATTAAAAAAAAACTTGTGTATAACACATATATCAATAGATATAAAGAATTTAAATGGATCACGTAACATGCGACATAGCAGGTGCATAAAACTTATATAATACACAATGATACATAAAACACTTAAAATTACGATAAAGAAACAATATCTTACTTAATATACTTTACCATTTATACAAGCAGCACAAGTAACACAACATTATATTATACATGTACCTTTATTAAGAGTAGGTACACAATTAGCAACATTGTAAGATAAAAGAATTAGTATGAAAATTTAAATATATACTGAAAAAAAAGAATGGGAAAATGTACTGATCCACAAATAATGACCCATACTTGTTTATGAAACATTATTTTCAATGGGAGTCTGGCGAAGCTGTTAGTAATTTTATCTAGCATGGAAACAGAGACATGAAATGTATATTTTCACCCTTTCATCTTATTTCTTTTACTTTTGTTTAATATTTCTTTTCTTGCCTTTCTTGCATTCACTCAGTATTTTTCTCTGTGATTTGGGTTTATAATATTAATTTTCACTGTACATTACCATTTAGTATTAAAGAACACACACACACACACACATACACACACACGAATTTGTAACAAAATATGATAGTTCATTTGCAGAACAGGAGGGAATAAATTTAAGGTGTGCATTTTGACCCGACACAATTTGAAACTTTGATAAGTATTGCCACGTTACCTTTCCGTCATTAAGATTAATCTGTAAAATATCCCCTGCAAATTTTCCATCTTTAGTACGCTCTGGTGCTACCATGAAGAATCTCCCTTCTTTGTCGAAAACAGGGCCCTCCGAACCCGGTATATTTTCAGCAATTTTGGTAAATTGCGGTTGAAAGACTTCCGTGTTCGTCATATTGTTAGTCTGGACCTTTGACTCTGTCGTAAATTCAGGACGAAGAAACAAATCGCAATTTCTTAATAAATATACAATCCATTTTTGAAAACCTATTTCGTTAAAAAATATTTCAATATAATAAATAATATTGTATCAATTTTAGTAATTTATATGTGTTCAACTTGTCTATATACGACATGCCGCAAGTGGTTATCGTATAAGCCGAATATGGCGGCCTCAGTGGTTCGCCAACATAATGGACGTCAACTTAGAAGTAGCCGCTTTAGAGGTGGTAAACGTATATTTTTTGAACTTAGATATAAAATCAGAATTTAAAAAGTTGCATAATTTGCATTAGGAACAATGAGAGGCAGGGAAATTATACAAATACTGTTTAATTTTTCAAGGAACTTAGTCTCGTCGAAATCTGGGAAATATTGAACATCCTGAGATAGTTAATATAGTATTGGCCTACGCTCCAGACAGTTTGTACCTCTCTAAAGATTTTAAAAACAAAAAACAACAATTATCTAAAAGTGCAAAAAATTCAGGTGCTTCATTTAATTCATCAATTTATAATTTCTAACATGATTGAAACCTGCTGACGGGTGTTACGAAACACCCAAATCCGCTCAAATCCACACCAAATCCAACTAAATCGACAACATATTGACATGAAAGTTTTTCTCATGTTCAGTATTAATAAAATTTCATGGTCTGCATTAATATAATTTCTAAGTAAGGTGTCAGCGATCCTTCTAAACACTGTAAAGTCATGCAAAGTCAAACAAAGTATGTTTATTTTTGATTAATTTGCACATATATGTATATATTATACTATATTAACCTTATTTTGACAATATCGTAATTAAAATCTTTATTAAAAAAGCGTGTTTTAGTCTTGTTGAAAGTTGTGAGAACGATGTCATACGTTATTGTGATCGGTTGTAACACTCAATCTGCCTGTGTAATTGCACTGATATCATTATTATAAATATAACTGTAATGATACATATACTTATATTATACTTATATTACACTTATGCAATATATAACTTCATATTATTAGTATTTGTCTCTCAATACGATTATTATTATATAAAATTATACGATCTGCCTTTGTCATACACTAAGTTATATGTAACTTTGTCATACTCAATCTGTCTTTGTTCTATTAAATATTGATATAATACTCATGCAATATAATACCATTAATAGTATTGTTTATATCTCAACTCGTTAATGAATTTTTATTAACAACTGTCGGCATATATAGTTGTCACAACGCGAAATAAAGGGACACAACTAAGGGTGAGTCCGTTATATTAGCACATGTATTGGAGGACATAGTGAAATCAGACTTTGAATGAGAATCATAACGGACATGCGCAATATATTGTGCAAAGTAATACATGTAAGTTATAAAGTAAAAAGTTATAACAGAACAATTTACGAGGGAAATATTTAAATTTATTTAATGACTAAACGTACACATATGCAAGTATATTAACTACAATTTGTCATTTCATTTATAATATTTTTTAGTCCTTTCTGCTGCTGGACGTTTCCGCTGGCCTGGCTTTTTTCCAACATTTTCTGTAGCCTTTGGACACTTGAAATATATGTTGCTTGCACTTACATACTTTGATTTTTTAGCTGTTGGCGGTTTTGCCAGCATACATTTTTGTATATGTCTATCTTTGTCCATTTGCGGCATACCATGCCATACTAATTGTGGAATGGCATGCTGCTCCATTGAAGGCGCTAGACACCATTTCCCTTTGCTGTAAATAGCACATCGGACATGCAAAATCTGGTTCTTCATGATATTTCCAACCTCTTCAATAAGTTCTGGGAACTTGTTTCTGTCCCAATTAACAGCCGCTTTTAATTTAGGAATCATTGACTCGCTGTTGTTGTTTGTCCACAGTGCACTTATTAATCCGTCCCGTAAGGGACGGTAAACGTAATCGCAAATTTTCTCCAACACGAACCTCTTCCAGTATGCTTGAAATATTGGCAATTTTTGGAAAAAAGGTTATAAATTCTGACATCTTGAATCGAATTCGATGTCTTCTGTGGCATATAATATTCCATCATTTTTTCCAAAAATGATTTCAAGTATTCTCTTACGGGTCTGTACACATGCCTCATTTTCTTCAAGATGCCGTCGCACATTGTCATAAATGTGTTTTGTACATAACAAAAATTTTGCCTGTGGGAATTTGGCTTTCAGGGCGTTCGTCATGCTCTTTTCTTGATCACTTCCTATCTTTAATCGAGCTTTGTGTCCGAATTTATCGCTAACATGCGAGAAAAATTTCCTGTAAGTTTGTTCTTCTGCATCAAAATGTATCATACATGGCCCAAACATAACCGGAAAATCATTGGTTCTATTGCTTATCACACATAGGTTTTTGTAGGAAAAGATTGTGACATAGAAACTTCCCAAGTTGAAAGTTCTATCAACGCCTAGAACACGCCTGTCATTTCCTTCACAGTTTCTGATCATATCATCCATCTGTTGATTGCTATAAACAATGACAACAGGTTTCTTGTGTTTCGTTAGAATTACTTCTTGGATAATTGGATTATTGTGAAGCTCACTTATAACACTTACCACATCATCAGCTATATTTATTCTGGAATTGATATTTTCTTCACGTTTTCTTTTCTGATCTCTGAATTTCTTATCATTTATTTGTTTTGTAGATTTTGGAGCTGTGAAACTGTTGTCTTCCATAAATTTTGTCAGAACATTGTGGACTTTCTCTTCCTTTGCCATTTCAGCTGCTCTCTGAAGAATTTTCGGGTCTGTCCTTATATATGGCTCCAGTTTCTTGGAATTTCTGTGTTGTTTACAGATTACTGGCATTTTGCCACAGTATTCCACAATGGCCAGCATTTTCTTTTCTACAGGAAAGGAATTTGGCAATCCAGCAATTGTTGTTACGCGTTTTTTGAATGATTTTTCTGCCATCAATTTATTATAATATCTATGAAGTGTTAAAACACTTGATGGCTGCGGCAATAGTGGTTCATATGTAATCACTCTATCGAGCATTTTCTTGACACAGTACTGTCCGTTTTTCATATACACGCTACGTAATTTGTCAACAGAATCAGCGACAGCAAAAGTTTGATTAACTGTCGTGGCAGTTCTCCAATCCCAAACACCACAGTCATCTGGGAAATTTTTGGAATCATTATCATCATCAGGTGCTTCAATGATTATGTATACATCGCTTTTTATTCCTTGTGGGATGCTTTTTTCTCCTCTTACAGTAGACATGATAACCTTCAGTAATTCATCGTTGGTCATGAAGTTTCCAGGGCTGCTAGCTGGCATCATCGGTGGAAATGGAGGTGATTTTTGGGGAGTATTTACATCTGACATGTCTGAAACAGCACGAGCATCTAGCGATTCTCCGCATTTATGTGTGATTACTGGTTCCAAATGTAACTGTTGTCTTCAGACTCATTGGTATGTAAAATGTCAGTCACTTCATCAAAATTCACACTGCAATTCAGCGAATCAGGAATTTTTAAATCATCTACCTCACCTTTGTCAGATTCTTCACATCCATGGTCAATAGACCCCAAATATTTGTCATCCAATGGCAGAGACTCGTACTTATTTTTGGTAATCGATTCGCCAGATACCAAAGAACATGTCTGTTCCATATCATCATTATTATACGTCAAAGGGCCCTTCGACTTCGATTTCACATTGACTACAGGGACAAAGTGGTTTACAGCATACCAAGATCCTTGCTTTGGGAGTTGCCCTTGTGCATACCAGAGAATGCTGATTGTCGAATGTCTTACTGGCACGTCTACAGAAGGTTCGAAAGTCGTGTTCAAAGATGCGTGTGTCAAGTCGTTCACGCCATTGACCGAAGGGTAAAATATCTGCACTGGATGCTGGATAATGTCACAGAGAACCAAAATTGTCCATGCAGATGAAAAAATGCCAATTTTAGCACAGTCAATACAGGTAGCTTCAAAAGATGGTGATAAACATTGTATGCGCTTCCGATGGAGATGATTCATGTACAGTGTTGCAGTGCGTACCATACGAAGGCAGGTATGATAGCGTAACTGTACTGATTTGCTTTCATCTCCATAGAGTAGAAGGGGCACTGCATTGAATAAGCAGTCGCCGTTACCAGTTGTGATTATAGGGTCATCACTGACTTCATCAAAATATTTAATCATCAGTTATTTTGCAACAGCATCCACTCTGACGGGCGGTGAAACAACCTCTCTGTCACATACTGGTTTGAACTGAATTTTAAAAAGGGTCTCACATTGGACTGCTGTTGTTAACTTCGTCTGGACCTTCGTATCGACTGCCTGTAAGCAAAAGATCAATTTTTAAGGGAGCAGACACAAGTGAAAAACAAAGAACAAACCAATTTATAAGTCAATGTAGAAACATAATTTTGTCTCACGTCAGTATCACCATGAGGAGTCACTGTCTGACTCTTATGATATAAAATTCTGCTCTTGAAAAATATTGTCTGGCGCAGAAAAGAAGCACGGAAAACAAACTGAATAATTTATTCCAACAATAGGAGACTTTTGAAAGCTATAAAACGCAACATTCAACAAGCATAAAAATCATGCATGTTCTCTATAAAAGAGTAAACAACATGCACGTTCCAATAGATTTACATATCATGCAGTTCCACCTACTTTGCTATATGGATGTCAAGTTTGGGGTTTTGAAAATGTTCACACCGAATTACTAAGACCTATTAAGATTATGTTCTGATTAAATAACTATTGTACTGTGATCTCTTTTTATGTACAATGTGCGGGATATGGTATTATTTATATTTTTTATGATCTGCCAGTAATTCGTGTTGTACAAGTCGAGAATAACATGAATAATCCATATCCATATTGGAACCAATCTAATTATTAATAATCCATATCCTAATTAGAAGCAATCTAAAGGCATCCATACATTTAAAAGTGGTAGATATGAGTATTACATATAAGGGGTTATACATATTTGTGCGTATGCAGCTATTCTTACCTGCTTCAGACGATGCATCCCCATGAGATAATCAAACTGGACTCCATCACCACTCACAGAACGGCAGGATAGACATATGTAATCCAACTCAAGCAAAGACCACAGGTCAAGTTCATCATTACTTAGCCTTTGGCAAGCCGCATGAAACCATGTAGAACACAATCCACATCGAAATTCAGTTGGAAACGCAATTCGATTGACAATTTCTACATGGAAATCTAGATGCACGCTTTCTAGACATCTCAAATGAGGATTCGATGAACGATTTTGTAAACAAGTAGCACAATGACTAGGGAATTGTGAGGAAGGACTTAAAACATTTGCCTGTTATATATTTCAGGACATCGTCAGTTAATTATCATCTTAAATGGACACAATTGTTGCAATACAAATACAAAAGGTGTAAGTTTCTCGTCATCAAACAATTCATTATTTGTCCTTGTTTTCGCGGTATCTTTTTAGGCGGCATGATTACTGAAAGACCATCAAAGCATTATTTGTCGGTACATGATAATTATAGGATTAAGATAATTAACATTTACCAGTTTGTCACGATCATTGCCATATGGTGATTTTCCGGGTTATCATCGGCCTTTGATTTAAAATTTCTTTATCAGTCCTGTTTGTTATGCATTTTCATGCTGTAATTATTCATTTAAAATAAGTGAAACGTTTATTAATCTTTGTCTGTTTATTTATTAATGGCGTGAAGATTAAAGTCTAAAGATATACGACTCGTAAATTACAATTGTATTTATATATAAACCAAACACAGGAACGTCAACTTTTAATGAAAAAAAAATTGTGGGTGTGGGGAGTGCATTGCAGTTTAGAGACGAGACGGTAGACTCAATAAGATTTCGTACATTTGGTTTGGATTTGGGTGTTTCGTAACACCGACTGCTGACCCTAGTCCTACAATGTAAGACGTCTACCCTGATATTTATGTTGTTTGGGAGTGAGGTCTTACTTCTAACACAAAAGCTGTTGTGTAGCGTGTTCCTCGGTCGACTGACCGGGAAACTGGAGGTAAAATTTTCAGGAATATCTCGGACACTTGGCAGCCCATATTTACACTGTTCCACAGATTAAAGTCTAATTGCTTTAGTCGGACTATACTTATTCTGATGTCTTTTTATTGATGGAATAAAAGCCTGACATAAGCAAGTGGATTCATTTTCAAGTTCCGTTGACATACATTTCAGTTGGTTGAAAAGTGATGGTAGCTGAAGAAGTCCAAAGTCAGTTGAAGTAGGGGCAAGTTTCTTTAACGAAACGAAGAAAAGCACCTTAATGTTGACAGAAGTGATTGGATGTTGTCTGCATCCAATATTTGCAGTGTCTAGTTTCAGTATTTATAACAAAAATGTAAACAAAATAAAAAGGTGTAACTCTTACCCACATGTGTTCAAATGGATGAAACTCAAAATTACACAAATTTATGGAATTATTCAGAGCTTATATACGATGGTGAACAACATCACATCTGTTGTCTGAAAAAATAGACTCACCTGCACCAATATGGCAACCATGTTAGTAAAGAAAATCCCATTTGGTTTGAAACATGAACAAGATAAGTGTTAGAGACCCCCTGGTGATGATCAGAAATTTTAAATTGATGAATGAAATGACTAAATTTTGTGCATTTTTTATATCCTTGATGCTTTTAGTTTTTAAAATCAGTATGGGATACAAACTGTTGGGGGGGTTGGGGTTGGTGAATACACTTGGTCCTTAGTGATACAGATATAATTGACCATACTCCACTAAAGTTTGCTCATGATGTGCTTATATTGGCATTTTTGGAATTTTTCTTTGATTGAAAATCAGAGATCCAAACTTGAAATGAATTGTACAAATCTTTAATGTTAGTATTTTCCAATATAGATATAGTCCTACCAGGGCTTTCAACAGAGTTTCAGGATGAGAAATCCTGTACTCTTCACTCATAGAACTCAGGAGTCTCCAGCCTATTTCTGAGAGTCCCTGGCATAAACTTGCAAGTCTCTCACTTTCAAAAGGATAGAAATTAAAATGAAAAAGTACATGATCATTATTTTATTACATATCTCGATTGAATTGTCAGCCTCATAAGATCACAATAGAGAGAAACTATTTTTCAGTAGTTATCCAAATATCTTTATATCATACTGCACTCTACCACCTGAAAACTGGTTTTTCAAACGAGTTAGTTTCTTTACTTTTTTCCTGCTCTTTGTCTAGGGATGCTTTGTGAATTTTTCAGAAAAAAATCCACATATATAAACTATATATCATGTTAAAGGTAATTGATGAATTATTTTCAAAAATGCTTTCCTGTTTAATCTTATTTATATTTTATGGGGGGGGGGGAAGTAAAATGAATTTTTGAGCCTTTTTAAAAATGTTTATGATTTCTATTTCCCACTAGTTTTACTGAGTAACAATAGACATTTAATTTACTACATGTATTTACACAAATGGTACAGTACTGTCTCCAAGATATAAAAACTGTAATGGAATAAAACATTTTAATTGATCAGTTGTTGAAATCAATTTTACCGAGCGCTGCCAATTTCTGTCATTACACTACTGAAGTTCTGATCATGAGTACCTATCCTTTACAGATTATAACATGGGTTATTTAATGGACATTTTCTCATAAATATATTTATTTTTTAAATTAATAGTGTGATAACGATTGCTTTGTTGTTATGGAAAGAAACACTTTGATTGAGTAGTTCTTGAACCCGTTTTTCCTGGTGCTGCTGTTTCTGTGATTACAGTTCTGATCAGGGGAAACTACTATTTACATATTATAACCCAGGTTTTTAAAAGTCACATTTTCTGATGAATGCGTGTATTTTTGTAATTAATAATGTCTTAACAATTGAGAGCGATTTCTAAACAGTGAGTAGTTAGTAAATTGATTGAATATGCTAAATATCAGTGATAAATCAAGATTTCGAAAATGAGTTCAACTGTTATTACCTTCAATTCAGCACCAGTCTTCATGTAAGAAGCATATACAAATGCACAAATATCTCATGAATATTCATATATTACTTTTGAACTTAATCATATGTAATTGCTGCTCACAAGAACGTAACATGAGACCACCCAAACAAAGGTTAAAACTATGCATCAGGAGAACACAATTCAAGCGCAATTTAGAGTTACATCCCTTTTCTTTAGTGTTGCTAGTTTGACTTAACAAATGTATATATGGCATTCTGGTTATCGAAGTCTTCAAGTACAGGATTCTCCTCCATAATTCTGATTAATTAATTCACTGTTTCATTGTACGGAACTGTGCTGCTTTGCAGTCATCAGATTTTAAACTAATTTCAAGAGTTTTCTCAAAATCATTGTCTGTCTTTTTTGCATAGCATTGCAACCCTCAACAACAATTAAATGATCCGGGTTAAATTCGTGACTGCTAAAGACTGATAGCTGCAAGTCAGTATATCCATTTCAAGTGAAAGGATTTTGTTTTCCTGCAGTCATATGCCACTCACAAATTACTTTTAATGTGCCATATGATTCCACTTTTTTCAACCATGCTTCTCCCCTGCAGGTTTCAATGTTCTCACATTCGTAAATCTGCAGCCATTTTTTTCAACATCGTTCACTGTAGTCGAGATGTAGTCGGCATTGAGTATACATTCCAAATTCAAGTTCTCTTTGTTGTTGTCACTTGTGCTCTCACTTTCGTCTATTTTTTGCCTTTTATTAACATTAGTGTCTTTGTCATTGCAAGTCCGTTTCCCTAAAATGAAAACAGATTTTGATGACTCATTTTTACGAGACAAAGTATTTTGCTGCTCTCTTTAAAAAGTGTCTACTGATACTGTAGTGCCCTATAGTAGTCTAAAGCACACGTACTGAAGTAGCAGTTATTGTTATTATTATTATTGTTGTGGCATATTAATGATTGGACAGTATTGACCAACTCAAACTCAGAGAAAGCATTGGTTTCTTTGTAGTCATCACATCAGAGACGGATTCACTGTTAATTAGTCACACTGGCTTGATGTCTGTTTACCAAAGTTTAGTCATTAGCTGTTCCACAGATTGGCCATGGCTGACCAAATATATTAAAAAGGGAGCGTCACAGGGGAAAATGAGGGGCATCATGGGAACATATTACACAGAGAAAAGGTGCATCCTAGGAGAATTTCAAACATATTTGATGCAGAAGCTTTGGTCCCTGAGAGCCCTGTCCTACAATGTAGGATGTTGACCCTGATATTTATTATGGGATGGGGCAACTGCAGGCCAAATTTTCAAGAATATCTCACATACTTGGCAGCCATATATAGTTTAGAGTGTAATTGCTTCAGTTGGACTATACCAGGGGTCAAGCTAGACTTGAATTTTAGGGAGAAGTGACTTCTCCTTATGGACAGGCTAGGGAGGAGTGAGAGCAGAACAGGGAGAAGTGGCAAGTGGCAGCATAGCAATAAACGCACTATATATATATATATATATATATATATATATATATATATATATATATATATATATATATATATATATATTGATTGTATGTGTGTGTGCTCTGGTTCTTTTATTTGAACTGTGTCTCATTATGCATATTTGCATTTAACATTGGTTTTAAGCAATACTTTATCTTCAGGTAGAAAATTCTCTATGTTGTATGTATATTATAAACACATTTTGTAAGTGTATGAATGTATCATTCTTATATGCAGTAGGGATTAAACTATACACCTGTGCCGCGTATCAATATGATTCACGATACACAGCCTATGATATACGATATATTATCGATACACATATCAACTTGATGGTCTTTTCATCTTTAGAAGGTCTGTCAGTGATAGGGTTGTGCTGTTTTATATGTGTTGACATATTGGTTGTATTTCTAGTATGCAGATTACAGACAGACATAGATCTGGCATCTGTTCATATGCCATTTTCATCCTTGACAAGATAACAAAAAGTACATCCAAACAGACTACATATTAGTTGTTCGTGATTTTAATTCAACCATTTAGGCCATTTGAGGCTATTCCATTTGATCGGATCCAGGACTCATCTTGATAACCACACCCTTTGTTTTGCACTGCATGAATGCTTTTGAAACATCTTATTATCAATTTCATGTGTTCACTTAAATTTGAAAGACATGACGGTGTTATCTTCAAAACAGAAGAAATAGTGCAATTTCCACCTGCAAGGAAAATCTAATCTAGAGCAAGTCCAGGTGTGGGAGTGGAGATGACTAACAACCAAAATCTATCATATTGTACTTCCTGCAGATGTAAAACAACTGCCGTGGCCACAGGCACTTGTTTCTGTTAGTGAAAAGGAAACCTATCGACAGTGCCCGCTCCCCTTCTATACAAAGTTAACAAATTAACACAAGGTGACAAACCTGCACGGTTTGAAATCTGCCTCCTTGCTGATTCTGTGCTAATTTTATTTATCCTGTTGGCATGTTTAGTCACTGATTACCTATGTCAATGTATAAGAAAACATTCCAAACTTGTTCTCCATGTACGACTTTAGTAATTTATAGATCATTTAATAACCATTATGAATGAAGTTTCTCTGTTGCTTTGTATCTACCTGGATCAAGTTTGAATGCCAATACTTCCTGTGTGTCGCACAATGAATAAGCTGCAGTCAATTCTGATAGGTGGTTATTGTTTACCCTGGACTGCAACAAACAATAACCATCAATCAGAATTTAATGTAACATATTTCACTGAGTGACACACCGGAAGTGTAGCCTTTAAATTCGATCCATGTAGACAAGATACGAAGCAACAGAGAAACTTCATGTAAAAGTGGTTATTAAATGATCAGTAAAGTACTTCAATCATATATGGGGAATAAATTCGGAAAGTCTCCTTTACGTTGAAATATATTTTCAGCGGCAGAAAATACTGTTGGACAAAATAATTAGCATGTAATCTGCAAAAGAGGGACACATTTTGAGCCACGTAACCTTGTGTTCATCTGTAAAAGGTGAGTAGGTGTTTTCAGCATTTTTTTTTTTTTTTTAACTGACAAACATTAGTGCCAGTGCCTGCGACGGCTGTCTCAGATAAATTCTCAGTTTAAAGAATAAAAAGGCAAACGACTAATAATTATTCAAGACTGCTGAAGATTAAAGTAACTTCTGTAGGGTAAGTATCGTTTTGTATTGATTCTTCACCTCTTGAATCAGTATGTGTATCGATATGGCAAAAGTATAGATGCATCGATATATCGATGAATCGTTTCACCCCTAATATGCAGTGTATTCATACTTGAAAGTGTGTATGTTTAGATGGAGAGAAATGTATATGCAATGTATTTTGGCCATATGACTTCAAAAAAGCATAGCAGAAACTATGCATTGTAATTTATTTTAACTGACAGGAGTTCTTAGATTACAGTATTGTAATTACAAATAGGTAAAAATATGTAAGCAACTGCCACTTAAAGAACAAATTTTATTTTTTGTTAGTTTCTTCACTAGAAAATGGCAGTCGAAAACATTGCTAAACTAGTTTGAAACAACCCCTATATTAGGCTATAACATGCACATGTACATGTGTCTTCAACATCATAGTGTTGATCCATTCAAACCACAGTGGTCACTGATGAGTATTCTCAACTTTACAACTGCATTTTTTTTTAGGGAGCTGATTCTAAATTAAATGTGAATCTTTAGACTGTCATTTTTTGGTGAAGTTTTTAAAAGTAGATGCATCTATTTTTAGAAACTAGGATTTTCTTCATATAACCACTCACTTTCTAGCTTTGTTACAACAATCCCTAGGTAGGATTGAAAATGTATGGTTTTAATATTTGTCTATGTACTCATAATAACGTCGTGTATTGGTTGGATATTTTTTCTTTGCTACTTTTTCTCATATTTTCACAAAAATGAGAGATGTAAGAAAACAACCTTGACCTTAAGTTGCAGCGCTTATCAATTCCACAAGCATTGTCCCATACGTTTCTCACCAACAAATTTTTATTTTTAGGCTAAATCTTTTATCACATAATAGTTACACTTTCTACAAATTGTATAATTTCCTTAAATTTATGTGCCCAGTGAATTACAAAAACAGACAGTCTAATGAAGACATACTTCCAAGACACAGCAATGTCTGCCATTATTACTCCTTACCAGGTTCACTTCCGGTTTAAAACTAATTTTATGAAGAAAATAATGCAAGCACGGCAGTTAAAATCTTCAAAATATACATTTAGAAAGAGGTTTCACCAATTCTATTCTCAAAACACAAATTGTTATTTACATATAGATGATTTAGTTTTGAATTATAAGTTAAGTTTTCATCATCATATGATAACTTGCAGAAATCAGGCAGCGATATCTTGTGGGGGGGGGGGGAGAGTTAATTGGTAAATCAGCTATTAAAACACATGCTTGTGAATGTGCAAGAGTTTGTTTTGTTGACGCAATTGATATGAACACCTGCCAAGGCAACGTGCAATCCATTTCGCCTGGCGCTTAACAACTAATTGGCTGGGTTGAGGGAGCATATCAATAGCCATATACTACTGTCACTTGGTGTAGATCATAAAAACAAATGCGAGGGCGAAGTCATTTTCGATTTCCTAATAGAAGAAGGTAAAGTTTACATTTTTCAGCAACTTAGTTGCCCACATCACCTGGTAGCATGACTCCTGCTGTACCTTAATACCTTTTTCCTGATGGAATCAAATCCTGGCACAATCAAGTTGATTCATTTTCAAGATCCGTTGACATACATTTCATTTGGTTGAAATGTGATGGTAGCTGAGAAATGCCTAAGATGGTTGAAGCAGGGGTAAATTTCTTTAACAAAACGAATCTGTCAAATCACTTTTGGTACTACAGATTAGTATGGCTGTTTTCCCCCTGGGGACTTCATCTGAGGTCATTATAACTTTGTTTCCAATCCTCGGCTCTGGTCCAGTTTTACAAGTATGCATACTTTCAGTTCATATAATTTTGTTCAAACTATTCCATATTGTAAATCTGGGTATTGATATGCAAAATCATTAGATTCGACTTTGTGAGCAGCACTTGGCACTGCTGAATCTGTGTTTGATATCTAAAAAAATGGTTTTCAAATCTGTTTCATGCACTGTGCGCTGAATTGACAGATAAGAATTTTCTGTTGGATTTTCTTCTACTTAGCATTGTTACGACTAGGGGTAATGTAACAAAAGAAAAGTCTCAAACTCGCTTTCAAGATTTAAAATATAAATATTTAATTTCCTAAAATATTAAAATATTTCAACACACAATCAAAGTGAAAGAATTAAAATAACTTACAGTATAGAATATCCTTAAAAGTCCTAAATTGTTCTAAAGATCACTGATCCGGAAGTTAATCCAAATGTTTCGAATGAAGTAGGTTCCGAATGAAACCTTTGCTCTACTGATGTGTTAATAAGAATCAGTTATATCCAAGTTTTATAAATTCCAAATAATCCTTGTGAATATGGAATAACACAAGTTCTAGAAATGTTTCCGATAATTCCACGGAGCTTTATAATTACTAAGGTTTAAGAAAACAGTACTAATCTAGAATGTACTGTATACTGATATATCACAAAAGTAGAATATCCACACACAAAAAGAACCAAATTTGTTTTTGACCTTTCAGTTCAGTGTAGCTATGAAGAATGCTGGAATACTGCTATAAATCCTATTATATAGTCTCTTACTATGCAAATTGAAATAAAACCCAAACTACGTCTTTGATAAACAACTGGGTATTTTTAAATAATTTCCTTCTAAATCACAACCCTCTCCGAACCAATCAGAAACTAGGTTATGTGTGACATCGCCAAAGTACTGGTGTCCTGACATTATTAACAGTAAATAATGTATTGACTCTGAAATGAATCATAGAATCTAGGTCAGAAGTTCATACCCTCACGCGCTGGATCACATGATACGACTAAAGCTTCAGTGAAATATCGATCCAAATTACCGTATGTCTACTCACAGCAAGATGACGGCTGTTAGACTGAGAACAGAGATCACAAACTAATAAACTATACCATTATTAAAAGAAAAATGACATAATTCCGTAACAAGCATACATTGTCACACTTCACAAATATAAGACAGGGTCATGTGAAACAAAAAAATACCAAACTTACAAGATAACTACCGAATTTATTTGAGTAAATTTGAGAAATTAAATATATAGAGTAAAATTAATGAAGAGAAAGATAAAAAAGGGAAGTCTGTTGTCATAGAACGGAACTTTATTAAACCAATCATATTGCTGTCATCAAGCAGAGTAATCACAGGTAAGAATCACATTATTGTAAATAAATTTAAAGTGATAAGAGCTTGGAAAATAATTAATATAGATGTACCAGATTGACTTGTAATATTGTTGTAGAACTTTCAGGCATTCTGTAAGACAGCTTTGAGATGTAATATCATTCAGACATAAACATGAGAAAGATCAAAACCGATGTCATGATATGATCTATATTTTGAAGAATTGCCCATAGGCTGAATTAGACATTATTTTACATTTTAGCAAATATTATATTTTTTAAATATTATGGATCTTGTATGATAGATGCTTGTAACTTTTGTTATTACATTGTTCATATATTTTCAGCTCGCCATACAAGTGGAGAAGATAGTATTCAGTTAGATTTAAATAGAGGTAATTTTGCTTATTTGTATCTCTATAACATTTCTCTAAATGATAATTTTCTTCATTCTTGTTAATTAGATACAGGTGTTTCACTTCTTCATTAAGACTGGATTGTTGTTGATATTATTGTTGGTTTTCCAAAGGTACAGTACAGCTCACGTGATTTTTCGGAACCCCATGCTTCTCTCGGTGGGGGTGGAGAGGATTAAGAAGAAAAAAACCTCCACCATCCCTCCGCGTGTCCTGAGGGAGTTTCTTTTGTGTCTTGCAGAGAATAGCACTGCGCACCATGCTTTCTCACAGTCACATCCGATCACCACCGTTAATGGATGTGGTCTCAATAATATGGGCGTGGTTTACTGTTTATCACCCCTGCAAGCATGCTCTAAAGAGGTTTCGACAGAGAGAGAGAAAGAGGCACCGATTTATCTACATTGTTATCACTTTCAGGAGCAATTTGCTTACATTTTGATACTGAAAAAAACGTTATCTTTCAGTTAATTATAAATATTTCCTTGTTCTAACGAAGATAATATATTTTACATAATGCCAAATCAAATTTTAGATAAACATAATGACAATGCCTCGCAAACTGTATTAATACAACATTTTGCACACTGAATATAATTTTTTTCTTCAATAGTATGTTATCGGAATCTAAACATGCATTCATATCCTTATTTCTTTTTCAGTTTGTGCAATATAATTTTTTAATGATCATATGAAAATCGTTGATATTGTACTTTCTGCAATTAAAAGAAGGATAAACATTGAACAAATTAATAATAAAGCTGCAGTCATACCTGACTGAAGTGAAACAAAATCGCTTAAGTTCTGATGGTTACCCCATGCACCCATGCATGAATTCTCATTCACATATTGTGCGATTTCTTCTAACGTCCAATCACAGCATTATAGAAGGGTAATTAAAACTTGAGAAAGCATAGTTCTGGCAGTTGCTGCATGAACATGCAAAAGCAAAAGTTCTTGCTTAAATAAAGCATTATTAAGATTTCACATTGTTATTTTATTTTAAGCTGTACTCTTTTGCATTAATTACCAAAGTAGCGGCTTTTTAAATATCACAAATGGTCGCAAAAGGTCATCCTAGATACATGTAGTTGACATGTGCAGTTTTCAAAGAGAAGTGCTCATGTGCAAACCAATAACCTAGCACAAGAGAAGCCATCAACACTGCTTGTTTTCTTTGATATTGACATGTTAATTTCATGTACGAATTTATAACCTAAGAGTATAACAGCAGCTCTTCTGCAGGTTGTTTTCTTTGCCATCGAGTTGACAATAAACAATGTACATGGGGATAAGTGATTCATACTGTACAACCACAGGCTATTCCATTGTTTGATTCTTGGAAAAGAAAAGTCAGTGATAGAAAGAAGAACTAGTGAACTAATCAATACAGCTAGAATCAAATATTTGCATTTGTCTGTTTATTTTCTTCCATTCCTTGCACCAGTCACATTGGTTGTTTAAAATGGAAAATAGTTTTGCTCCGAACTACTTACAAAGATGTAATTCAACCATTTGTTATTAACAAGGAGAGCTACAGCACTCGATCATTCTGCACCTTTCCTGTAGAACTACCTTGTATCAAAATTAATTCCTGCCTTTTAAAATTTTCCAACCGAAATTATAAGTAACCCACCTATACAAAGTCTCAAAACTTACCTAAACTGGGATAAAAATATACCCATTTGTTGTATGTAACTATATATTTATATCACCAAGTAAACTTGAGCATCAGATAAAATTAATGTTATACTTTTTTCTTTTTCTGTTCATTTTCCTATTGCATACTATGCATAATACAGAAAAATGAGATGAATATTTCTAAATCATTAACTCTTCTTAGTAAAGTTCACCTCTCTCTCTCATAAAATATGGAATCCAAATCACTACTGCACAAGTTATTGTAAACTGAAATCTGGAAAAGTTTGTAAGTGGTAAGAAAAGTAATACTGTACTAAACATTATAATGTGATGGAGGAAAAAGAAAGAAAAAAAAATTCCCGTTTGTGGGTGCAAACTCACTACCTCGTGCACCAATATCAAATGTGTGTGTCACACACTCTATCTATATGGCCACAGTAACTGTAGCTGTAAAGCAATATACCATATACAGAAAGATGCTCAACACTATTCAAAGAAATTAGTTCATTTTTTGTCTCAATAAGCAACCGCTTTAAAGTCAAAAAGAGGAAGCTGTGTACATTAATATCTGCATGTCTGATGACAGATACATTATTTGGTCTGTATTGTTTTCTCTATTTGTTGTATGTGAATATTGTACATCAATTATATACTTCTGTATCTATATCACCAAGTAAACTTAAGCATCAGATAAAATTAATGTTTTCCTTTTTCCTTTTTCTGTTCATTTCCTATTGCATACTATGCAAAATACAGAAAAATGTGATGAACCAGTTTAAGCATTTCTGGATCAATAACTGTTTTTAGTAAAGACCCCTCCCCACCTCTCTCTCTGTCTCTCTCTCTTAAAATATGGAATCCAAAGCACTACTGCGCAAGTCATCGTAATCAGTTGCACATAACATTAGAAACATTTTTCTTGTGCATGCTTCAGTACCAGTTTAAGTATTCCATGATTGGCTAGCTTTCTTCAATTAGCGGCCTCGTCATTCACACTAAGCCAAAAAGATGTTCCTGCCATTAAAATTTTTTGTGATTCTGCTTATGTTTTGATGAGTTTTTCACCAATGTGAGTTTCAAAAATAACTCTAAAATGCTTAGTAATGTTAACCAAATTTGACTTTTTTGATGCTTGACATGTCAACATTTTTAGGCAATCTTCAGAATTAAAATATTAAAATTTGACTGATTATAAATCTAGACATACACAGATCGAAATCTGGAGCGTTTGGTAGTGGTGAGAAACGTCGTAACATGCTAGATATTATAGCGTTATGGAGCAAAAAAGAAATAAATTTTCCTACCCGTGCGTGGGAACTCCCAACCACATGCTCCAAAGTCGAGTGTGTGTGTGTGCATCTGCAGAAATTTTTTGAGGGGGTTGGGAAGCCGAAATGAAAGGGATATATTTATTATTTTTTAAAAATCGGCGGTGGGCGCAGGGGCAAGACCCCGACACCCAAGTGTGTGAGTGTGTATGAGTCGCACACTTTATCCACTCTGCCACGGTAACTAGCAATATACCAATATACCACATACAGAAACACGCTCAATAACCAAAGGCTCTAACAGTCACAAACAGGAAACTGCACACTTTAATATCTACATCAAAATAATTATAACAATATATATTGTTTTTATATTTTTGCCTTAGAAAAATGAGCAAATAATAGGATACATGTGGAGACAATACATCCATGCAAAATGCCCTAAACTTCTTGGAAATTAAAATCTCTGAACATCTGAGATTTTAGAATTTTCCACATTATTTTTCATTTTGGTAACAAGTAATAAGTCGAGTTCAGATTAATTACTAACATCTATCAAACTTCCGTTGTTAATGGCGGGACCATAATTGTGTCTGTAAAGTACAATGCGCAAAGTCAGATGGCTTCGTGTGATAAAAACACACTGTTCCCAAGCTGAAACTGACATCTTCCCTTTGATGCAAACCCTTGTCAATATTTTACAACAGTGTTCACACTCGGTGGTCACTGCCTTAATTTCTGTAGAACATCCACTGAAGTCAAGTCTTTATTAGAGAGAGACAGTTTAATTTTCTAAGGTGGGGGGGGGGGAGGGTGAATGCATGAAAACAATTGTCTTTCTCTGATTTGAAGTATAAAAAAGATTTTATTCCGTTCCATATTTCACTTGAAATAAATTTATATTGTGATAAAAGAAATAAAAATATCCCGGTCTAAATAAACAAAACAACATTTAAGCCCCATACATTAAATGGTCAGTCCCTTACAGTACACATAAAGTCAGAATATTCAGCCTCATGGCTGTGTTATTACTGCTTAAGGACTAAGCATGTGGTTTGCATTTCAGTGTAAATTCAGTGTTTTAGGTTTGTTTGTTTGGTTTTATTTTTTAGCAGAAGTGGATGTCAATTTGGATTTTAATTGTCCATATCTCAGAGAATTACTTTCCTTTGGAACAAAATGATAAATTTATGCTGCTCAAAAAGCTCAGCAAGGTGTGCTTCTCATCAAGTCAGTGCAAAAGTTTGTTCATATTTCTTTGAATAAATTAAAATCATAAACTTATTGCAAAAGAAATCGATCAACCTTTTATAAACATTAATGTGTACTGAATATACAAGACTTTTGAATTATTTTTTTTTATTGTCCAATTATATTATTGAAAAATAAAGAAGACTGATTCTTCCAATGGTATCCGGTTGTAAATAACTCTTGACGTCTCAGTCTTACCATAGGTGGTCTTCATTCATTGGCTGTTCAAATGTCAATCAGTAATGTCAACCAATCCCCTCCACAGTGGAGTTGACATCGGCGTGCCTGCCGAGGAGCGTTGGTGATTTGTAGGTATTTATACTTCCACCACGGAGCTGAAGTGGAGGGGATTAAGTCACCCACCACGAAGCATGGGGTTCCAAAAAATCACGTGAGCTGTACTGTACTCAGCTGTACTCAAGTTATAGCTTGCAGTGTTCTTCCCAAAGCCATTTACCATCAGAGCCCAATACACTATCATTTCACCCCACATTGCTTTTGAATCCACTAATATTCTATGCACCAATGCTGATATGCTTTTATATTTCCTGTTATTCTTTGAATTTATTTTGTTAATAAACATTACCTAATTCCAATCCTTATCACTTGAATGACACCTTTTCTTACCACTTCTTGCATGTGTAATTAAGATAATCTTGGATAATTATCCACTCACTTTTCCGTTTTCTTTTATACCTGGCTTGACTAAACTGCCGTTGTGTGACGTTTGATGCTGGTTCAGTCTCTGCACTGACATATTCACGTGATTGTTATGTGATTATTGAGTCTAATGGCTGGTTATATTTCAGTCACTTCTACTACTATGAGTGGCAAGAGTGGCAATTTAAGAATTTTTTGAAATCCTGTAGATCTGAATATAAACAATATATTGCATTATAAATACATTTGTCACTGTGTGAACCCAATACAGTTGAAATGATGATGGCAAGAACAGTTTGTATATTTTTCTTTTTAACTTTCTTTTTCACATTTTTACAGATCCTGCAGAAAACATCCAAGAAATATTCACACATGTGCTTAAACAAGATGACATTTCAAAAGCCAGGAAACTGGGTTACCTTAATGCATTTGTCAAGCTTCTTCAAAAATGTAATTCTGATACTCCTCTTGGATATTCCAAGCAAGATATCCTACTCTGGTTTGTATACTACAATAGATTTTTGTATGCAATGCCATATGCAAAGAGGAAGGGGGGGGGTTGTAGTGTTTATTCAGCCCATGCATTTTTACATTCAGTTCACAGGACTGAGAACAGACTTGTGGTTATTTACTTTAATATTTAATCAATTAAATTACAATTACTTTAAAATGTAAGCAGATTTGGATTACAATTACAATTACTCAAATTTAAGCAGTGTAATTAATTCAATTATATTTCTTTATACAGTCACATATATTTGTGTATATTTTATGCATTTTAAGAGCACCGGAGTACAACTTTTTTAATGTGTCACATACATAGATACATGATAAACAAAATGTAAAAAGGATTTTTCTACAGGAGAGAGAGAGAGAGAGAGGGAGAAAGAGATGCTGTATACAGGAAATGTACTAACATACTGAAAACATAGCCTAGCTACAAAGATAGGATCTTACATATAGATATGTGCGTTTAAATATTATTTGTGTTTCAATACCAGTTGAACTGCTAGAATCTTCCATTATTATACAACCGCAAATAACAGTTTCTTTATTTATATTTATACACACACACGCACACACACACACACATTCAAAACTGGTGAAATGGTCACCTTTTTTTTATATATATAGTGGTCACCTGGTCTCAACAGTCATTTTATTTCCCCCCAACAAGTTTCCTATATAAATGTCATGTATATAACAGTCACCTGCATTCTGCTGTCAGCTGAAAGGTGATATCTAACCAGATAATGGTTTCTCACTGCTTTAAGTAGTCACTAGAGTGTATCTACAGTGACCGCTCAGTCTATGCAACCTAAACTTTTGCTTCATTAGGAAGGCATTGTTTAGACAAAGGAATATCATATCTTGCTTGTACTCACTGTACTCCAGTCACATTGTCATTGTAACTCAAAGGTGTCCATATGTCAGATTCGAAAGCGAGGCAGTTTTTATCATTAAGCAAAAGGATCAAAGCAATTCTTTTGCTGGATGGTGGGAAAAGTAGTTGTGTTATTGCAGTAGGAATGGAAGTTGCCTTTTGTGCTAGTGGGACAGGTATAATTTGATATCTTCTTCTGTTTTCCTGTGAATTAAAACTTTCTAAAATGAAAAAAGTTCATCTTTAAGAAGAGATACAAGTTACATCCCATTTCATTAGGGTCAGGGGTCATTCAATATTTAAAACTTGTCTGTAAATGCAGGAAGTTTTAGTTCATGGGTCACAGAGAATAGTCATATACGGCTTCTTTTGATTTCCTGTTTATCACAGGTCTGTCGCATAAGCCGACTGCCTTTTGATCATGGTGAGTTGAGCAACTGACTAATCCCGATATTGTTTTTGAAGGGTTTCTAAGTGTAATTTATACAAGTTGGCCAACCATAGAGTTAGTCCATTGTTTTACAGCCATATGTAACTGTCAATCAATAGTAAAATTAGTGTTTTGTCATGGTGCACTAAGCAAAGATCAGTGATTTTTTAGTCGTGGTTGATTTAATTTATAGGATGGATTAAAGTGAGCAGAATACAGTAATCTTGCGTGGAACATAAATTTGGGAGAGAACAACATATACGTGCTTTTTTATGATTTGTTGAATAGTTCACATTGAAACATCTTGATAATGTATTAATAATAATAGCAATAATGATATTCAGTGCATGGTATTGTTAAAAAACCAAAGGCCGGTTTTGGCTTTTCCCTCGGGTGGCCACTATAGACAGGTTTATCAATGTGTGTGTGTGTGTATATATGTATATATATATGTGTGTGTATATATATATATATATATATATATATATATATATATATATGGTGTCCCGACAAAAGCGCGCAGCTTAAAACCACCAACAAAAGCGCGCCGAGAAAACCTGAAACCCCGACAGAATCACGCAAAAAGAAAAGCGCGCAGAGTAGAAGTAGACATGAAAAGTAACATATTTTCTAAGTTCCAAATATTATTTGAAGAGTCATTCTACAAAGCTACTTGTGTACCCGAAACTGTATAAATAGCACACAAATATATTTAGGTCATGGAAAGAACCGAATGTCAGAAGCAGAAAGAGCGCATTTTAAAATCGCATTCTGATGTTTGGCACGAATCAGAATCTGCTTCTTCTTGAGGAACATGATCGTTGGTTTATGGATGGGACATTCAAAGTGTTGCTGAGCATTTTCTACCAAGTTTTTACTATCCACTCTTTGATAGATAAGTCGGCCAATCCTTTAATTTATGTTTTGCTACCAGATAAGAAAGAATAGATCTACGAACGAATACTACGAAAACTTCAGGAACTTCGTATTTCCTTCCTTGCAGCTGGCGAGTATTATGACAGATTTTGAGAAAGCTAGTAAAAACGCGTGCATAGCCCGGATAGTTGGATGTTTTTTTCCATCTCGGCCAGTGTCTTTGGCACAAAGTGCAAGAACTTAATTTAATGAATGGATGATGTTATTTGAACTTTAACGCCATATTTCTGCATATTGAGATACTAATGAATAGATGATGGTATTTTATCATTAACGCCATATTTCTACATATTGAGATATTAATTAATAAACGATGCTTAATGATCTTTAATGCTGTATTTGTTAGTTTTTTCTTTACTAGAGACACAAAATGGTAATTATTGTAGGCGTTTGTCTTTGCGAGATTATGTCAGCGCACTTTTGTCTTTGCGCGCTTTTGTCAGTGTTCTTTTGTCGGTGTACCATATATATATATATATATACTAGAGCTCACTATCATTAGGGCTGTTCCACTTCAACATGCATGGTACCCAATGCCTTGTTTAAAACTAGGTGCCAGTGTACTCTGACTACTCAAAGAGTTTATATGAAAATGATACCAAATTCTAAATTGCATCTATTGGTGACTACTTCACATTGAAAGTGCCTTCCCAAGGTTCCAGTTATGTCTTACTCAAACAGATCTTTTCATATAATGTCATTTAGAGCCACAGTATATGCTACAATAAAATTAGGCAAATGGGGCCAATTGTGAAATTGTAATAAAAAAAATATTTAACATTCCAAATTTATCTACATTTCTATTTTTCATTCAGTTTTGAAAGAAATTAAAATCATTTAAAGTTTTAAGCATATATTCATGAAAATGCAATCATATTGTAATCAAATATTAATATTGATTACTCAATATTTTTTACTGTAATTGATTACAATTATCACAGGTTTGACTGAGCAAATTATTTTTTTTTGTCCACTTGTCCATGGATTTTAGTACCATAGAAAATTCAGACATTGGCTATTCAGTCATTTTGTTTTGCAGTCAGATATATTAACCAATGACATTAATGTTTGGGATAAACTTTCTCAACCTGTCAAAATCCGGCCCTCCCAGAAAGATGCAAAATTTTGTTTTTCCCATCTATATACCATATAGACTATAGTCTGTATACCACATAGAGTATATTGATAGCATCTGTGGGTAGATACTATTCTGAGATACCATTATAATTACCTCCCCTTACAATCTGGTGGCCACCGATATACCAAATGTTCTTTAGTTTAAGCTTTCACTATGATATTGTCAACATTGTATTGCTATTGCATCTTGAATCTGTCAAATTTCACCTTTATTTTCATCCAATTACCTGTAAAGTTTTAATATATTGTAATTTTGAGGTTACTTCAGATATTGGTAACATTTTTGGTGGGGGGAGGTCATCAGTATTGTTTGCCTTTTGTGGACTTTCATGTGCATTGTGTTTATAGCATTTGCTGGATTCGCCTGGACATTTTTACCATTGTGAAGACATCATGGTTTACATGACCCTTGCTTGTGCTGCCTAGCATTCAGAGAGCGTGTTATCCTTCACATGGGAAGTCATATTCCTCCAAAAGTTAGCTTTCATAGAGGTTGGAGGCTCTTGCATTTCCTCCTTATGTTTCCTATTTTCTAACAATAATGTGCTTGGGTAATGTATTCAACAGAGCGGGAAATTGTTATTGTAAATTATGTTTCTCTGAGAATACTTACCCAATCACATAATGATGAAACCCTACCACACCTCCCCACAAATGCCAGCATCCATGTTGATGTTTCACTCAAGCTTAAACTGAAGAAGATCCAGTAATCTGAGCACCACTAGGTCACAAGGGGTGGTAATTATAATGGTATACTTATAATGCTATTTTTAAAGTCTGTATGGCATATAGTTGGTAAAGACGAAAAAATGTCTTTCTCTAGAGGGCTTGATTAATTGTGTAAGTGTTCTTGGAGAAACATAACTTGTGAGAAAAATTTGCTTTCAGTTTGATATTCAAATGCTTCAATTTTACAAGACAGAACTTCTTAATTTACATAAATATTCCCTTCTCTTTTTCTGCATCTAGTAATAACATTTTAAAGTCAGTTTTGTCGAGCCCACCATGGCAGAAGTTTGACATAGCAATCTGGCATCCATTTGCATTGCTGTCTGTACATTTGTGTGTTTGCACATCCATCAGGCCACATCCTAGATTAACCTTACAATTAAAGTTTTTAGCTCACCTGGCCATACGGTCAAGTGAGCTTACAGTATGGCCCTTGCTGTAATGTCCGTTGTCTATCCGTCTACAATTGTTATTTTCAGCTTCTTCTAAAAAACCACTGGAGCAATTTGAACTAAAGTTGGCACAGGACATCTTGGCACAAAGACCTTTCAAATTTATACAAATGATGAGCTATCATAAAGTTTGGTCACTGTTACTAAAAATATAAAAACCTCTAAATTACTGATGATCATAATTTGATCGAATTTAACAGAAATCATTCTGGTGTGAAGACCTTTCAAGTTTGCTAAAATTATATCAGTCAGATGTGACCACCATTACTGAAAATAGAAAAACCTTTCAATGGCTTCTTTTCCAAAACTTTGACCAAATTTCACAGAAAGCATCCTAGCATAAGGCCTTTCAAGTTTGTATAAATGATTCTTATCTGCCGTTCAGTATGGCTACCATTACTAAAATATATAAAAACTTTTATATGTCAGAAAGCATAGTATTAAACCCAGATATCTTGACCAACTATCCTTGCATTTAGGTTTTAGGTAGATGTCAGCCAGGTATGCAATCTCATACTCATTCGGGAGTCATGTTACTTGGTATGTGGATACATCTTGATATGTACAACACCATTTTACCAAAAGCTCATGGTCAAACTCGACATGCCAGCCATGACAAGCTTCTTGCTTAAGATAAATAATAAATCAAGATCAGTGTATTAAGTATTTAGTATCTCCAAAAAATGTGATTATATAGCATGTATAAATCTAATCTTTTAAGAACATTATGTGAACTGAATACATATTAATTGTAAATTATATATTTTATTTTTTATTGCTGTAAATTTAAAATAAAAAGTTGTACAATGAAATGCAGTTTTTGATCCATGACCCAAAAAGTTCTCTAATAAATTTCCGAACCAATCAAGGCCTTCCAGTGCTACTGTATATATTTTTTAATGTTACACTGGTTTCAGCACCACCTAGGTGTTCTTAATTTGCCCATTTGGTACTGTATCTTTTGAAGTATTATCAGGTAAAACAGTATTATCACAGCTGTGAGTTGGGGACTTCTCCTTGTCGGAAATAATTTTGTTACTTGGATATGTAAAATATGAAACCATGAGCTGCAAAGCCAGCATCTCTGCAGTGGCAAGTGAATTTGGTCTTTATTACCAAGTGAGGCTGAGATTTACTCAACAGTGTCAACAGTCAGTGTGTCATACTGGGGCTAGGAGGTCTTAGATCCTGTAAACGTGTTGGCAGGTTTTCTTTTGAGTTTTAGTGGCAGTAGATAGGCCTGTTGATAACATCTATTGAAAATACAGGAGTCCTAACCTTATAAGGTTGCCCATTCTGTACTGAAAAACCGATCTTATAATAGGGGTGTCCTCACTGGAGGTGGACAAAATTGTAAAAATATGCTATTATGGTTTTGTGCAAGAGGGCCTATGATTGGGGTGGCATCTCTTAGTTGGGGTCTTTCAAGATGGGGATCACTGTACTCGTAGTTAGTTGTGAAAGCAGCTAATTTATCGAAAATAGATCAATTTACATTCTGTGAATCAATCAGAAATCTGCAGATGTTGGACTTTTTAACATTTACAATATTTGACTTGCCCCATAGTTCTGATCCAGTTTTGGCTTGTATCATCAAGATAATGTTTCTTATCATGAGCATAATCTATGCATATTAATGAGGTTATCTTGCATATGATTGACTGAGCTTCTTATCACTTGAGAGATTGTATTTATGACTTGAGTTTAATCAAACTTAGTAAATAAGCTAATATCATTAAGATGTTTAATGATTTTTATGCGACTGATACATATATTTATGAGGTGGTCTTGCATATGATATGGATATTTTTTTAACCTCTAGAGACTATTTTGGATAGGATTTTGATCAAAGCTGGTAAACAGGCCTATATCATCAAGATCTTGGTCGGGTATGATCATGAATGAAATTCATGAATATTATTTGATGTGACCTGATATCTGATTGGCTGAACTTGTCAACAATCTACCAATTATAGCTCTGGTAAGATTTTGAACAAACCTGTTATATAGCCATATATTATCAGGATGTTGGATGAGTTTGATTAGAAGCAAGATCTACACATTTTAATGTGGTAATCTTATCTGATTATCTGATCTGTTACCGCTATCAAAACCAAATTCCAATCGGACTTTGCTCCACATTAAGCTTATATTATCATTACCAAAGACAGATTCTATAATAAATGAGATCAGTGACTATTAATGACATACCTTTGTATCTGATTGGCTGAGCTTGTTACCTCTCTAGATCTATATTTCTAATCCAATTTCTATAAAACTTGGTCAGTGGGTTTATATCATTAAGCTCTTGGATGACTATGATTACAGATGAGACTGTGCATATTATTTATGACATTATATTTAGAGCAAATTTGTGTCAGGGTATAGTAAAATAGGTAAAATCAACATGATATAAAGTTTGGGAGATAGTTTACCTAGTTTGTGTTCTTACAATACTATATAAGCCTTCGTGAAATGGTCAGCTATTATGTAAGCTAGGTGAGGGATATCAGGCCCACAAGGGCCTCTTTTTATAGCATGATAGACTTCTATATTGAGACATATTATAGTTATTAGTTGTTTTGTTTTATCTATTTTACATGGTAATAAACACTGCAAGATTTATTTATTTATTTGGCTGTTAAGCAATACTTTTAAAGAAAATTTAAATAATTTATTGTCCCCATCATAGGTACTCTAACATCACACATACTTTTTTTTTTTGCATGTGATTGTTCTTGAATTCTGTGTGTGCTTGGTAACATTTTCAAAATAGCAAGTTTTAATGTTACTGTAGTTAATTTCACATTTTACAGTTTTCAGTTAATTCTGTCATTTTGGAATTTATTATACATTATGTTTAACTTATTTTTTCTTGATTATTTATCTGTTTTTTTGCAAATTTTCTCCTTCTGTCACAGTCTACGAGTCATTTTACTGGAGAGAGCAAAGGAAGTTCGTGCTGCCACTTTGAGGGTTATAAAACATTTTTTAATGGATGAAGAAACTGTGGCTGTGGTGCTAGACCTTCACATTGATTTTCTCATTGCAAGGTAAACTCTTGACATTGTACTTTATTGTGTTCAGTACTTTGATGACTAATTAAGTATTCAGACAATTCATGGATACATTTGCACTTATTTACCGTATATTGTACTTTATTGTGTTCAGTACTTTGATGACTAATTAAGTATTCAGACAATTCATGGATACATTTGCACTTATTTACCGTATATATTATCACTATAAAATTGAATAGCAAAGTCTCTGCAGTTCTTTTTTTTAAAATAAGTTTTGTTTGACAGTGGTCCCTCACTATAAAGAACCTCAGGATACAGCTGCCCCTCTTATAACAGGTATGGTCCTAGATCCCATTCAGTTGGTTCAGTTTTATTTCATCATTGCTACCATATTTATTTGATTTCATTTTAGTTTTAGGTTAATCAGCACCAAGGGGCCCCATGTGGCAGAGTGGTCTAAGGCACTAACCTTTACAAATCACTGACCTCTGTCCACATGGGCTCGAGTCTCAGCTTGGCCAATGTGGGTGTGTGAGAAAGCTTGCCAGCAGCTTTCTGTGGGTTGGTGGTTCTTCTTGGGGTTTTTCCAGGTTCTTTCTTCACCAAATATACTGGCTGCCATGTATAGCCTATCATGTCCTGAAAAATGTCATTAAAACACATACAAAACCAAACCAAACCTGATCAGAATTAGTTATGGTGTGGTTTCTCATATTTAAATACCACATTTTTTTGTCAAGCTCGACATACCAATCAGATTGGTATCGGTGTGCATGTCCGGGTCGTGACTTATCAAAAACCTTATAATTGAATGATTGCCTGGGGTCTATAGTATAAACATGACATCAGTCCCTCACATCATTTGTTTTTTTGTCCTTGTGTCAGCACATGATAACTTTAGAACAAACTATGTGAAACCTAGGTTCAAATTAAGGAAAAAAAGCTACTATTAACAACTAAGTTTTATTATCATTCTCCAAGACTTATTTAGGGACCTGATCAAATAGAACTCCACCATCTGACTGGAAATGTCCATTAGGTAGGTGTTACGTATTTTGGAGGTGTTAAGTCAGCTGGAAATGTCCATTAGGTAGGTGTTACATATTTTGGAGGTGTTAAGTCACATAGTATGGGCCCGTTCCATTCTGAATCGTACACCACCTTTGGTCTTCAAAAGTATTTACCTGGGCCAGTTACTATCTAGCTGAGGATTATTTAATCCCTTTATACCTTACAAAATTTCAAACCAAACCTTGTTCCGTCTGCGCAAACTTTTTTAATTTGGAAAAATAAAGTTGTTAACGGCGAGTGCAATGTTAAAAGAAATGTTTTTTATAGTACAAGCACAGCCTAATACATGTTGTAAGGTGCATGTTTGTGATGCGGATCTTGTTGAGGTAAAACTAAAAGTCGGTACATTTATACTGTATAAAACGTCCACAATACCATCCACTATAATCAGTAAAATAAAATAAAGGCTATGAAACTACAGTGAAAAACATTATCTGAATCATAAAAATATTATGTAAGTAGAATATAGACTTTATCATTTTGTTCTTAATTATATGCCACACATTTTAAAATAATGCAGTCTGAATAAAAATAGCTTTATAATATTTTTGTAACATTCATAATTAAGTAGCATTTAAAATGTTAGTGCTTAGACTACATTTAAAGTAATAATTAAAATATTCAGATGACAATATATTTTTAACTTTTTTACCAAATCAGTGATGAGTACAAATAAATGTAAAATCAAATAGTTGATACTTTTATTGTAAGGTGCATGGTTGTGATGGGATCTATACTGTATAACCATGCAAGATGCCTACTACTTTAATGACTATGACTATAATAAATGTATACAAAACAACATTGTCAAAATTCTCTAAATAATATGTCATGCTCTAAATCATAAATATGTCAGATAATTAGATTATAGATTTGTATCATTTTTATATCATGTCTTAAACATACCACAAAAATGCAATATGAACATAAGTGTCTCACCATCTAAATATATTCAATTCATATTTACATGGCATTTAGCATGCCAGCAGTTTGATTAACATTTAAAAAGAGCATATAATGTAGACATTATTATTATTATTGATGTTGTTGAAAATACAAATAATTCCTAAATATAAGTGTAAATGTCTGATAAACATATAAATCATTATTATTAAGATTTTTTATTTTACAATCTGATTCAATTTCTTAATTTTTATATTGACATTTTTATAACTTTTTTCCACTGATTGCGCATTAAGCTTGACATTAACCCTGATGTTCAAGTTTTTTACTTTGCTTATACATCATTAATGTGGTCAGTTTCTCAAGTACAGTTGGCCACAGACATGTTACTTGGTACATGGATACATCATGATGTGTGCGCTACCAATTTTCCAAGAGCAGGTCAGTGTGACCTACATTTCTCGCTTCTCTGACTGGTTAAGTTTTTTGTTGAGCTCAGTTTACAATGTAATTTTTGTTAGGGAGTCATGCAGCTTCATTCATGGATATTTCTTGTTGGGTAAAATATCAAATTGCCAAAGAGTAGGTCAGTTTGAATTAGAATTCATACTTCAGCAACATTAAGTTTTGCATTTTGGTCAGTTTCTTGTTACTATTGACCACAGTGTCATTGAAATTGATATGTTGATGAGTCTTGCTGGGTACAACACCTTTCCACCAAAAGTAGGTCACTGTGACCTATATTCCATGTTTCTTTGACTTATGTCACAGTCAAGTCCATTATTGGTCACATTGTTGTGCAACTTAGTGAGAACATGCATTTGGGTGAGTTCAACACTACTCTGGCAGAAGTATGTTACTTGGACCTATTTTCAAGTCAGCCTTGGCAGAAGCTCAACATAGCTATTATTTTGGCATCTCTGTGTATATCCATATGTCCTTCCACCCCCTAGATTAATATCAGTGTTAAAGCATTTTACTTTCCTTTGACTTCAGTACCATTTTATCCTACCGTCTTAGGATTTGTAATATAACTTGGGGCCTCAACTTGCAGTCTATGTGCAGCTTCTTGTTTTTGTTTTATCCACTTTGATGAAACAGCCTTATTAGAACATACCTCAGTGTAAGGCCCTCTCATTTACAATGCAGGTCACTATTATAGGTCCCTATAACAGTATTATAAAGAGGGAACACGATATTTTGTATGTATCTTTGCATGAAAACAAGATGTTAAGGAAGAAAGTGTTGGCATGATCTTATGTTTCTACAGCTGCAGTTATTTAGCTATATATATATATATATATATATATATGTATATATATATATATATATATATATATATATATATACATATATATATATATATATATATATAACATATAACAGCCTATATTAAAGTAAATATATGAAAGTTATCTTTGTAATTTTATAATTACCTAGCTTGACACTAGAATTTCCCATGTAATCGCAAAATTTTGTACCCTGCAAAATCCTGATGTTCAATTATCTGGTGCACTAGAAAAGGGTTCACTATGGAATTTTCTATTTCTTCATCTGACTCCTATACAACTTTAGTCATTACCCAGTATTAACTAGTATTGTCTTTCATTATTCTCCACTTTCTCTAAAATAATTTTACCCCTTAAACCCGCAGTCCCTTTGGGGGCGGAGCATGCAATTGACATAGATTACTATGAAACTTGGTAAATATTATGGTCTTTACCTGAATTGTGCCTATTTTCAAATCACTTTGCTCCCTCAAATTTCTGAGAGTTATTGCCCTATTTGACTTGCAGCTGAATGCAGTGTATGACACAGTATTGTGAATGCAATTTGTCTTGTGGTTTTCAGTGGATCACCATGAAACTTGGCACATGCTATGGTCATCTTCTGAAGATTTGTGTATTGTCAAATCACTATGCTTTTGCACTTTTTGTTATTGCCCCATTTAGTTTGGAGCTGGACCAAGTGTATGACAGAATCCTGAGAATTCAGCTAGTCTCACAGTTTTCAATGGTTCATCATAACACCTAAACTTTGTACATGTTATGGTCATCATCATCAGATGTGCGTATTAACAGACCACTTTGCCCATGTGTTATTCCCCTTTGGTCTTGCAGCTTAATGTAATACACTAGAACCTGTCTTGAAAGACCACCCCTTCTGCCAAAATATTATGGTCTGTCAAGACAGGTGGTATCCCATTACAGGTCATAACACAATATAATCAGTCAATCTGTGTTTTAAGAACTTGGTCTCAAGACAGGTGGTCTCGTACAGTGGTCTTTCAAGACAGGTTTTACTGTATATGGCAGATTCTTATGAAGACGAATAGTCTCACAGATTGAATTGATCACCATGAAACTTAATAATGTTATGGTCATCATCTGAAGATGCACGTATTAACAGATTGCTACAGGGACTGAAAATATAGCTCAGAGAGTGCTGGTTAGAGGTAAGGCCTGAACTTATTATGGCAGGCTCTCAAACTACAGTGAGTGGTCATGTAACTGTATCTATTTTCTATTATCTATTTTTAGACACATGTATAAAGTGAAATGTAATTACGTATCATTATGCATTGTGATTTGTTCATATAATGGTGATTCTAATATATAAGTATTAAAAAAATAAATACCAACTTTTGATTTTGTTATTTTTACTGCAAATCACGACCTTTTCTGACCACAGCTGTTTTTCAACACCACTGTTATTCACTGTGAGCAGTTGGCTAATTTTAGATGTGGAAAAACCAAACTTGTAAAGACTCATGATGAGTCATTCACCTGGTGACCTTCACAAGTTTCCGTAACCTCTTGCTACATATTGGGAAATGCAAGACAATTGGAGCAGACTTCTGGTCTGACAGATTACATACTGGCTGGTCTGGTAGACTACCGACTGGCTGGTCTGACAGACTACAGACTAGAAGAAAAATCAGCTGGTCCATGTCAGAAATGACCTTGTCTCAGACCACCATTATTTTCAAGCCCTGCAATTTTTATGGCATGTTGATTTGGTCCAGTCCTATCCATCCATCCAAGGAAGTTTGTCAATAAGATTGTGCAAAAATCACTTAGTGTAGGCAAAAACAAAATTTAGCTAGTGTATTATTATGCATATGTAGATTGCCTGATTTGCACAGTGAAGCAATAACCACTTGATGTAAACAAATACAATTTGGTAGGCATATTTGTATTTACATGTAGATGACCTGATTTGATGAAAACCATGTTAGCATAATTGGGCAAAAAGCACTTAAGGTGCACAATAAAATTTGGTATGCACATTTTTATGCATATATGGATGACCTTATGGAATAAAAGCAATATTTCAAATTTTTCAAAACATTTTTTAATATACCTTTTGGGATTTTTTTTTGTCTGTATGTCTGCAGTGTTTACTTGTTTTACAGACACAAATCAGATTGTTAGAGTTATTTCCCATTTTGTCTTGCAGTTTTTGATCGATCACTATGAAACTTGGTACATATTATGGGTATCATCTGAAGATGCACATATTGACAAATCACTATGCTCCTGCAATGTTTGTTAGTTATTTTCCTTTTTACTTAGAGCTGGATGTAGTGTATGACAATTTTGCAAATAGTTTCATATTTTTCAATCGAGGGCCATGAATTTTTGTGCATATTATGGTCATCACCATCCGATGTGCATACTGACATACCACTTTGCCCATGCAATTTTTGATAAGGTTGTTGCCCATTTTGTTGTGCAGCTTAATGCAATGTACAGTTAAGTCATTGTGGGTTCAGTTTTTCCCATGCATGTATCATAAGCATGTCCCATGCATGGAAAGGATTAGTGCAACCATCAATGTCCACGCAATAAAGCAAATCCATTTACAACCATGCAATGCACATGCCTGGTAGAGTCCAGAGAAAACACAACTGACTTGCCACTATGATCCATGCATATACCCGCATATTTGCAGTGGAAAGGCAGTGTTGTATATTGAGCATGTGATACCGGTAGTAGGTTTCCAGCAATTTTTGGCCCAATGTCCCCCAAATCTTGACCCCTGTGCACCCCTTGTGTGTGCTTTATTGACAATTACTTCTGATGCAAACAGTTATTTGTCCCTTTGAAATTTTTTGTCCCCAGATTTTGTACTGAATCCTGTGTGCAACACTGAATGGGGTACATCATTCATAGTGCAGTGTATGGGGTAGACCATGATGGATCAGTGTGGATACTAACACATTGTTCGTTGCCCCTTTTAATTTTACATGCTGAATTTGAAAGAAAAAATTGCGAACATCTGTAATTGTATGCTTCATATAATAAAATCAGGTGTTTAGTTATTTTTTCCTAACATGTTCACTTCATGTGACAAAGATATCATTATTGATACATATATTAATGGATACTTTGCTTTATTGACAAGCTATTTCTAAATACTTCTGTATTTCATTGGTAACTGTCGATGACTCTACTTAAAATACAAAAGATGTTCTATGATTGTTGCATTGGAAAGTCATCAATGTCAACCCTTTGTGTTTTGATTATGATGAAATTTGGAATCAGTGTGTTAACAGCAGCTGAGATTTAATTAGAAGAAAAATATGTAGGATTCCATAGTGTGAGCAAAGATAAGCAAAGATTCTGTTGATTGGACACATGTGCAAATGAAGCCTGCATGCTGAACACTACAAAACTGAATCCATGTGACTTACCAGGTAAATACCAGATACAAAGACAAAATATACAAGTCAGAGAGAGATAGTGAGAGAGCACACTGGACAGTTTTTTGTGTCATCTCAATGCACAGCCATGAATATGATTTTACTATTAATGTGTGCAAAATATCGCATATACAACAAGAAGAAGAAATTTTATGTAAAACAATAAGCAGAAATCAGTCACTGTATTTATTTGTTAGCACATACGAATGTTCATGCTGATGCACGGTTAAGCATGTGTAGTCTTCTGAAAAATCACAAAATATTTGAAGCTAACATTTCCAGTATTTATTGTAGAATAAATGAATTAAAAAACTGTCAAACAAAGACCAATTTAGAAGTTGACAATGTCTGAATGAAAAGGATTTGTTATGTGTCTAGTGATGTGAATGTAAAATAAAGACATAAACATGATTTCAGTCCAACATTCCTATAAGGTTATTGTTGGAGAGAAATTTAAAATGGCATGTCTTTTATTTATGTGTGTGTATAAGAGAGGTAATTTTGATCTTGAAAAAAAAACACTTCGGCATTATCTGTCTGTGTGGAAAAATCTATACATGTGGTCAGCCTGTTTTCACAAAGACATAATAATCCTTTTGGGAAAGAAATTATATATGTGTTTGTATTATCATGTGGAAAAGAGAATGAATGAGGAATTTTTTTAAAATTATAAATGAGTACAGTCATCTATGTCAATATAAAAAAAGAGTGTCTTCATGTTGCCAGTGTCAAAGAATTACATTTTTATACTGATTCAATTGAGAGAAAGAGGGAGGAGGGAAAACTGGTATTAATCAGATCTTCCAATTCCTGTTGAATTCAATATGGCTGCTATGATACTCCTCAAACTACACTCATATTAACTTAAGAAATATAAGTCCAGCATAAATGGCAATTCCAAGACTAAATTTTGTAAGATTTTTCAGTTGAAAAGGGGAGAATTAAAAAAGTGTTAAGAATTGCAAAGAATATGCTGGCATGGAGACATATTTTCTCATTTATCCATGAGTAGAAGAATTTAAATAAAAAACTTATTTCCAGATCCTTGTATAATGGGCATACCATTAAATATGTTAAAGTCGTCTTCACTAGTACCTGATTTTTGACACAACATACAATACAGTCTTAATCCCAGACTCCTAAATCTGAACAGCAGGGCCCAGAATCTAGTCTGATGTTAGTTACCTCTACTGGTTAAAGATCAGAAGACCATATGGGATGGCCTATGATCTAGTTGGTTCAAAATGAAAATGGTGCTAATCTGATATGCCTGCCATGGTGGTCATCTTTAAATCTTATTGCTTCTTCTGAACAGAAAGTCATATTGACATGGGGTTTTCACTAGAAGACTTCTTATGATATCTAGTTGGTCATAAATGAAAACAGTTCCACATGGACATCCAGTATGGTCTGTATAGTGGCCATTTTGAAAATCTTGTTATTGCTGCTTTTCATGAATGATTCGTCATATCAACACAGGGTTTTCATTAAAAAAAAACTTTTTATGTCTACTTGGTCCTAAATGAAAATAGTGCCAATACATTAGTGCCAATAGTGCCAGTCCATTATGGCCACTATGGCAGCCATCTTGAAAATCTTTTCTCTACTCCTCCTGGATGGAAAGTCATATTGGCATAGGGTTTTCACCAGAAGACTTCTTATGATGTCTAGATGGTCCTAAGTGAAAGTACTGCTGCTCAGACATTCAGTATGACCACAAAAGTAGCCATCTTATAAATCTTGTTATTGCTACTACACTTAAATGGATAGTCATATCAACATGGGGTTTTCGCTAAAAGACATCTTATGATGTCTGGTTGGTCTTGAATGAAAATGATACCCAATATGGCCACCACAGCAGCCATCTTGAAAATCTTGTTATTGCTACTCCTTCTGAATGGAAGACTTCTTACAGCGTCTAGTTGGTCTTTAAAAAAATGGCGCCGATCTTATATCCAATATGGCAGCTGCAGTGCCATCTTGAAAATCTTATCACTACTCCTCCTAGGTGGAAAGTCACATCAACGTTGGGTTTTCACTAGAAGACTTGTGATATCATAGTTGGTGCTAAATGAAAATGGTGCTGATCTGACATCCCATATGGCCACTATGGCAGTCATCTTGTTATTGTTACTCCTAAATGGAAAGTCATGTTGACATTGGGTTTTCACCAGAAGACTAATTATAATATCTAGTTGGTCCCGAATGAAAATGGTACCGATCTGACCTCAGATATGGCTTCCACAATGAACATATTGAAAATCTTGTCACTGATTTTCCTGAATAGAATGGTAATATGTATCAACATGGCATTTTCACCAAAAGTCTTCAAATGGTGTCTAGTTTGTTCTAAATGAAAATGGTGTCAATCTTGCATCCGGTATGGCTGCCACAGTGGGTAATTTGAAAATCTTATTGCTCAAGAATATTAGAGATGGTTTCAACACTCAGCAATGAAAAAGAAGAAATGGTCTTATCTTGAATTCCTGAAAGTTCTTTTCGGACAGTAGAGCGTCAGTCCTTTCAAGGGACTCATGTTTTTATTTAAAGTAGTTTATAAGCCTATTTTATTAAATAAACTTGGCAGGGTCTAAAGTTTATTTAGATCACGTTCAGGCTTTAAAGGAATGGTATCATAATTTTATATTACCTTTGTGTTGCATATGAATATCCTATATTATCAACGATTTAATTTGAATATCTAATTACAAGAAGCCTATCTACATGTATATGAAGGAGTCCACTCTTTGTCCACTCATTCCCTTGAATGACACTTCATCTCTCACCCACCAAGGGGTTTAGTGGACAGGTGGGCAGAATTTGAGACCTGGGTGGAAAGGTTTAATTTTCCTTCAAGGATAATTGGGAAATACTGAACCCACTATGACTGTACTGTATGATAAAATCTTGTGAAAGCAACTTTTTTCAGTTTTTGATGGATTGCTGAGAAACTTGGTACCGATTATGGTCATCATCTGCAGATGCATATATTGACAAATCATTGTGTTTCTGCAATTTTAGACTTGGAGCTGGATGTAGTGTATGACAAAATTTGTGAATACAACTACATATATTCTTGCAGTTGTCAGTAGATTGCTGTAAAACTTAGTACATATTATGATAATCATCAGAAAATGATCATATTGACCAGTCATTGTATTCACACAATTTTCAGAAGAGGGGCACAATTTTTTAACAACTGCAAAGAACATTGACCCTGATATGCCATCACATAATGTGCTGGCAGATCAGATCAGTGTTTTTTGAAGTTGGACACAACTTATATGTGAGAATATACAGTACATAGTATGGTGATCATATGTAGATGTTCATGCTGACCAATCATTGTGTTTTCATGATTGTGTAAAATTTACTGCCTTTTTTATTTTACAGCTGGAGGCAATCAGGATCTAAGTTGTTTTCATTGTCATCTTCACCATGTGGGTGGGATGCAGGTGAAGTTTGGGCATACTTATGAGAGTGAATTGGTCACCATACCTTAAGTTCTTTTTTTGAACTAATACAATTTTGATTTGTGTGCTAAATTCCACACTTTTGCATGTTCCTTTGCTAAGAAATACAGTCAAGCCTGTCAGTAGCAGCCACCCATAGGAAAAAGCTAAACTGGCCTTTGTACACAGGTGACCTCTGAAGTTATGTTCCACACAAGATTACTGTATCCTCCTCACTTTAATCCATCCTATAAATTAAATAATCAATGACACTTAAAAAAAAGAACAATGTTTGCTTCGTTTTAATGGCACTTTTAACACATTGGTTATATGCCGAGGAAATGGAAGCTTCATGTCTGTTCCAAGGGCACAAAAAAAGAACAAAGAATCACTTATTTTTGTATTATAAACTGTGAGAAAACACTAATTTCACTACTAACTGACAGCTTACGCATGATTGTGAAACATAGGACTGACTCTTTCTTTGACCAATGTGCACAATCAGACTTAGGAAAAGTGTTCATACTTCAAAACAATATCTGAATTATTCAGTTGCTCAGCTTGCTAAGATCAAAAGAGTTGGCTTATGTGAGAGGCCTGTGATGAATAGGGAGTGAAAAGAAGCTTAATGTGGCTATTGTTTCTAACACGTGAACCGAAACTTAGCCAGCCTTTACAGACAAGTTTATAAATGTTGAATGACCTGTGACTTTAACAAAATGGGATTAATTCATATCTCTTCTCATAGATTAACTTTTTTCATCAGATATATTTTTAAAAAAATTAGTTTTTAAACAATACCTGTCACAGTGTGATAAAAAGCAACTCATTTCTGCTGCGACTATGTGAATACTTTTCCCACCATCCAGCTAACAAAATGCTTTGACCCTTTCTCTCTCTAATGATGTTGATAAAATAGCTTTCTAAGAGCTAGTGTTTTATGTATTTTACCCAGACCACCAATGTTAAATAAAATTTCTTGTATCATGTATCTTCTTGTAATGACAAAAACTGCCTTGCTTTCAAATTTGACATATTGACACTTTTTTATTACATGGACAGTGTGGCTTGAGTACAGTGAGTACAAGCAAGATAGGAAATGTTTACAAATTGATCCATGTGTTATTCTGTTATCTAAACAATGCCTTCTTCATCAAATAAAAGTTTAATTTGCACATATAGGGCAGTCACTGTTGTAGTCTGAAAAATCAGTGATATGTGCGGTCAGTGATATGTGACTTGACTTGAGCATCCCTGGATTTTGTCAACAGAAACTTTAAAATGAGCGAATGAGTGGAATTGGCTGCTGTATGGCAGCATGTAGCCATGAACTTAGAAAGAAAATGGTCACAGGAGGTAGGGTTGTGTTATTCCATGTGGATTTACAAGTTGTCAAACATAGGATTTGATCTGAATTTATTCTGTACATACTGCTGATAGGAACCATCAGTTGACTAACTCAAGAGTCACAAGAAATATCAGTAAGTTTACAAAATTTACCCCGATGTGTTGTGGACATCTTTGTCTGGATCAATTGCACAATTTAATGAATGGCTGACATCATACCCCAAAACCGTTCATCAGTATCGGCACATGTTTGGTGGGCTGATTTATTGGACTATCACTGTTCATACGCTCCAGTGACCATTGAAAAATGTACTGTTAAATATGTACAACTTTATGTACCAGCTGGACTTATCTGTGTCTGATCTTCATTCACAGGTGACTTTTCTTTAGAAGTGACCACTGAAAGCATTGAGTAATCATTATTTGGTTAGAAAACACCTGGTCACTGACTGCGGAAAGCAGGTGACCATTATATTACATAACTTTTGTATAGGTAATTTGTCATGGGGAAATTACAGTCGAATGGCCATTGTGACCAGGTGACTGTTATATAAAGGTGACCATTGGGACAAGTTTGACTGTATAGTCCATTACCACATGTATTCAGCCATGAAAATACTTTACAGGAGCGAATGTCAGCAACTTCGATGGCAAAATTCTGCAGGCAGCAGCACAAGCTCCTAAATTTTGAATTGCCACTGGTGTTCATGTTATTGAAATGAATCACCATCTGAAACTTTTGATTGCCTTTTGCGATTTTGGTGATCACTAGTACCAAAATAGAATAACCAGTTGTAAACAGTAGGCGTGGGAAATGTAAAAATGGTAGCAATAATATTTACATAGATAGTGTAGACTTGATAGAGTCACTTTATGCTGTATATTTAAATTTTCATTGTTTCCTCTTTCTTTAGTAAACATATAGGGTTTAAAGGAAATGATCAGGTATTGGAACTTTTACATGTTTATTGTTCCAGTGCAACTGAAAGAAAGATTAAAAACTGCAATATCATGCATGTCTGTAGATATTATGGACATGCATCCATTTGAAGTATAGGTTTGAAGATATAGGGAATGCTAGGTATATTATGGTTGTAAATGTACTGTCCTGTATATGGAGTTTTTTTCTAAGGGGTTTGATTATGAGAAGGGGGTTTATTTTCCTTCAAATAGCCAACTTTCTCTTTTTTTTCATAGAAATGTGTACCATTTTAATTGGACAAGAGGGGTTCAACTGAAACTTCTCCCCCTCCGCTTTCTTGGGATCCAAAACTAGCAAGCATGAAAGAGGTTTAGCCTTGTTCCTCAGGGGCACAACCAGGGGGTAAAGGGGAGAATTGAAAATGAGGAAAACATTATGTTATTCTTCTGCAGATTTATTTTTTAATTTGTTATTTAGCTTGAAGGTGATCCTAATTTTTAATTAACATTTTTCACCAACAGGTCACTGGATATTTGTCTAGACAATGAAGTTGAGCGGATCCATGCTCAGAAACTTGTTCGGAAAATCGTTCAGTTGGTACCTCAGTTGGTTCCTTGTTCCCTGGTGTATCCCTTAGTGTCTATAGGGAATGATGGAACTGCAGAGAGGGATCGGATGGTTAGAATCTCCATGGAAACAATATGTGAGCTAGGTATGTGTTTAAAAAAAGTTTCACCTTTTTTAATTATACATTGATATTACAACTAGTTCTTACAGCTTGTACCATTTGTAGATGATAGGCTGAACCACTTACATGAAATGAGTCACTGTATAATAACACAACATTGGTAAGGTATTGATTTTCTATGGGGAGGCAACTCCAGCTCTCAGAGGGTGTCCATTGTATAATGACAACAGCTGAAGAGTGCCGGGTAACCAAAGCTAATATTATATGCAGTACATCATACTAGAAATATTCATCATGGTAGTACTGCAAAAGTTTATGGCAAACAAGCACCAGAATTGAATCATTTCTTTTTTGTATCACCTTTAATCACTGTACCAACTTTCATTGAATTTTATATTTTTGAGACCAGAGTGACAGCAGAATCCTTTCTGCTGTAACTCAGATATTGGCAATACAATGGTCTTTGAGATGGCAGAAACTGAATAACCTAGAAGTGGACAGCCACTTATCCTTGCATGTGCTGGAATGGGCATTGCTCACAAAAACTCAGCTAACCTGATGCCTGGGACCCCTCTAAATGTAGATCAGGCCCTTTACATATTCTGAGTTGCCTGTTTGGCTTGTCAAATAGGAATTACCCAATTTCCCTGAAAAACTTTGAGCACTCTGATGAAATGCAGCATTTTCATTTTTAAGTTCTTGAAAGACACAGGTAAATTATTAATATTCAGCCCCCTGCTGTGGCTTCATTTATAGGTCCCTCCCCCTTTTAAAGATAATCTGCTTTCTTATACCAAGAAGTATAAACTTTGTGTACAAAGCAAAGCACATGACTGATGAATGGGAAACTACTCTTTCTGTTCTCCATAATTCATTGGTTACCTATAATTAGTGCTCACTTGTCATTTATGAATGATAATGAGCTGTCTCTTGTTCACACTGACTTGGTAATGCATCACTGGTTAAATATATTCAGCAGTACCTATGTGATTGCTTTAGAGTTAAGCTAAGCTAGGGGATTAGTGACTTATAAAGTGTCCAAAACAATGTTTTTCACTTTAAAGGGATAATTCCATTGTATTTTGATCCATTTAGTTCAAAGAGTTGGTAACCTTTGATTCTATTGTTATACAGAGTGGGTGTTTTCTTTAATTTTGATGCATCCACTATATTATGACATAAACTTATTATGAAACTTGAAGCTGTTATTTTTATTGATTGAAATAAAAAAAAGACTTGTGTCTCTCCAGGGCTGAGCAAATCCCAACGCCTGACGTACCGGACTATTCATTTTCGAAGTCGGGCAAGTGCAATTTTCCAAGTTGCTAGTCCGGGACAAGTGCTTTTTAAAAAAGTTGGGCAAGTCCTTATTTTCATGCTTTAATCACTATATCTACCTTTATTTGGCCAATCATGCCCTCTGGGCGTACTGAATACTTGATTCTACCCCTCTTCATGTATACAATTACATCCTGTATAACACATAAATGTGGTCAGTGATAATTGTCGCATATGTGCACATTCTGTTACCGCTTGACCACATATTGGGCTAAGCGATCAAATTATCGGCAAATCAAAATACGTCAAACAAAAGAAAACCAGTATGATCAATTAGCAGTGTTTTAAGCGACTTTGTTGCATTGTGTTTACTCAAGCCAGATCCTCACGAGTGGCTCACTATGATTTTAATCCAGCGAGTCAGTGTAATTAAATTAATGAAAGGTACTTTACCGACATCAGTGTTGGTTTCCTTTATGAACTGATTAAATGACAGTAATGATTCTTTAATTTTTAATTGGTTATACAGATGATTAACTTCCATGTGCGATATTGCGTTTGAAGTGAAACAATTACGCTAATTAATGAGCTGTTTCTGTTCGTAGTTAAAAGAGAAAATCACTTTAGAAGTAGTTGTCAAGCAAGCTGATAGTTACTCTGTGGATAAAATGAGTTTGTTAAATTATTTTCGCAAGGAAGGTAATAAGGGCGATTCGGAGAAGGAAACTTTTTGTGAAAGTGGAGGGATAAAACGTAAGACTGCTACTGAGTGTGCGGTAGCTATTTCTCCAAAGAGACATAAGCAAGAATCCGTGGTGTAAAAAAATGTCAAATATGACACTACTAAGAGACAGAGAAATTTTCAGCTGCATTGGGTTGATTGTTATCCCTGGCTTGAATGTATTGATTCGGAAGGAAAGATGTTTTGCAGTTATTGCAAACAATATCCAAAACTGGCACAAGTTGGAAATTTACCCAGTGTATTTGTCAGTGGAACTGACAAATTCAGGATTGAACCAATCAAGTCTCATGACATGTTTGGACCCCACAAGGCCTGTGCAGCACAATATATTGAGGACTTTAACCCAGACACAGCTATCAACTGCTGGCTTAGTGCTGGTGCAGGTGGCAGACATATCCATGGACATTTTTTCAAATCCATCAGCTAAAACATATATACATGAACATTAGGAAGCCAAATGTATAACAACCAATGTTTTTGAAAAATTAAATTCTTTTAAGAAATAATTATGTTGTATATTATTTCGTTTGTTGTTTTCTATGGATTAAGTACATACATCTCATCAAATCTCTGCAAGTGATTACCATTTTGGGACAAGTGAAAAGAAGTAAGGTGGGACAAGTGAAGAGTAAGGTGGGACAAGTGAAAAGTAAGGTGGGACAAGTGAATTTTCTGAAACCACTTTTCCTGGACTAGTGGATGAAAAAGAAATTTGCTCAGCCCTGCTTTCAGACTTCATTTTTGTGCAGGAAATAAAACTAATCAAAGTTCCCTGAATACTCTTCCCTCCAGATTATGCTGAAATACACAGACAGTACATCAACCTGACACAATGATATGGATATGGGCTGTAATGATAGTGTATGGTTGGGTAGGGTATGCTCTGCATCTATAAACTATTTTGGTACACAGTACTGGTTTACTTCAGGACCTGGAGAAAACATTGCTTTTAATGAAATCAAACCAAAGCAAAATTGTACAAGACAAAGTCATACAATTTATTTCTGAATTACACTGTATTTAGAGGCAAATAAACACAGAACATGATTTAATTTAAAGCATTTTTATTTGTTATTTTTATTTAAAGTATAATACTTTCAACATTGTGTGTACATAATAGTAATAAAATTTGGCCCTGTCAGGCAAGTGGAATTTGAGTTGGTGCAAGTGATTTTTTTCAAAAGCCATTTGCCCTGGCCTGTGTCTGGAAAAAATGTTCTTTGAGCACTGGTGGATGTTGAACTCCAGTACCACAGAGGTAAGAAGTGAGTTCATTACTGCTGCATTATTCAGGCACACTTGTAGTGTTTGAATATTGACCCTCAGCATGTTGGCTTGGTGTACATACAAGTGTAACAGGTCGAATATTTGGTCAAAGTTTGTTAGCAGAAAACATTTTAAAGAATTTAAGGACTTGATATATATGAGCCGTTTACATGATAAACTACCATGCTGTCGGAAAGGTGTACACAATTCATGAATCATTTTTTGTAGGAATGTATTCACACATTTCGTATAAATAAGGATTAGTAAAATTATAAATTACATTTTGGTGTGAAAATTAAATTTTTTATGATGGATGGTGTATGAAAATTTAGAGCATACAGACTGTTACTGACAATAAAAGTGACTGGTATAATTGGTTTCATACATTACAGTACAACAAAAACAGGTTCAAACCCAAATCTCTTAACTGCATGGATGTAACAGTTTAGAATAATAACTCTACATATGTAATCCATAACATTTAGCTTTGCATAAGTGGCAGCAAAAATATTTTTTTTTAAAAATGTTTTTAAAATATCTTTGGGATATTTTAGCCATAAAAGTGTTAAAATGTTGTCTGCTTACATAGATGGAAGTCAGATGATATGGTTTGAAATACACAGTAGCAAGTTAGCAAATTTGCTACCTGTTTAATAGTTTTGCTAAATGGTTAAAACCTGGGATAACATTTTTGCTACCAAGAATTTTGAAATGCGAATGCTATCAGCATTTTTTTTTATGCTGCCTCATTAGTGAACTTCCTAATATCACAGTCACTTGAGGCCAAGAAGTTAATGATGAAGAAAAAGGTCCGGTATTCTTTACCACTTTGATTCCCCCTCACCACCGCGATGACATTGTTGCCCTTGTTGCCATCACTCTCTTCTGGTCATGCCAGCACTGAGTAGACTACTGGGACAGTACCGACACTGTACGGTAGCCCATGTTTGTTTTTTGGTTTTTGTGTGATTAACGCCATTTTTCAACATATGATAGGCTGTACATGACGACCAGTATATTTGGTGGAGGAAGAACCCAGAAAACCCCCGGGAAGAACCACCAACCCACAGGAAGCTACTGGCAAGCTTTCTCACATACCCATGTTGGCCAAGCCGAGGCTAGAACCCATGCAGACAGAGGTGTGATGTCAGTGATCTGTAATGGCGAGCGCCTTAGACCACTCGGCCACCCAGGGCCCCGGTAGCTCATGTGAACCAGTCCAGGACAACCCATAACGGCATGTACACCCTTTTACTGGCTATGGTGATCTCTCCCTTGATAGCCAGTACAGGAACTTGGGATCAGACATCAGCTGGTCTCATGTCTCATTCAGATTCACACCAGTCCCAGCCCCATCTAAACTACATCCATCATCACTGGTTCAGGGTACAGTCCTGGATCCAAGTTGCAGACAGTGTCTGGCACTGGATCATGCCACTTCCAGTCCTTGTTCTGTCATGGATGCACAGTGTAACCAGCACTGATTTAGTGATCAAATCTCCCACAATATCCAGTACCAGATGTATGAAGGCAACACTGACCAGCACCAGATCATTCCATCACCAGCCCTGGGTTAATTGTGGGCCAGTACCGGTTATGATGATTTCCCTTTTCTGGATACATGTGCCCACCTTAGACTTAACAACACTCAAAGCTAACACCCAGAGATTGCCATTGCCCTACATGGACAGATTTCAAGCCTTGTTTATTGTCTCAAACTGTACGTTTCCTGTCCAGTCACTGCCATAATATGAAGTTTCTTTGTCACCTCACACCTCAGACTTTGAAGATATGCTTTTGCAAGCTCCTTCTTCTATACTCAAATCAGTTATGTCATAGGAAGACTCATCCTTCTGTACATCCACTGAAATAGTCTTATGGCTTCTATGACTGGAGTTCTGTCCTCCTTCTCTTGTTCTGTCAGTCACCACTTACAGAATTCCTGCATCCATCAACATTTTAAGTGAGAAAGACAAGCCTTCCTTCAAACAGTTACTACAGTCTGGTTGAGTCGCTGACATCTTGCACTGCTACAAAAAGCAACCTTAAGACTCCAGAATTAACATGCATTCTGACAATAATGACTCCTGTTTGACTTCAATCCAGCCTTCTAGAAAACACATTGGTTTTTCACACTGAAGTCCAGCTGTTGACTGACATAGATCTAATATTTATGGTAATGTGGAAGTCATCTTCTGTATGCATGGTTTCCTTGACATGCAACAACTGGTTCCCAACATCATAACTATTGGCTTGATCTGATCTCCATGGTTACCGCCATGCAAGCTGAGCATAGCCTAGATCCCGCTGTTATGACCCCCACCAACAGACATATCTTGGAGCCATTCATACACATGGTTCAAGTACTGAACAGGGCATCTCAGCACTCATTTTCCAATTCCGTAGCTGCTTTGATTAACCTCCAGCTCACAGAGAGAGATGCCTTCCTATCCACTTCCATGCTGCTCAGTGGTCACCACAAGGAAGTCTTCAGATCTCAGCCTTTGTCCTTCAGTGAGATATTCCACAGCCACATAGTGGAGATCAGGAAATGGACCACTACAGAGGCAAACCTCACACAGGCCAAATGAATTCAGCTTTCATTTCTGCAACAGGGAACACAGAAGAGTTTGCCTCCTTCAAGAATTGGCCTTGAAAATCATCACTGTGGTGTTATCCATCTGCTTGGGAGTAAAATTTCAGCTTGGGAATTTCTTTGCCACTTCGGTCTTCTCAGTGTGATTGAGAATCTTCTTGTTTTGCTTTGCTTGTTCATGAGACCCCGGCAGATGATCCTTCTATCCCAGTAGCAGCTGGAACTTTGCCCATTTGACCAAATGGTCAAAATTTCAGATTACATGAGGTGTCATCTCTGCAAATGTAAGGATCTCTCTTGGCTCATGGCAGTCATCCTGCTTTAGGATATACCGACATAACTCTTAATTTGCATGGATGCCTTCACAACTGGCTGGTGTGCCGATGCTTTGTCCCGGCTTTCAAGAAAGTAAGTGGGGCATGGCCGGTTCAGGAGTGCTCCATGCACATCATCGTCCTGGTGATGAAAGTCATAATGAATGCTGTTTGATTGTGGGATGAGAATTTTATATGGAAAGGGTGTTCTGATGATTCCTGGCAACACTGATGTCATCAGTTGTCTCTTGCAAGGGGGAATCAAGTCTGCAGAACTCTGCCTTCTTCTTTGGGATTTTCTCAGGTGGTGTTCTCATCAACAAATCAACATTCAAGTCTGCCAGATCACATGCATGTTCGATTCCTGTTCAGACAGAGTCGGCCAATTCACACAGAATGGTCCATTCACCCCTCAGTCTTTAGTCACATCTGCACCCATTGGGATTGTCCCATTGTGGACCTTTTTGTAACAAGTTGGAATGCCAAGCTCTCAACCTTTGTCTTGGCAGTCCTAGATTTGAAATTCAGGGCAGTCAACACCCATTCCATGAATTGGAATTGTTTCAAATTCGTATGGATTTTTCTTCTGATTCCCAAGGTTATTCAAAAAGTGAGGGATCCAAGTGCTGTTTAATCCTGATTGCTTGCCTGAAAGGGAAAAATCATTGTTCATTGACATCCCAAATCTAGTGGTGGAGATTCCCAGACAAATCCTGCCTTCTCAATGCCTGCTAATACAACTATGCATGCATGTTTTTCCCAATGCAGAAATGCTGGATCTGTATGTCTGGCACATGACAAACCAAACAAGCACTCAGAAAGAAACATTTCTGTGAACAAGTAGTGGATAGAATTGCTTGGGCAAGAAAGCCCACCACTTTGAAAGCCTATGAGGGGAAATTGAGAGTCATCTCCCAGAGGTGTGAGCAGAGAAATATCCCTCCTATAAAAGCTTCAGTACTACAAATAGCTAACATCGTCCTTTGGGTTTTCAAGTTAGCCCAAATCACAATCAAGGGCTGCCATTCCATGATTTTGAACACTTTTCACCATCATAGAAGGGAGGACATCAACCAGTACAAAGACCTCTCTGACCTTCTAGCCAGTTTTTGTTTGTCTTACTGAAAGCATTGGCCCTTTGTCCGAAATGGAACCTGCCATGGGTTTTTAGGTGGTTCAACAAGGCACTCTTTGAACTACAGTATAAAGCCACACTGACTCATATTTCATTCAAGATCTGCTTTCTACTCATCAATGCCTTATCAGGCAGAATGAGGGAAATTCATGCCTTATCAGTTGACTAGATCTATCAGCATTTCTGTCAGAATGTTTCTGTTCTCTTATGACGGACCAAAGTTTCATTGTTAAAAACATGCTCTTGCTTTTGGGAAATCAGTTGTTTGTTTGAAACTGCTTTTTTCCTTTGGACTCTCTTCCCCAAGGGCATCTTCAGGACCCTGTTGGGGCATTGAAATTGTACCTGAAATGTACTCAGCCAATCAGAAGAGGGAGCTCTCACTTGTTCTTGCTACTCAAAAAAGGGAGAGACATAATTTCCACTCTGGCTCTTTCGTCCTGGATCTGTTGGATTATCTGCTCAGCCGACAAGGAGTTAATTCAAGACCATATGAATTTCTTACATATATCAGCTAATAATGTTAAGGCAGTTCCCACCAGCAGAGCATTAGAGTGAAACTGTTCCCTTACTGACATCATTCAAACTGTGGAATGGATGTCTAATATGACATAAATTTGTCCTGGTGGGACCTATATCAGCAGCGCAACAGACTACCTTCCCAGGTCACTCAGTAGCTTTGCAAGTTACTCTGCTTCTGCTGGATTTGCAGGAGCACACATTTTTCCTCCAAGACCATGTCCCTTTATTGATCTGTGCTAATTCTAGCCCATGTCTGACACAAGACTTCAAGCTACTTTGCATACATATAGAGTCTCTAGGATAAGGGGATGTAACTCCACCCACCTATTAATTATTCTCCTAATGTATTATGATTTGGTAATGTATTTAAAGAAGAAACCAATTTTTGGAGTAAAATATGTTTTTTCGTTAATACTTACTTGATAATAATATGGTGAGAGCTGTCTCCCCTTGGACAGAGGGATTGGCACCAATCCCATCATTCACCAGTTACTGCTGGAACAGAAGTACACACTTTTCCTGGGATGTAACTGTGGAGAGGGCACGGGAGTAAGCAGATGGCATTTTAGCACTTTATTGCTCAAACAAGTAAAAAGATTCTGTTGACATATTGATTTAGTTGGGAGAGTTGGATTGTGAGGTATAGATGTTCTAACATATTATGATCAGGTAAATATTATTGGAGAAACATACTTTCCTCCAAAAATTGATATCTCAGATTTTAATAATTTTATCTAGATTTGACAGGAGCTGCATCCACCCAACTCCCTTTCATTTGTACATATTCCTGGCTACATCAATGTGATTTCCCTTTGTATATTTTACAGCTTATCATAACCCTGAACTAGTCTCACAGTGTGGTGGAATCAGTATGATCTTACGAAAGGTGCTAGACTGTCATCAATATCCTTGTATAAATGAGTCCCTGGTCTGTACTATCCTGCATCTCCTCAACCATCCTAGAACCAGGCATCTCATCAGGTTTAACACTGATCTTGAGGTAGGCTTTGTATACTTTGTTAGTGTTCTATATTCATGACAAGTGTTCTAATTTCTGTATTGAGCTGTGTGTGCTATGCACACAACAACAGCATGGACTCTGATCTGCCAGCACATTATGGAAAGACATATCTAAACCTATGTTGTTTTCAGTTTGGCTTGAATTGTAAACAGGCAAATGCGGTAAAAATGTCTGGGGGCTACTCCAGAAATGATGGTACTGTGGGGTTGGAAGGCTCATTAATTATTGTTGGTGGTTGTCAGTGTAATTGCATCATCTTCTATAAGTATGTCATATTCTCAACTAAATTGATGGGTAGAAGGTGCATTCATTCCTTTAATCCTCCAGGAAAGAAATCAGTAATGGAGTGGGACATTTAAAATAACATTGGATCAAAATATCATGCTTAGTGTTTTATTCTTTTATCCAACACTAATACAGCACACTAAAATTGACATTGACAGTAAAATAAAATAATAAAATGAATGATATTGATTCAGGATAACAGAATTTGGATATATTTTAGCAATCTGCATTTTGGACCATATAACATAATGGAAGTGGTTTTGGGGAGACAGAAGTGGAGGAGAAACCCTATTTTCTAGCTAACTGTGTGATGCTGTGAATTCATTATACTTAATAGAGGCAGGGGTATGTAGTAATCCTCATGTCTATATTACCGTCAGTCCATCCGGCACACTCTCATTAGCACAACTAGTCCCCCAGTTTTTGATGGATTACCACAGGGTTGCATCTAGGATGCACAATTGTGAAAATCCCACTACAGTGGAACATTTCGTGCAAAAGTTTTGAATCTGGGGGCATAATCATGCAAAAAATAAGGATTGGGTGCAAATTATCATGAATTATGCCATTTTATTTCCAAGAAATGTAGAAATGACCCATTTTGCTCCTGTACAGCATTGCTATTGCGGAAAGCCATTTCAGTTGGTTGAAGAGCAATGATTGCTGAGTAATGCCGAATTTGGTTGACCTACCAGTTAAGTGTCTTTAACGAAACAAATATGTTGAATCATATTACACTTAACGTGATTAGACATATTTGTTTCATTAAAGAAGTTGCACCCCTAGTTCAGCTGAATTCGGTATTCCTCAGGTACCATCACTCTTCAAAGAACTGAAATGGCAGAGTTTGAAAAAATGCAACCACTAGATTTTGCCTGGATTTACTTTATAAGGAAAAAGGCATCTGAGTAAATATAGGATGAATAAAGCAGTTAGACTATGCTCTACAACAGTGTCAATATGGGCTGCCAACTGTGAGAGATATTTTTGAAAATTTAGCTTCCAGTTTTCCTGTCAATGCTGTTGCTACAGATCTCCACAGCTATGATATTTATGGCAGTAAGACATGCCCCCCCCCCCCCCCATCATACATATCAGGGTAAATGTCTTGTATTGTTGGACTATTATCGTATAAATGTGCCAGCAGATCTTAATCTATGCCATTTTGTTCTGTTGATAAATTTGAATGATCAACATTCTGTAGACACTAATGATAGTAATGCTGGTGCATCCTACATGATATTCGGCTGTATGTTGACTCACAATTCTTTGTTATACTTTCAACGAACAAGTGTCTGTACTGAATGTGTTGTTGGAGATTCTTCATTTCAATTGTACTTTCATGTGACAACAAAGTTCAAACATTCAGTACTGTTTCAAAACTTAAAGATGGACATATGGGTGATTGACTGTATGGTGGAAATGCAGCCTGGTTAAAAAAAAATTACTGGCAAGTGTAGAAAAAAAAAAAAAATTTAAAATATGAGCTAAAGAAAGATTATTTGGATTTTCATTATCATATTTTTAGAACAGTTAAAAATAGGGATGCATAATAACACTGACTCTTGTTCTGCTTTTGATTTTAGTTACTTTTTTTATGCCCTGTTGAGAGGCTCCAACTATAACCAGATTGACCCCCCTTTTTTCCAGATTTGTCCCCTTTTTTCACCTTCAGTGGGGAACAGTGACAGTGCCTACATTTACTAAATTCTAGATGCAACCCTGTTGCCATGAAACTTGGTAAATATTATGGTTGTCACCTGAAGATACACAAATCGACAAATCACTTTACTCCCACAATCTTTGTTAGAGTTATTGCGCTTTTGTCTTATAGCATGACATAATCATAAACCAGAAGAGCTTATCGGATGGCTTTTGTCTGTCATCCATCTTCTGTTTGTCTGTTAGTTTATTATTGCTATTCCTTCTCAACTACTTGGAGGATTGCCATGAAACTTTGCACCCTCATTCATCCCATGATCTAGTTGGTCCTAAATGAAAATCATTCCGCTTGGACATCCAATATGACAGCACATTTTGAAAATCTTGTTATTGCTACTCCTTCTAAATGGATAGTCATATCAACATGGGGTTTTCACTAAAAGACTTCTTATGATGTCTAGTTGTTCCTAAATGAAAATGGTATCGATCTGACGTCTAATATAACCAGTACAGCAGCCATCTCAGTGTTGCACATAGGATCCTGAGGGCAGGGGACACTGTGTACCCCACTCTCCAAAATTTGGGGGACACTCAACATTTTAGAGAGACAAAGGAAAATAATAATACATAATGCACTAATAGTGCTATAAAAATAAGATAATCTTATTTGTTTTGGCAGTTTTGCCACCTTAACTCTGTGGTCTGCACTGTACTATCATATTTTCCTTGGACACTTACATTATTGCAATAAAAGTTTTATTATATGCTTAAGTATCTCATGAAAACATTAACATCTTTGAATATCTGGTTAACCTAAAATGAGCTACACCATGGAATTTTTTGTTCCAGATCTTGCTCTTATTTAACTTTACTGTACACTCATTTTCTACCAGTATTTATTATAATAAATACCTATATTTTCTGAATTACTTTTCTTTCTAAACTAATAAATCATTAATTAAATAACAAATTGTGTATTTTCATAAATTTAGTCTCTTTTGTCAATAATTCAAGCTCAAAATAAATTAAATCTTCCTTGTCGTAGGGGTGACTTTAATCTCGAAAATACATTACACTAACGGCCGTCAAACACTTAATATCGCAACTCGGCCAACTACCACAAATCTTGAATGTTTTCATTGCCAGATGCATTGTTTTAAAATAGATATTCATTGCCATCGTACAGTTTTTATCACCTTTTGTGACTTGGGCCATTGCTAGTGCCAACAGAGATATGAATGGACATCCACTAATGAAAAGTTGTAGGCATATTTTTTAACAAAATTACGACAAAAAAGCGTGCCCAGAGTGGCGCTCTGGGTCAAGATTTGGGGGACATAGGAAAAAAAATTGCTGGAAACCCATGAGCCCACGCTCAATGTGCAACACTGTTGCTACTCCTGAACAGAAAGTCATTTTGACATGGAGTTTTCACTAAATGACTTCTTATAATGTCTAGTTGGTCCTAAATGAAAATGGTAGTGATCTGATGTCCAATATGGCCACCACAGCAGCCATGTTGAAAATCTTGTTATTGCTACTCCTTCTGAACAGAAAGTCATATTGACATAGGGTTTTCACCTGAAGACATCTGATAATGTCTTGTTGGTTATAAATATAAATGGTGCTGATCTGATGTCTAATATGGCTGCCACAGTGGCCATTTTGAAAATATAGTTATTGCTATTTCTCCTGAATGGATGGTCATATCAACAACGGATTTTCACTGAAAAACTTCTTATGATATCTAATGGGTCCTAAATTAAAATGGTGCCGGTCTGATATCCTATATGGCAACCATCTTGAAAATCTTGTTATTGTTACTCTTCCAAAAGCCATCTTGAAAATCTTGTTATTGCTACTTCTCTTCAATGGAATGTCATTTTGACATGGGAGTTTTCATCAGAAGAGTTCTTATGATGTCTAGTTGGTCCTAAATGAAAATGATGCAATTGACCTTCATTGGGGTCACCTTGGTGGCCATCTTGAAAATATTGTTATCTCTACTCCTCCCAATTGGATAGTTATATCAACATGGGGTTTTCACCAATAAACTTCCTATGATACCTAGTTGGTCCTAAACAAAAATGGTGCCAATCGTACATCCATTATGGTTGCTATGACAGCTGTCTTGAAAATCTTCCTGGCACTATCCCCTGAATGGATGGTGATATTGACATGGGGTTTTCACCAAAAGACTTAATGATGTCTACTTGTTCCAAAATGAAAATGGTGCCAATTTGATATCCAATATGTCAACCACAGTAGCTAATTTGAAAATCTTGATATCACTGAAGAATATCAGAGATGGTTTCAACACTCAGCAGTTAAAAGGATGAAATGGTCTTATCTTGACTTCCCAGAAATTCTTTTTGCCCAGTAGAATGGCAGTCTCATTAAGGGACTCTTGTTAATGGGTAGTCATGAAACTTGCTAAATATTATGATGATCATCTGATGATGTGCATATCGACAAATCCCTTTGCTCCCACAATTTTTGTTAGAGTTATTGTCCTTTTTGTCTTGTAGCTTAATACAGTGTATGACACATTCTTGTTAGCGAAACTAAAACTGGCAGTTTTTAGCTTTACTGGTCATAAAACAGAAGGGCTTCAGGGATGGCCTGTTGTCTATCCATCTGTCTGTTAGCACAAGTTTTGTTATTGCTACTTCTGCTAAGCTTCTTGGAGGATTGCCATGAAACTTTACACACTCACATTCATCCCAAGGTTTAGATGGTGCTAAATGAAAATGGTGCTGATCAGACATCCAATATGGCCACAACATTGGCCATCTTGAAATCTTGTTAGCATTTACTCCCCCTGAATGGATGGTCATATCAACAGGGGGTTTTCACTAAAAGACTTCTTATGATGTCTAGTTGGTCCTAAATGAAAATGGTGCTGATCTGACATCCAGTATGGCCACCGCTGCAGCCATCTTGAAAATATTGTTGTCGCTATTCCTCTTAATTGGAAAGTCATATTGACATGGGGTTTTCACCAGAAGACGTCCTATGAAGATTGGTTCATCATAAATGAAAATGGTGCTGATCTCACCATTAATATGGCTGCCATGACAACCATCTCAAAAATCTTGTTATTGCTAATTCTCCTGGAATAATGGTCATATCAACATGGAGTTTTCACCATAGGACTTATTATTTCTGGTTGGTCCTAAATGAAAATGGTGCTGATCTGACATCAGATATGGCAGCCATCTTGAAAATCTTATTGCTACATCTCCAAAATGGAAAGTCATATCAACATGGGGATTTCAGTAGAAGACTTCTTATGGTGTCTACTTGGTCCTAAATTAAAATGATGGCCATCTGACATCCAGTATAGCCACCATCATGGGATGCTGGAACATCTTGTTATCTCACTCCTCTATATAATAGATGGTCATATTGACAAAGGGTTTTCACAAAAAAATGTCATGATATCTTCCTGTTCCTATATGAAACTGGTGCCGATCTTACATTAAATATGGCCACCATGATGACCATCTTGACAGTCCTGTTATCACTACTCCTCCTGTATATTGACATTGGGTTTTTACCAAAAGACTTCTTATGATGTCTAGTTGGTCCTGAATGAATGTCAGTGGAGCATATTTTTGTCAAGTGTGTCAATTTCCATCTTGTGAGACAGAAGTATTTAGACATGAACTGCTTGAAGAAACTGTATGAGGACATACCACCCAAGAAAATCTTTGACTTTAAGAGATTGTGTTCTATACAACAAATTTTAATCATGTTTCAAGGTTTGTACATGTGTTGCCATTTATCTGGTATTTTATATATATTGTATAGAATTTTAATATTTTTATGTTTTATATTTTATCTTGTACTGAATTTTTCATTTTTTTGGAAGGGTTTAACTTCCAAATTTTTTGTGCAGTTCATTTTTACATTTTTTGAACTTAACCTTTTGTTGGCACTACATAGCCACTTTTGTGTAGAGGTGCCATAAAACACTACTACATACATACCTAAATGAAAATAGTGCCAATCTTAATATGATATGGCTGCCATGATGGCCATCTTGATAATCTTGTTATTGCTGGAGAATATCAGAAATTGATTCAGCGCTCAACAGTTGAAAAGAAAAAAAAAGAGTCTTGTCTTGGATTCCTGAAGTTCTTTTCAGCCAGTAGAATATCAGTCCATTTAAAGACCCATGTTGATTGATTGCCATGAAATCAGGGATTTACAAATTTTATAAAGTCAGCTTGCCCAGAGCAAGTTGACTGGACAATTAAACTTGCCTTTGGAAAATGTGAGCTTGCCGCAAACATAATATCCCAACATGAGTAAAACAATAAGATAAAATAAAATATGGTATATTTTAGGGAAATTGCATTATATTTATTTAAACTTTTGTTTTCTTTTTATCTTTATTGGCACCTTAAAACCATATGCTGATAATTAAAGTCGTCAAGTAACATATATTTAAATAATACATGTAGATAGATATGTAGAAATTTAGAAAGAGTTGGAATGCAGATATAATTAGAAGAGCTAAAGCAGACATGTACATGTATATAGACAAATAAATGGGTAGGTAGAAAAGGGTTTGGAAATGGTTAGATTTGTAAGTAAGTCAGAGAGAAAGAGAGAGAGAGAGAGAGTGGGCTGGACTGTTTGTAATGATTTATTTATACTCACAACTGAAGGATTTTGTAAACACTTATTTAATCCATTTTCTTAACAATTATCATCTAGTCACCTTGAAATTGGCAACATGCCTCAAAATATATCACAATCCGACTTTTGAGAATGATTTGAGAACACTTATTTTTGTCCATTTAATTGTTTGCCAAGCAGTAAGTATGTATTGGTCTCCTGTAATTATCACATAAACAACAGATCATAAACACCGCATGTGGGTGCTACATTTTCGTAACATCAATCACGTTGTGAATGAAATCCTTCTGTTGGTTAATCATTAGAGACAAGTGCTTTTTATTTCCAAACACACCTGTCAAAGAAATCTCACAAGTTATATTATTAGCAATTAACACCTACTCACCATAAAATTGGCAACATGCATCAAAACAATCTTTAAAAAGCCGAGTGTTTAGAGTCTGCAATCTGACAAATTGCTCGAGGCTAACTTAGGACATGAAAGTCGGCGAATCCTGGATACTTACAAATATTACGATTAAGATGTAACTGATAAGTTAAAAATAAATATTTATTCCTTATATGTCAAAGCTTGTTTTACTGAGTAAGTATTCACATTATCACGTCTGTGCGAGAAAATGCGAGACTGACATTGACATTGACCACAAGATGGAAATGACACATACAATAGATGAAAGAAACTGTGGCCAGTTATGTAGAAGAAGAATGTGCTACATATAAATGCCAAATAAAGGTGCTGATATATGTACTGTGGCGAGATCACAGGGTATAAAGCCTGCAGAACATAAAGCATTAAGAACTTAACACGACCTTTTGTCGGTAAAATAGCTCGCACAGAGCTAGTGTATTATGTATTTTACCCAGACCACTGACGTTAAATAAAATTTCTTGTATCTTGTATCCCTCTCTCAAATTTTTGGACTTGCCTGCAGTCAAGTGCCTTGCAAACTTAAGCTTGCCTGAATCGAATTTGAGCTTTTCCTGGGAATCGCGCAAGTGGATTTGTAAATCCCTGAGTAAGTATTATGGTAATCATCTGAAGATTTGTATATAGTTAAATCACTTTGCTTCCACAATTTTGTTTGAGTTATTACCCTTTTTGTTTTGTAGCTTAATGAGTATATGACACAATCTCGTTAGCTCAATTTGTCCCTTGCAGTTATTAGTGGATTGCTGTGAAACTTAGTATATATTATGGTCATCATCAGAAGATATGCATGTTGACCAATTATTATACTGGCTCTGTTGTCACGAGTTATTGCCCTTTTTTTTACTATAAACTCATCTCCATCATGGGATAGAGGTTGGGTGTTGGAGAGTTGGGGGTATATATATGTGATCAAATTACTCACCATTCAGCTACTTTATTTTTATGGGTATCAATTTATATAGGTTTGGTAAAAAAATGAAATTTTAGTTAGTATTTTGTGGTATTCTAACATCTTTTGCATTGCTTTGTTGGCATCAGTGTAATTTGCATTAAACATTAAGCAAACACTAAGAAATAAAATGAAGTTTTATGTCAGAAATTTTTTATTTTAATAGAAGTCTTGTTTTTTTTCTTAGTAAAATTACAGGATATCCTATAATTAAAGAGTTCACAACTTTTTATAAGAGCACCATAAGACATAGCTTATCGTGTTACAATGGTATCAATCCATCTGTTTTCTATATTGTGTCCACACAATAATGTGAGCTTTCCAATATGTACCAAACTTTGTAAATAACTTGCAGTTGGGGAAAGGAAAAAGCAAAAGGTAAGGGTCGCTGTGACTGAAAGAAGAAAAATGGTTACTGCACAATTACTTTAGTTCTATGCCACAGACCTGGACCAAACTTTCTGGATGTCTTGCATTTTGGATAAGTAAGAAGCTGATCAGTTTTGGGGTCAAAAAGTAAGGCTGCAACTTTCACACATCCAAATGGCATAGTTTAGTTTACTGTGTTGCTAGCAATTATTCCTTTGTTTTGCTGCTTGTCACAAGGAGAGTGGTTTATCCTTCACATGAGGATCCATAGGGGAATGTTCTTTGAAGGGTGACCAAGGTAGAGGTTGGATGTTCATGCATTTCCTCCTCCTCTCACCTATTTTCCTAACATTAATGTGAGTAGGTAATTTATTAGATGAAGAAATAACATTTATATAATGTTTCTCTGAGAATAGTTAACCTGTTCACATTATGATTAAGCCTTTCTACACATCTCACTGCAAATCCAGGTATCCTTTTTGATGTTTGTTACCAGGAAATTGCTGTCTAAGTCAGAAGCTTAATATTCTGTTATTAAGATCAAATTTACTATTGGTCATGTTTCCAATACTTTTCTGTCAGAGCCTGAATATTTTGTTGTGGTGAATGTCATTGTAACAAGAATTGACTGTATTTTGCTGTTTTAGAAAAAGTTGCTTATTCTTACCCATCCACTGCTGAGTATTAGACAATTTGTCAGTATGAGCAGATGAGTGGATTTTTTAACCCTGACTTTTCTATTTCTCTCTCCATTGAAAAATGATCCAATATTGTCCCAAGTATTTTATTACTAGTTGGTGCAAAATCTTGCTTGAAGAACACTGTATATGAAACATTTTCCTGTTGTTTCATTTTCATGCGTTTTTGAAGTAAAGTAAATAAAAATGTGAATTTTTAACCTCACAGAAATTTAGGGAGTACAACAATTTTTCCCACCAAAATTGCCAGTGGCAGAAAACATACATGTACACATAAACTTACGAAAATTGAACAAGAATTTCCCCACGTGCAGTAGTTTTACAGAATTTTAGTGCAATCAAAGCCTAATGATATCATGTAAATAATTGAAAATTTTCCCTTCCAGCAACTCCTGGCTCCATTCACTGACTGTCACTTCAGTTATAATGCTGACCAAGGAGACCAGAACAAGTGAGTTACTGATTCAAAACCAGATTTTCACATTAGTTTTTGGGTCACAGTTGTTTGAATTATTATTTTATTATTTCTCAAAATATGTACTGTAAATTATATGTCTGGGTTTCAGTTGGCTTTGCCTAGCTAAACTCTTTTTTAGTCTGTCTGGCCTCTTAATATTGCACTGATGAATACACAAAACTGCATATGTGTTTTGTTCTGAGTCGGCAGAAAGATTGAGTTTAATATGACATTGGGATACACCAAGGATGTTAGGCTGAGATGTATTCATAAGCCATATCAAACGAGTTCTTTCCGAGACTCAGAACAAAACATTAATGTGGTTTGGTGTTTATTACATACCCCTTCTTTTACGCTTTCTAAATATTTTTAGCTTTACTGTATGAATGAAATTCAAAACGAACTGAAGTTCAATTGACTGCATCTTAAAATATCTATGCATGGACGTCAGAAGACATCTAAGTAGTTAGAATCTGGATATGTGATACAGAAATACGGATTGAACAGCTGTATTGAATGCCAGATCAAGCATGTAAGATTAAATGGGTCTGTAATAAATCATCATACTGACAGTCATTTTGCTGGTGTTTTCTAACTTATCTCAAGAAAATATATTATGTATATGTTAGTTCTGACCAGACTGTACCATACAAAGTTTGAGTTTAATCCATTTTGGTAGAGAGAATTCTTCATCCTTGATTACACTATGTTGGAGTGGTGGTGGTGTAATTTTGGGTGCATACATGTATGTTATTATTCAAGCAAACTTAATGTAAACATTTGTATTGATTAGATTGTGTGTGAAACTTAGCTTTGTCAGTAAACAACAGTTGTATGCCCTGAGTACATGTACAGTACACCCATCGCATTTTTATGAAAATCCACTTTCCCACGGTGGACCTTAATCCTTTTCATGCTGTGTCTGTCACGGACAGGATATAGTGGTTGTCGTGGATTGTCCACGTCATGGCTCAAAGTGGACAGATTAAGTTTTATTGCCCATTTGAAAGTCACAGCAATATAATTATGTAATAGTGGATGCCCACTACCTCACGTGGAACTTACCTATCAGCTCAACTACAGCACACAGTACAGAATGCCCTTTTTAATTTGTTTGCAATGCCGTTTAATATTCAAAGACTTGCTCACTAAAACGCATTCACATACGTGTATTGAAAGAGATGAAAGATAAATTTGCGAGCAAAGAGTCACGAGACTACTTAGATGCTTCACAAATTATACAAAATTTAATTATCATAATTTTAATGAGAGAGAGAGGGGGAGAGAGATTCTGTTTTTAAACAAACAAAAGGAAAAAGAAATCACATGTAAATACATGTATTAGCGAGTTTCATTCTGTTATTAAAATAAAAGAATGCAAGAAATGCTGTGATTTTTTTATATATTACCCCCGTCACTTTTAAATTGTTTGCTTAACATGTTCCCACACAATTAAATATACACGGCGTTATCCAATATACAACTTCTACAATTCCAGCCAGTTTAGTACTTGCGACTCAAATATACATGTCCATGCGACACATTTTCTCAGGAACTAGACACGTGTTTACTTTTATCGTAGACCTACTGTATTTACTTTGACTTTACGAAGCATGTGAAGCTGCATTCTATGACCAACAGCTTTAAAAAATATACTTGGGATTGCTGGTTTGGTCATCTGACGAGTTTAATATTACCAAATGGATGGGTGAAAGCGATAAAAAGTGTGTAATCACGATTAATTTGCTTCAGTTGGCAAAACGTTTAAAATTTCTGATGTTTTAATTAATGTATCATTCAGTAAGATTTATTTTGTGCTTTGGAATTGCTTCTTTCACCCCCTTGTTTAACTTGTACTGTATTACATGCAAACTGAACACATCATATCTATCAATAATGCCTTGTACATCGCCCAAAATTGCTAAGCCACATGTTTGCCAAGACTATAAAATCTATCTCTATTATTGCACTGATTGCTGTAACATGTGGCTTCTTATTTTTCACGGCTTTAAACTGGTATCCCTGGTAGAACATCGTTAACTACTCTGACCTGGAGGTTTAAAGGTTTTGGCTTCAGAGGTTGTAAATCCCAATTATTTCCTGTTTATTTTGAACCATTCATATTAATTCTAAGGTGATCGCAAATATTGTCAGGTTCACCTTGATTATTGCAGTAATGCTCACTCATTAGACTTTCAGTCTATTAAATTTCTGAAGCATTAAGTTCATACATGGTTAATTATGACCAGATTCTACAATAGATAATAAGAAAATAAGACAAATGACACTAATAGCAGGTGAATAACCCAATGAATTATATAAATTCTTGTTAAATGCAAAATGAATTGCTAAGCAGCAATTTACATATTTACTTATTAAAATAAAGAGTGGAATCAAAATTTTTATTTCGAAATTTTGTCAGTAGACGAATTCCAAAATGAAGATGAACGAAGCACATTTAAAAATTGCATACTCTCTAATTATCAGTGTCTATTTCCAAATTAGTGATAAAAGCTACGGGTAACATCGATTGTAAGTTATGGTGCATAATCTCTCTCTCTCTCTCTGATGTTTGCATGTAATAAAACACATTTTATTTGTAAAAGAAAGATGCATTAAAAAAACAACAACATGTTATAGCTTTGTGTTGCTGCGATAGACTTATATTATATGCACTGCATTGCAAGATTAATTGAGAGAATAAACATTTTATATGGTTTATTTTATATACCGCTAGAAACCAGTTTTACGCAAAAATATCACAACTTGACCACATTGCGTTTCTCACTCCATATTACAAGTCCAAAATTCGTTTTTTCCACACACAACAAAAACATTTTCGTTCAGAAGTTAACGCTTCTTTTGAAACATCTGGGTTAAAAAAATAATATAGAAGCTCAACACCTTCCTGAATGGCGATTGTTAACAAGCGTAGCGGCTGACTTCAAAGTAAAAATGTCACTCCTCAGCTGGTGCTTGATGATAGATTCACGAAAAAAGTAACGAAGAAAGTAACCTTTTTCATAAAAATCACTTCGTTTGTGGCATGAACAACCACTAAAAGAGAGCAGCCTTCAATACCGTGTGGACGAATTCGGCGCATTTAAAAATTGTCATACTCACAAATAATCAGTCATTTTTCTAAGTCTACAGATAAAGGTATTGTATCCTGCTTTCAATAATATCTTTAAAGAAGGTTTTGGAAACTGTGTAGACATTAAAGGGACACTATGACAGATTAATAACTAATACAAGAAGTTTCATTATGAAATATTATTTATTGAGCAAACACACTGAAGTTACCGCTTATGCCCAGGGGCAGGGTTGACATGCTAATTGTTTATCTAATGCTCTTATATTCATGTCTTTCTAGCGCTTGCATTGCAGGATGTTATCCCAGCTGAAGTGGCTTTATTAAACAGAAACCCTTGGTGTTTTCATAACAATATTCCCATGACATACTTGAATTCTGATTTAAGTAATTTAACTTCTACTCTTTGTGCTACTAGGGGTGGGGGTGTGATAGGATTTAGCTTTAAAAAAATTACACTTGTTGTGATTTTTAGAAAATAAAATATTAATAATTTTAGATGTGAATCAGGACCATTGCAGCTTGTTACATTTAAATGCTTGGTCCCTTATCAGGAAAATAAAAATACTATATATAGTTTGCTTTATATACCACTAGAAACCAGTTTTATGCGATAATATCAAAACTTAACAGCTATGCATTTCTGTCTAAATTCGCTCTTCACAAACTAATATCTTCTTAGTTTTAAAGCGTTTGATTTTGTGACAACAAGAAACATTTTTATTCAGCAGTGTTTATTTTGAAACATCGAATTGCAGCACTGACCAGTAGCTGCTAGGAACTGTCCTTTTTAAGTCATTCAAGACTTCTACTCAATTTGCTTATTATGCAACTGAGTGGGGGGTGGGGGTTGTCGGCTGGGAGAGAAAGTGAGATGGAGGGGATGGGATATAGCTTGAAACAACTACACTTCTGATTTTTAGAAAAGAAAAGAACGAAGTTTAGACGTGCATCAAGGCCATTACACTTTTTTTTCCCCTAAATTTAAGTTAAATGGTAGGTCTCTGAACGGGAAAATAAAAATAATTATATTTTGTTTTTCATATAATGTTAGAGACCAGTTTTACACGATAATAGGAGAACTTAACATCAAATGCATTTCTCAGTCCAAATTTGTTTTTCACAAACTAACATCTTTTTAGTTTTAAGGTGTGTGGTTTTGTGATATTTTCATTCAACAGTTATTGTACTGTGCATTTTGAAACATCGAAGTACGATATTGAACATTAGCTGATGATATGTAGAAAGTGTCATGACGGACTGTTGTTGACTCCAGGCAGGAAGCTACAGCAACAGGCGTAGTGGCTGGCTTCAAAGCAAGAATGATACTCCTCAGCCAGTTCCTGGTGATGCAATGTAGATTCATGAAAAAAGTATGGACAGGAAGTAACTTTTTTCTCTCACTGAAATCACTTTGTTTATGACATGAATGGCCACTAATAGAGTGCAACAGTCAATACAGTGTACACAATTCCATGCATTTAAAATATTGCCGTACTCTCTCATAAACTATGTTATTTTCAAAGTTTAAGGGTAAAAGTTAGGGGTGAAACCATTCATCGACATATCACTGTATCGATACTTTTGCCATATCGATACACAAATCGATACAAGAGGTGAAGAATCGATACAAAACGATATCTACCCTATATATGCTACTTTAATCTTCAGCAGTCATGAATAATTATTAGTTGTTTGCTTTCTTATTCTTTGAAATGAGAATCGATAATGTATCGTATCGTAGGCTGTGTATCATGAATTGTATTGATACGTGGCACAGGTGTATCATTTCACCCCTAGTAAAAGTACAGAAGAACCTTTCCGTAGTATAGCTCGTGTGTCTTTTTTATTTTAATATACTTTGGAAAGAATTGACATACATGTCATAATGTGCCAGTGTTTATGATCGTACATGTTCAATATAAATATTACGGCGTTTGTAATCTCTTTTCAAGTTTTATATGTATTGCTGCTTTCAGTGATTTCTTCAAGGTGGGTCTTGGAAATAGTATGGAAATTAAAGGGAAACTATGACAAATTAATAGCCAGTACACAAAACACTTTTATGAAATATCATTTATTGAGAAAGAACATCAAAGTTACTGCTGGATGCAGAACAGTATGTCAATTTCCACATCTGTATATGCAAACAGGTACATATACATGTATTAAATCAGCAGAGATGTACATTGTAGCTAAGCAATTTTTTCTGATGTACGCTTTGTCATGGACAGGGGTGGAAAGATAGCCAAGAAATATAAATCCTCATATTTTTTCTACATTATGCTCGTTCGTCTGTATGTATCCTCAGCCATGCTACTGATAAATACACAAGAAATGTTACAACTGTACAGGTAAAGGTATGAAATTGACACCTGCCATGTTCGGGTTTATGGTGTCGGAGTTTCTCCCATCTGTTTGTTTTGTGTGTCGACTCGTGGAGTGAATGCAATAGAATAAACGAGGGGTGCCATAAAACCCACTACGACTGCAATAAAATCTGTGATGGACTTCCACTAGACTGAGTGGATTTACACTAGACTGGGGGGAAAATCCACCAGACTGAGTGGACTTACGCTTCTCATAGTGCGCACTTAATCCCCTGCCTATCTCTCCACGTCCACCGGATTGAGTGGTGAATCATACAAACGCGATGTGTGTACTGTATTCCAGAACATTGGGCACTCTCTTTAAGATAATGATTCATGTCTTGAATATAAACAGGACTCATTTTTCTGTTTTCTTTAAGATGTTTATTCATGTCTTGAATATTATTTGACTTTTTCTTGCTCTCTTCAAGATGGTCATTCATGTTTGAATATTAAGAGGACTCATTTTTATCTACATTATTTACTATGGTGATTCATGTCTTGAATATGAAAAAGACTAATTTTTCTACTCTCTTTAAGATGGCGATTCATGTCTTGAATATGAACAGGACTCATTTTTATCTACTTTATTTATTATGGTGATTCATGTCTTGAATATGAACAAGATTCATTTTTTTCTGCTCTCTTTAGATGGTGATTCATGTCTTGAATATTAACTGGAGTAATTTTTCTGCTTTCTTTAAGATGGTGTATCATGTCTTGAATATTAACTGTAGTAATTTTTCTGCTTTCTTTAAGATGGTGATTCATGTCTTGAATATTAACTGTAGTAATTTTTCTGCTTTCTTTAAGATGGTGTATCATGTCTTGAATATTAACTGTAGTAATTTTTCTGCTTTCTTTAAGATGGTGATTCATGTCTTGAATATTAACTGGAGTAATTTTTCTGCTTTCTTATTGATGGTGTATCATGTCTTGAATATTAACTGTAGTAATTTTTCTGCTTTCTTTAAGATGGTGTATCATGTCGTAAATATTAACTGTAGTAATTTTTCTGCTTTCTTTAAGATGGTGTATCATGTCTTGAATATTAATAGGACTTTCACTCTCTTTAGTAATGATAAATATAAATTTCATTTACAATGTCACTGAAATATCTGCTCTCAAGACTTTACAAAGTAAGTGCTTTTGTTTATTTTTGTTTTGTTATTTGCAGCATACTGAATTTCTTCTCCTTGCCATGTATATACAAGACTAATTAAACAGTTTAAAAAAGAAAGAACTTTCTTGAGAGACAGCTGTAAAGCAAAAGAAGAAATATAAAAGAAAATCACACATTTTATAATATTGTAATCCACACTAAAAGGTGAGTATTAGAATTAAATACAATGTTATATTAGATAAAAGAATCTGTTGACTCCCAAATTGGATCTTTTCATTTTCTGTATGTGTACATTTCATTTTGTAGGGATGACCGAGAGGGTTGGTTTGCCGCTAGCAAGATGGCCATTGTTACAGTTATGAGGTCTTGGCCAGGTAGGTTGACTTCTGTATTATACTAATTAGCATATACATTTTTGTGTCTTTTTCTTTTGTTGCTTGGCATACACATCATTAGAATTGTGGACAAAAATCAATGTACTTTTGGGAAACAATTTATTTTCAGCAATGCCAATGCTACTATGTTGTAATTCTATCCATTAAGTGGTCAAACTTTACCTCTTCCCCAAATCTTACATTGCTTAATTGTGCAAACTTCAGTCTTCTACATGACCATGAGTAAAGAATCAGGTTATAAACAGGGTCTATTCCAGGATGCATGATGGCAGGATTCACGCTAATTTCTCAAAAATTGCAAAATAAAACTAACTAAATACACAAAAATCATGCATTATATTTTGAAGCTCAACCTTAATTTCTTCATTAAATCCCTTCTATATTCAGAAAATTCCTCCTGTATTTTTTCTAATTGAGAGGGGAATTTCCCATCTACATCATCAGTTCTAGAATATACCTTGAGAATTTTATCAGTCTTTGACAAGTACATGAGAAAAAACTCCAAAATTAATTTCAAGTTTCACATTGTGATATGGTCATAAAGACCCAGATATTATTGTATGGTACACAATTACTGATTAAAAAATATGTGGATATGCCTCTGATGAAAATGTTACATCAGGTATTTCACTTCATGCTTTGAAGGAACCATGAAATCCATGAAAATTGGTATCCCATGAACACAAGTAAATTCATTGTATATTCTGTTTCTAATAATAGATACTTACTGGCCTTTTTGAAAGGCCAGTCAGCTTATTGCAAAGGACAGAACTCAAATTCTAACCTCCAGAGGAAATGTTTAAATTTTAGAGTGGTTACCTCCCCTGATTATAGATTAAGAGCTTGTGGTGGTACTTAAAACAGTATAGAATCATTTCAACAGAAAACATTTTTCAAAGGTAATTGCTACATTATTTTCTCTAGAAATACTTTATTACTGATGATGAAGAAAAAAATCACTTAAACATTTGTTCAATGTTCCCTTGTTTATGCAGCATAGTTCATTGCATCAAATTTGTTCAGATTAACCCAACTGTCAGATACAAGAATATGATGTAATATCTATAACCATATAATCATGTAAGTATAAGAGAAATAATAGTAACTATTGGCAGTTCATTGTTTTGATCATAAAGCAGAAGATGACATCGCCTCCAGCATCATAGTAACAGTTGGACACAATTAAATAGCATCAGATTAATACATAGATAACATGCATGTGTTAAAAACATTTCATATCCATATGAAGAAATGTGAGTTGGAACATGATACTGTTGGATAAACCTGTAGTTCTAAGGTAGAAAAAAAAAATTCATGATACTTCATTGTATAAATGCAATAGTCACTTAAATGAGGGTCGGATACAGTTGAGTAGACAGTATTTCAGATAATTAATTTGCCTACAGTAGGAACATGAATATCAATATCTGATACTTTTTATTGTAGTATCACATCAGTCATACGGGTCATCAGTATACTAAATACTTCATTTGTTTCAGGCCTTGTTCGCTTCTGTAGGCCTGAAGGCACAGGTCTACAATCCTTGGTGGGAATTCTTTATCTGCCATTTCTGGATATCAGGGTAAGTGCATAAAATATTATTTTCTGAATGGAATACAGTCGGTTGACCAGATATTTTGGTAATAGAAAGCATTATTTGAAGTAACATAACTTACCACTCTTGCAAAAGACCTTCAGAAACAGGAACAATTGATGAAACATAAGGAAAAAATATTGAATCCTTGAATTGTTAAAAGTTTGGTTCTTTTTAAGAAAAGGAGAAATCTTGTGTCTAGAATTACTAGGATGTAGTAGTTAATTGGATTTCCACAATATTCCCTTGCAACAAATATTTTCAAAGATTTATACCAGGGGCTTATTCTTAGTTCTCCTCCCCCTGGAAATCATAAAACACTGGAGTCTGAGTTTGAGTTTTACACAATTGAATATAATGTCCTCAGATGCTTAAAAATAATTCAGGCATTGTTTGTGTTACTTCCACTCTAATAATCTACAAATAGAATAAGTGAGCTTTATTGTAAAATAGATCCTTCAGCTCCTTCTCTGGGGTTTGTGGGAGGGGGTCAAATTACATGTGCAGAAATGTTAATTACAGTGATATTTTTTAATATTTTCAAATATTTTTTTACTTGAGTTTATATATGTATTCATAGCTGGAAGACACATAAAACATGTTGTAACTGAATTCTTATTTTTACCCCTGGGATGCTATCCAGGGTGGGTGTGTATGTAGGGAGGAGTAGATACAATACAAAGCTTTGGAACTTGCAATGGCAGACCATCATAGCTTGCTAATAATCTGTTAGCATGAGGTTTATCATAAAATCTGATGAATTATTTATGTCTTGATGCTTGCATTTACCAAATGTAGGAGAGTTTATGGTATCCCCCAGGTGTCATAATTGTTGTCAGCAGTGTCATTGGCATTAGTAAATGTACATCTTTTATATTTAGGTCAGATACTACTGCTTCTAGAGTAAAAAGTTTATGTGTGTGCCACTGTGACCTACTTTTGACAATCCATTGATAATGTACACCTCATAAATTTAGGTCAGTTTCTTGGACACTGCTTATGCGTATAAATTATGAAAATAGATCTGTGCATTCATCCTGAGGAGTACTAAATCACCATGCCAAAAGTAGGACACTTGACCTACCGTACATCTGTCTTAAGATCAGTGGATTATGTTATGACATTGTTGTTTCATTTATCATGCTGTTAACATTTGCTTTTCCGGATCTTAACTTTGTAATGGTTAGAAAGATTTTTTTTCATGAAACTTTGCCCAAGTATATATCATGACCTGATGGTGGGTTACTTACCATAGTCATGCCCTTAAGATCTTAGCAAAAGAAAATGTAATTCTGTTACTTGTATCCTTGTCAAGAGTGTAGCTTTTGAACCACTGAAGGTATCTTAATAAAACTTGGCTGAGGTATATATCACGAGACTAAATGGTGTGTTGTATACCACTGCCATGTCCCCTGCCATAAGGTCAAGGTCATAGCATGGGAAAAAATGATTTTGTGACTTGTTTTCTTGTCTGGAGTATAACTTTTAAATCACTGAAGATATTTTTAAGTTAATGAAACTTTAGCCAATTACTCATCATGACTAGATGATGTGTCTTGTACCATGGCCATGCTTCAAATTCATGTTCATGGCAAGAGAAAATTTAACAGACAGTGTGTTGTATACCATAGCCAATCTATATGTTGTATATTTTTCTAGGGAATAACTTTTGATTGAATCACATTATATATTATTATGAAACTTTAAGACATATATATTATGACTAGACAATGTGTCACATACCTGTCTCAGAGGTCAAGATCACAACAAGGGAAAATATAAATCAGTAATCTTATCTTTGTACAGGTATAACTGTTACGACTAGGGGTAAATGTAACAAAAGAAAGGACTCAAACAAGCTTTCAAGATTTAAAATACAAATATTTAATTTCCTAAAATATTAAAATATTTCAACAAACAATCAAAGTGAAAGAATTAAAAGTAACTTACAGTATAGAATATCCTTAAAAGTCCTAATTGTTCTAAAGTTCACTGATCCGGAAGTTAATCCAAATTATTCCGAATGAAGAACGTTCCGAATGAAACCACTAAAGTGTTGATGTACTAACAAGAATCAGTTATATCCAAATATTATTAATTCCAAATAATCCTTGTGAACATGGAATATCACACAAGTTCTAGAAATGTTTCCAATAATTCCAACGGAGCTGTATAATACTTAAATTTTAAGTAGCATTACTAAATCCAGAATGTACTGTATAAAAATCTCTGAAGCAGAATATCGCACACAAAATGAACCAATTTCGTTTATGACCTCTCAGACTGAACGTACTATAGAAGAATGACGAACGCTCCAATTACATCCTTTTATATAGTTTCTTAATCTGCATCATTGAAATACAAATAAAACCCATTTCTTAATTCCGTCTTAAATCAACATCTCGGTATTTTCGAACTTATTCTACTTTTAGTCAACAGAAAATGAATCACTCTCTGTAATTACAAAATCTCGGTCAGAACATTTAATGCAGGTCAAAAGGACAACCTCACGCGCTGAATCACGTGATATGACTCGTGCTTCAACCGACAATATTGATTTTACCGTATATGTGCACTCTGCAAAACGACACCTATTAGACTATTATACACAAGTCATAAACTAATAAACCTATACCATTATTTAAAGAAATGATACATAATTCTGTAACAGTAACTTTTAAACCAATTGAGATATTTTGATGAAACTTTAGCCTTTTATATATCTCCAATCTATTCACAATCATACCTACTGCCTCAAGGTCTAGGTCACAACAAGGATAATGTAAGTCAGTGGCCTGTTTTCTTATCAAGGCCATCAGTTTTTAACCCTTATTTATATTTTCATGAAACTTTATCCGGGTCCACATCTTATCATACAGTAGTCAAGTAGTCAAGTCCCTAGCTCAAAGGTCACAGTCATAAGTAGAGAAAAAGTAACGAGATGGGCATATCATCTGCCATTTGTGGTACACTTGTTACATTTAGGTCAGTTTTTTGGACACTTCCTCGTACAGTCATGAAATTAGGTCTATGCACTATGCATGGATTCTGAGTAATACTAAACCACTATCTCAAAAGTAGGTAACTGTGACCTACTTTTCATGCTCCCATGGTCATGTATACTTTTCATGTTTAGGTGAGTTTAGTAGATGCTGTTGCTTTTTCAGTCATGATACATGATATGTACATGCTTTTTGAGGAGTACTACATCATAATTTCAAAAATTAGGTCACCATGACTGTGAACACCAATGATATTTTGGTAAGTTTGTTTGACTGATGCTTGTACAGTGATCCAACTGGATATGAATATACATCCTGAAAAGTACAGCATCACCATATCCCACAAAAAAGTGACTGTGACCTACACCAACCACTTGGTTTGTCTTCATTATCACCCAGTATTGATCTCCTTGAGTTTTGATAAATACAGGATTCTTGTGTCAAAATAAATATGTGCATGTAAGCTTTGCTGCCTTCTGTCAGCTCCATTTGTTATTTATATATTTTTTTTAAGCACTTTAGTTGTGTACTTGTGAATCATACACAGATACCAAAATAATTTTGCAACTTTAATCTGTAATTTCACTGATAACATTTCCTTTGTAAACAAAGGAGTTCTTTATGTATTTAGTGTTGCAGGTGCATGGGTTATCATGAATAAAAGCCAGTAAAGTTCATCCAAAGCATTGCCCTTGTTAAGGTTCTGTATATCAGTTGTTGTTTTTTTCTGATGAAACTTTGGCATAATGTTATTTTATGTCTAACTTTGTAGCTTTATATACTGAGATTTCTGGTCTCACATGCAATGGCAGCATTAGTGGTATTAACAGGACTCTGTATTTATTAGGTACTGCATTCAGATGAAACTTAGGTTTAATACTACTAGTAATATACTACAGTTTTCTATCTTGCTTGCTAAAGTGGAATGCTGTGCATCATAATGCCATTTACTGACAACACACTGTGTTCTGCAGAATCCTTTGTTGAATGTCTTTACTTTCACAGCAGGAAGATATAACCATATATCTGCTCTGTGTAATTTCTTCTTTGAATAGATTTCCTAATCATATTAATGTTAGGAAAAAGCTCCGCTACCTCATGAATCCAGCAATCACTGAAAGAGGAATTTTTTTGTCTATATGCCATATAAGCAAAGGAAAGTGACTCTTCCCAATCCTTCCTTTTACCTCTTCTCACCACTGCTAGGTGGCTGCAGTTGTTTACTTAGTTTTAGCTTTTGCTGGATACAACATGTATTGTATCCCATACCTCTCACAAAATGCAAGTTATATCTTGTGGATTACTGACCATCCATTGACAAAGTCTGCACAGTATTGAGTGTATAGGCATTTACTACATGTTCCATTCATTATTTTGTGAAATTTATTGATATTTATGTGAATTTCTTGCAGTTGTCGACCTCCTTTGTTTTTTCTGACCATGTGCTCCAACATGGTATCGTTAATGCCTGTTGTTAGTTATTTTCAAGTACACTGCTGATACTTCCTTGCTTATTAAGTAACAGGCATTAATTATTTGTGCAGGTGAACACTTTGGTTTGTTATTTCCTAAAATAAATTTGTTGATCTTGTCTTCCAGAAAATTGATAGACCATGCTGACAAAGTGTGTAAAATGCAGGAGATTAAAGGCAACTGAGAACATGCATTGGACCTCCCTTGCATGTACCAAGTGTTGATCAAACTCTATGTTTGTCAGAAACCATATGGTCCGCAGTACTGTGATGAGGACTTAAGACCAAAGAGAGATTTAACAAGTCCAGATAAATGGACGATGATGTACTAAGTTTGCATCTGAAGACATCATCACTGCCCAGTGTAGTGGGAGACACTTTGATGGTCCCGCCCCCCACAGAAAGTGATGCATCTCATGGGCATTGTCAGAATCACAGATGTGGCGACTAGTACAAAAACAATGATACAGTTGTTGGTCTTGAGTGAATTTGTTCATTGCCATTCCTCTTATTTCTCCAATGATGGCTTGGTGTTTACATGAGACTGTCCTCCCTTTTCTAGGCTGCCCAGTGTGCATAAGTCCCTCTGCATGTCGGAGTTTTGCCTTAGGGCCTGTAAATCCGGGTACATGGGGTATTTTTCAGTCATTTTTCAGTCATGGATGATATATTTTGCCATCAGTCCAGGTCATATAATGCTGTTCAGGCTGCCGACCAGCCAGTCCAGATGGCCAGCCAGGTGTACTCCACAGTCAGTGACTGGGAATCTGTCACTTCGGCAAGCTATACCATATACTGGCCGGCCACACCTTGGTATGCGAAGTTATACAGGAATCTGGTTACCTGATCCATCCATTTGGCCACACAGATCAACCAGGTGGTTACCGAGCCGGGCCAACCATCCAACCGAGAGCCGAACTGACCAGCCAGCCAATGACCAGGCCATCGATCCAGCCAACAGCTGAGCTGACTGACCAGCACACTTACCAGTATTTTATACCAGCAAGACAAACATGGCATTTGCCTGGCCACCGATGCAACCATTGACTGAAATCTTTGCAGCTTATTTTTTGGGGAGATATCAGACCATACACAGGGGTGATGGCATGGCCTCATTCCAGCCCCCAGGATGTTTTACTCGGATGTTGACAGAATGCCTGATGAGGGCAACCCCCACTGTGAGTGCTGGGATAATCTTGATGACTTAGCCTACGCCAATCCTACAATGGAGCATATGGAATACAGTTTTAAAATGGCTGTTGTGGAAATCTACAGAGTTCTGCCAATTTCCAAGTTCCCAGCCACGTCAGATGCAAACCAGGCCTATTTTCAGGCTGAACCAGTCTCAGCTGCAGCGAAGAGACAATTACAGGCAAAAGGATGAGTCCAAATACCGCTCAAAGGCAACAATTTTGATCTCAATCCAATTTAAGGCAGCAGCAGACCCCTCAGTTCTGGAGGCAGTTTAATAAAGGGGAAAGGAAACAAGGTTTCTCCTTCCCCAAGTCTCCCAACAGACGATATTGACTTTCCACCTTGACCTGCCCGCAGACAGCCTACTGGTGGGCACCAGACTTTTTCATTTTTTAATCTCGTGAATTGATCTGTTTCCTGAGAACAAATGGGTGATCTAAGTTGTTTCAGAGGGGCTTTGTATTTCATTTATCCAACCCCTTCCCTTTTTGATTCCTTATCTGGAGAAGGCGCAAATTTTACAGAAGGAGATCTGGTCATTACTTGACGAGTGGGCAGTGGAGATGTTTCACAAGCTAAACTCTCAGGCGTTTTACTGCAGGCTGTTACTAGTACCCAAGGTAGAGACGGGAATCTCAGACCAGTCATAGACCTCAGCCAGCTCAACAAGCACATAGCTGTGCTGAGGTTTAAAATGGAGACAGCAAGATCAGTCAGACTTTCAGTCAAAAGGGATGAATTTGTGGTAAATTTAGGCTTAACGAACACATACTTACACATCTCTATTCATACATCCTCGCACAAGTTCCTTCGGTTTGGTTTCTAAAGAACCATTTACCAACTTTGCACTCTCCCATTTGCCCTCAGTAATAGCCTTTGGGCCTTCACCAAGATCATCAACAGTGTCCTGTCTCGCTTCTGGTTAACCTCGTCAGCAGTGACAGGGCCATATCCCAGCGACATCCTCCAAAATCAAAGTTAATCATTGGTCAAGGGCAGAAAGAGAAAAGTCAGATCTCACTCCATATCAGCATACATGGAGTCAATTTCCAACAGAGAGTGAATCTTGGCCAGAGTTTCTACAATTCCTCTGTTCAGTGCAGCAGCAGATTCTCAACCTTCTTTTCATGTGCCCTTTACAGATGGCCTGCCAGCCCAATAGTGCCCCTTTTCCGGTTGTCTCGATAAATCATGATCTCAAATAAAGTAGTGTATTTCCACAACAAACAATAGCTCATGGCAAGTATTCTTCTGGGTAAACCTCAACCATGACTTACGATCTGCACGGATGCCAGCTCATATGATTGGGGAGCCCATCTGTTGCCCAGCTTCACCATGGTCAATGGCAAATTGGGGGGGAGGGCAGAAGAGTTACCTCTCCATATCAACATTTTAGAAATGAAAGCCATAGTAAAAGCATTTCTTTCCTGGAAGGACCAATTATATGAAAAGGTAGTCCTCATAATGGCAGATAATTCTCAAATGGGGGGTGTGGGGAAGAAATCACCAGATCTATGTGTCATTGTTTGGGATTGTATCTGCTGGTGCACTCAGATGATTATAACGGCTTAGATTGGACGTATTCTGGGCAGGCTCAATGCATTGGCCAATTCATTGTTAAAAAAGGGCCAGACCCTTCACACACAGTTGTCCATCCACCCATGTATCTTTCAGCAGAATAATGCACTTTGGGACTGCTCGATGATAGATCTGTTCGTGATGGGGTGGAATCACAAAACTGCCCACCTTGATCTTGCCAGTCCTGGATCCAGAGGCATGGGCCATTGATGCACTCTCAGTCAGTTGGGAGGTGTTTTAAGATTATGCCAAACCCCTACAGTCTGGGTACCAAAAATAAATCATAATGTGAGGTACCACAAATGCAAAGTGATTCTGATAGCCCTTCTCAGGTGGGATAAGTCTTGGGTGAACAGTCTGTTCGATCAAATGACCCAACATGACCAAACAGCCATGGTGGCAGGTATTTCATCCAAACCATAGAGTTGAAGTGGCAGGTTTTCAGGGACTGGTGCAACAGCATCTTCATGAGTGACTCAATTCCACTTCGATCAAAGGCTCCCACTCCATGATCTCAGAAATATTCAGGCATCATGGTAGAGCGGATATTGGTCATGATAAGGATTTATCAGACCTATTAGCCAATTTTGATTTTAATAGGCAAAAATCACTTGCCTGTTTCTCAAGTGGAATTTGTCATGCTTGCTGGCATACATAAATTCAGATCAGTTTGAGCCCTTAGCCAGTGCCTCCTTGAAGCTGCTGTCATACAAAACGTATTTCTTAATAGCTCTAGCTTTGGCATGCAGGGTGAGCAAGTTGCATGCACATTCAGTAGTCACTGAGCTATATCCCATTCAGATCAGATGGTTCTGTGGTCCTGACGATGCAACCCGGCCTCATAGTAAAGAACAGGCTGCCATCAATGTGCAATCATTGTGTGGTCATCCGTTCACTCTACTCCAGCAATCATTCTAAGCAGGTGGTGATGTAGGACCTGGTCCATGTCATCAAACACTAATGTTAATATGATTGGGGAATATATTCAGATGAGAAAGCAAATTTTTTTTTCAATTTTGTTTCTTTGAGAATACTTTTCAATCACATTAGTATTAAACCCTCCACACCTCCCCACAAATGTGAGCATCATTACTGAGGTATCTCAAGCTAAAACTAAGTAAATAAACAACCATAGCCACCTAGTGGTGGTGAGGAAAGGTAAGAGGAAGGGTTAGGAAGAGTTTCTTCTTTTTTTTCTAGATCTTTCCATGATTGCTAGATTCGTAAGGTAGTGGAGCTTCTTCCCAACATTAATGTGATCGAGTAAGTATTCTTAGAGAAACATAATTTACTAAAAAATGTGCTCTTTGTATGTATCTTGATACATGTGAGTAGCATTTATAACAAGAAATAGAAATATCCAATTCATCAATTCTTATTTTTTTCTATTTCAGCAAGGAATAATAGAACTTATTTATGAATTATTTCATCTGACAGTCCCAGAATGGACAAGTGATTTCAATGTTGCACTACTCAGTACTGGTGAGTCAAATATTTTGTTGAATTTTTTTCTTGTTTATCATAAATTTGATTAGATATATGAAGCATAATTCATATGTTAAATTTGGTGAGTAAGATTTACTCATGTTATTTTAACATTTGTAAATTTGCATGTATGTAGTTTGTTACAACTCTAGGTCTTAAAATAATGTAACAGAAAGAAAGTGAAACCAACAATGTAAGTAAAATCAACAAGTAATTTATTTCTAGACAATTAAAGTGAAAATTCAAAAAGACAATTATAGTAACATGAATTAAAGCCCAAATAATCCAATAATCCTAAGTGTCCTAATCACAAGTCCTAAATATAGAATGTTCTGAATGAATTCCAGTAGCCTTGAATGTCCTGATGTGCTAGTAGTCTTGAATGTCCTGATATGCCTGAATGATTTAATCCAGAAATCTCTTTGAATGAATTCACATAAATTCCAAAGTCAGGTATTAATCCAATATGACAAAGAGCACTTTTAGTAATTCCAATGAATATTTCAAATAAATAATTCCTCTCTTAGAATTTGCTCTGATTTTCACAACTGTAACATCTGATTACTAAAATAAATTCCTTAATAGACTGATCTTAATAATATGAAGTTTAGTATAGGAATGAAATCTTGTTTACCAAACCTGTATAAATATAAGGATAAGTCACATGACAGAATATTCTAGAATTTGAGTACTCTAATGGAAATTTCCTATGCATACCTGACTTTTCTCACATCAAGATATGGAGATATGGAAAATTTCAATCTAATTGTTAAATGCTATGTAAACAAGACTGACCTTGAACTCAAATGCAGTAAATATGTTTTTTACAAAATGACTGAAGTACAACTTACCTCATGGACACATATTATAAATTCAATATACATAACAAGTTACACACACAGATACACACACATACACATGCATAGATACATACATACATACATACATACATACATACACACATACATACATGTATGGGGTTTTGTGAAAATATTAATATTTGTATCATTAATGACAAGACTAGTTGTGTACCAAAATAACTGTATTTCTGTCGAAAGTAAGATGAACTGCACAAGTTTTATTAGAAACAGGTTTCTCTCCATGAGTCTTCTGGTTTTTTCCTTTCATTTTTGTTTTCACTTAAGCTCCCTCACAACCTAGAGAAAACTGGCGCTTGACAGATGGATTTGTAGCTGAGGAAGGCAAGAACATCCTTCCACACATGGCAAAGATCAGGTGAGGAATTTTTATGAAGGAAAGATAAACAAACATGAAATAAAGTCAATTGGGTAAGAACACAAATATATGCCAAGCTATTTATTGCAAAAAGTTGGGGGCCTTGGGTGGCCCAGTGGTCTAAGGCGCTCGCCTTTACCGATCACTACCATCTCACCTCTGTCCACATGGGTTCGAGTCTTGGGTTCAACCAATGTGGTTATGTGAGAAAGCTTGCCAGTAGCTTCTGTGGGTCGGTGGTTCTTCCTGGGATTTTCCCGGGTTCTTCCTCCACCAGATATACTGGTCACCATGTATAGACTGCCATGTGCAGAAAAATGGTGTTAAACCCATAAACCACAACCACTGGAAAAAGTTGTGATCTGCAGTTTCTGATTGTACCCCTTCTTGAAGAAGCAGGAAGAATAAAAGATTCTCCTTACAACTGCATCCGTTCATCTTTCCATTTGTCCATCTTTCCATTCTTATTTCAGTCTCTAATATTTACCTATGTTTGATGTGGGTGAATGTTTGGTCCCTGTGTTAAATTTTTGGGGTTTATTTAGCAGTGCTTACAATTATATTGTTGCTTTAATTCAATGCTTTTTCACATGTTGCCACAAAAATTATATTGTGGCTTTTAATTGAATGCCTTTTCACATGTTGCCACAATAATTATGTTGTGGCTTTTAATTCAATGCCTTTTAACATGTTGCCACAAAAATTATATTGTGGCCTTAATTCATTTCCTTTTCACATGTTGCCACACAAAGTATATTGTGGCTTTTAATTAATTGCCTTTTCACATGTTGCCACAATAATTATATTGTGGCTTTAATTCACTTCCTTTTAACATGTTGCCACAAAAATTACAATTTAGGGGCATTTTAGGAGGAAACTTTCTAGGGTTTCATCCTGTTGTTGAAAATATTGCTTAAAAAAAAAAAAACATGTTATATGAACACAGCATGCCTACAACTGGAGATTTGCCAGTAACATCAAACTGTTACAATGAATAAACCCTTGTGCAACACAACAAAGTCATTTGTTTAATGAAAGTAGGTTACTGTGACCACTTTTCACCAGCGGTGGTTTAGAAGGATGCAGGGAACACCCTGACCAAGTTCTATGAACACAGTATACCTATAGCTGGAGATTTCGCAGGGAAGAGACAACTTTTACACTGTGGAACCTATTCATAACAAAGTCAGAAGTGTAAGAAAAGTAGGTCACTAATCCCTTTTTTTTCACTGAGGTGGTTCAGAATGATAAAAGAAACACACTCATCATGTTCCATGTAGACACCATGCTTATAGCTGGAGATTTGTCAAGATAAAAACATTTTTATACTTTGATTAATGGTAAACAGCAAAGTCATTAGTGTAAGAAAAGGTCACTTTGCACCTGTGGTTGTTTAGAATGATGCATGGAACACCTTGACTAAGTTCCATAATTGCAGCATACCTACAGCTGGAAATTTACCAATAAAGTCTGGTACACATGGTAAGATTTGTAATATACGATTAATCTGATGGTGTAGTGTTTTTCCTACAGTGGAATGACAGGCCAGTGTACCCATCCCCTTTGGATCCCTGGCCTTTTGCCCTTTATTTACCACCTAATTTAATGCCCTTTTGTCCATTTGTTCCACAGCCTATGTCCCAAAACCCATATTCTATTACAATTTTAATCCTCGATTTTGTGCCTCCCATTTAGTGCTCTGGCTGCTATATCACTGAGTTTTTTTATTTGTATTGATTGTATGGGGCCATTTACTAGACTGATCCTCAAACTTAAAGGAAGCACAGGTTGTTTTTTCTTTACATAACAGTAGCAAGGTATCAGTCCATTAAAAGGAAGACCAACCATAACATGCATATGGCACTTCAACAAATCATTAAGATTGTTTAAAATACTTGTTTTGTTCACTTAATGATCATCATTATGTGTTGGCATGCTTTCCCTCCTTAGTTCTCTCCATTTTCAGACCAGAGGACATTGGCATTGGACATCTTCAGTCCAAAGTGGGGCTGACTGTACACCTATGCCTTCCCATCTTTTAGAATAATCCCTCAGACTCATCCCGATGGCTCCCCTGTGGCCTCAGCGATCATGCTTCACTGATCACCTCAACCTGTCAGTTGACAGCCACAGGGAGTTACCACTGAGGAGGAATCTGCTGTCGCAGCACAGAAGGTCCCTCTTGCACAACACTCCTCAAGTTCTTCACCTTCACACCTGGCTCATAACAAACAATCTTATCTACCAGGACTAGTTTTCAAGCAGGATTGCCTGATGCATTGCTCAGGCTAGAAGGCAAATGAGTTCCAAGGTTTACAACACCAAGTGGAGAATTTTTTGTGATTGGTGCAGTAGAAAATGCATTTATCCCATCTGCCTTGCTTTAACTGCAGTTGCAGATTTTATTCTTTTTCTCTCCAAGGAGAAAGATTTCTCAGTATCCACCTTTAAGGGCTTTAGAGCAGTCCTCTGAGTTCTCTGTGGGCTCCACTATAGGGTTTGACCCATATCTTTCAAAAAGATCAGGTCTTTTGAGCTTCAGATACCAATCTCGCTCTTTAATGCCATGGCGGAAACTCTCATGTGTTCTTTGGTTGTTATCTAAACGTCCTTATGAACCTTTGAGTGAAGCTTCCTTTGAGAATCTTACCCGTGAAACAGTCTTCCTTCTGTCACTAGTGTTGATGAGGATTGGGAGTGAAATTCATGCTTTGTTAGTGGAAAAGGGTTGTTTAAGGTTCAGTGGTAACTATGATTCACTCTGTATTCTTTGCCAACCTGGGTTTCTGGCCAAGAATCAGCTACCTTTTGTAACTCATATTCCTATTGAAATCGCCAGTCTTAGTCTTATCTGTTTTGGAATGATCAAGATTGCCCAGTTAGAGCGTTACGTTTATATCTGTCTAAATCAAAAGAGAAAAGAAAGGATCATAACCATTGCTTCTCAAAGGTATCACAGGTACTTCAGCAGCTACCATCTCAAGGTGGATTGTTTGGACTGTTAAAAGAGCTTATCAATCTCTGACCGTGAGAGATCTTTCTTTCATGAAAATCAAAGCCCATGGGGTGAGGGCTATTGCTGCGTCTTGGAGGCTTTTTTGAATTATTCTTCTTTGAATGATGTCATGAAAGCTGCCTTCTGGCAGTCTCACTCCACTTTCTTGTCATTTTACCCTAAAGTTTTTCATTTGATTATATTTTCTAAACCTCTTTATGGATTTGGTTCATACTTGTGTTGAATCATTATTATGAAGCTAAGACAATTTGTCCGGTGACATGCACAGTTACTCCTCTTAACTTGGGGTCAAGGTCACAGTCATAGAAAATTTGCATTAAGGTTTTGGTTTAAGATTTTTAATTTGCTTATATTTCCTAAACCCCTTTATGGATTTTCATTATACTTGGGATTAATCATTATGAAGCCAAGACAATTTATTCAGTGACATGCATACTTGCTCCTTTGACCTTGAAGTCAAATCCATTGTAATGAAAAATTTGTGTTAAGGTTTTATTTCAAGTTTTTCCATGTGCTTATATTTTCCTAAACTCTATGATGGATTTTCTTCATACTTGGGATGAAACATTATGAAGCTAAGACTATTCGTTCTGTGACACATGCTCTTGTCCCTTTAATCTTGGGGTCAAGGTCACAATCTAAGAAAAATTTGTTTTAAGGTTTTGGTTGAGGTATTTTCATTTGCATAATATTTTGTAAACTCCATGATGGCTGTCCCCTTTTGACCTTGGGATCAAGTTCACATGTTTTACAGCAATGCTTTGATAGTGGGGTCAACCTGCACACTCTGGCCTTGTTCAAATTTGTGGTTTGTAACAACCATGAAAGCCACAACATTTTTACCCTACAAAAAAGACCCAATTTTAAAAAGAGAGAGAGAGAGGAGGGGCATATATAGAGATAGAATAATGCAGACTAGATGACAGTATCCCATTTTGCATTTTAGACCAAACTTGGTGGAAAATCATCATGCCCTCTTACTATCAGCATGGATTGGAGCAGGATTATTGGATGTAAGTAATTCTATTTATTTCCTTTTTTTCCAATTCAGTTTGTGCACGATAACACTTTCTTTCATTGTCTGAATTGTTTTGCTGTTACATGGTGTTATCTCAGATTTTTTGTATGTGCCCACAAATGTTTTAAAGTGCAGACTGTATTTGTTTACTATATACAAACATTATTATTAAATAGTAAATAAAAAAAGTTTTTTTGATCACTTTCGGGATAAATTGTTCTGGTTTGAAATGCATTTGTAAATATCATAGACCCAGATATAATATTGCATTATCCATCAGCTGATCAGAGTTTATGCCATTTGATTAGAATCATAATTAGTAAGAATGGCATAGACCCTGATTAGTTGGTACATAGCCTGACATAAGCCTTATAGTCTCGGAACCTTTTGAGCAGGAAAATCAAACTCAAGCTCAGAGTCCCAAAACTTTGACAGTCTTACTTTTATTATAATCAAGTTTGACTCTTAGAACCTTTAGGATTTAATAACTTGATTCCCTCTCCTATACTCCTAAATTTCATTGTCCCAGAATTACCCCAAGTATATGATATGTGACTTTGGGGTTTAGAAGTTGAGTTTCAGGCTAAACAAGTTTTGAGAATATGTGGCCTGGCCTGGAAATCATAAAACTCCTGAGCTGCATTTTAAACTTGAGATTTTGTACTGACCAGTCACAAATATCATTAGGTTTGAAATATCATTTCTGATTGGCTGATAGTGAAAATCATTGTCAAAATCAAACTCTAGAGTTTCTATTTGAATATGCATTATACAAGAGCAAATTAAGTATATACATTTATTTTAACAGGCTCTGGTTGAGGTGTTGATCAGCACTGATGGAGAGCTGTTTGTGAGTACAGTTATCCTAATGGGAGGGCTTTTGCATATGGTAAGTGACTTCTTTAGTGTTCAACAATATGTCATAATCTTGTGTTAGTTTCATTGATTAATTCTCTTGTTAGGTGGCTCATATTTTCACACACGTATATATTTTTAAAACATACTCAGAGGCAACAGTAGGCTTCACTTGAAATATAATTCTTTTTCAAAATCATGGAGAATTAACAGTTGTAGCACATGGAAATTCTTTTAGTTACTGCAAGCATCAAATTTGTATATGTGCCTGGCATACCTAAATGAATCTACATCATAATCTGTCAAAATAGGATAGCCAAAAGATGGAACAGGTATTTTAAGTTCTAATATTCTTAAACCTGAAGAGCCTATGGGATTGCTTGTTGTCTGTTGTCTGACATACATCCATCTGTCCGTTAGCACAAGTTTGTTATCACTACTCCTCCTAAACTACTTAAGGATTGCTATGAAACTTTACACACACATTCATCCCAAAGTCTAGTTGGATCTAAATGAAAATTGTGCCGATCCGACATTCAATATTTTTGCCTCTGCAGCCATCTTGAAAATCTTGTTATCACTACTTCTCCTGAAGAGAAAGTCATATCAACATGGGGTTTTCGCCAGAAGACTTCTTATGATGTTTAGTTGGACCTAAGTTAAAATGGTGCCTCTCTGATGTCCAATATGGTCACCATTGCAGCCATCTTGAAAATCTTATCACTATTCCTCTTAAACATAAAGTTATATCGGCATAGGGTTCTGACTATAAGATTTCTTCTGAGTTGTGCCAATATAACATCCAATATGACCATCACAGGAGCCATCTTGAAAATCTTGTTATTACATTCTTCTCCTGAATGGAAAGTTGTATCAACATGTGGTTTTCACTGGAAGACTTATGGTGTATAGTTCGTCTTAAATAACAATTGTGCTGATCTGATATCCAATATGGCCACCACAGCAGCCAGCTTTAAAATCTTATCACTACTCCTCCTAGGTGGAAAGTCATATCAACATTGGATTTTCACCAGAAGACTTCTTATGATGTCTTGTTGGTACTAAATGAAAATGGTGCCGATCTGACATCCAGTATGGCCACCATGGCAGCCATCTTGAAACTCTTGTTATTGCTACTCCTATATTGACATGGGGTTTGCACCAGAAGACTAATTATGATATCTAATTAGTCCTGAAAGATAATGGTGCTGATCTGACCTCAAATATGGCTGCCACAATGAACATATTGAAAATCTTGTCTCAAATTCTCCTGAATGGATGGTCAGATCAACATGGGTTTTCACATAAAGTCTTCTAATGGTGTCTAGTTTGTTCTAAATGAAAATGGTGCCAATCTTTTTTCCAATATTGCTGCCACATTGGGTAATTTGAAAATCTTATCACACAAGAATATTAGAGATGGTTTCAACACTCAGCAGTTAAAAAGAACAAATGATCTTACCTTGAATTCCATGAATTCTATTCAGACATTAGATTGTTAGTCCCTTTGAGGGATTCGTATTGGAATGGAGGAGTGTCCTGGAAGCTCATTTGCATCTACATCTATACTAATGTAATTACATGTTTTGTGCAACTGCCATATCTGTTGAAGGGGCATATTGTGTTATCCATGTCTATCTGATCCGTCATGTTACATCATGTCACGTCATACATCAATAATTTCATTTGCACTCAAAAACTTTGAAGGACTTCATGGATTAGAATCAAATTTGGTATGAGGCTCCATGTGAAGAAAACCTAGACCAAATTTGATTTTCATTGTTTTTGGGCAAAATTCTTTAGGGCAATGGCTCCTGTTTGACTTGGAACTTTACCCTTCAATTTCTGCACAATAACATTAGAAAGACTTAAGTTTGATTTTTGTAGAGCCTGCCTTGGTGAAAACTCAACATAGCAATCACTTTGAGTTTTTACTTTCCTTTTTATTTCAGTACTATTTTATCTCACCCTCTTTGGATTTAAAATATAGCATCAATATGCAGTTCTCTTTATCTAGCTAAATAAATGCACTCATGGAAGCTCAGAGCAGGTTTAACATGCAGGCCCATGGCCAGTTTCTTGCTAATGCTTTCCAGTAAACTTTGATGGATTTAGGGCCTGTACTTGGCTTGGACCTTTTCCTTTTATTTGAATCACATTGGCATTGGCCCTCATGATATGTGGACACATTTTGAACTGTTCTTAAAAAACGAAAAGAAATGCATCAAATTTAAATCAGATTTGCCTGGTGTGAAGGCATCTGCAATTACTTGCAATTTATTCACTTATCCTCTCATCATGTCTAGAGCATATTAATAGACAGTGTGCAGTAAAAATTTGCCATGAAGGAGCTTCCATGTATAAGTATGTGACAAGGTACAGTATCCTTTATAAATGGTGAGAATAGATAAATAAGTGTCCTCGGTCCTTAGAAAAGTGTCTAATATATATAGCACAATAATGTAGAATTTTCATACAGGATTCTTGGACAGTCCTTTATGGAGTTTTGCTTTAAAAGAGGTTTTACTGTAATTACAAATATATTTTGTGTGTGATGTAGGCCAACCAGCTTCTACCAGCAGAGTGTGTTCACTACAGCCACTACCTTTCATCCCTCATGGCACTGGCCTCATCCTTCAGCATACCAAACAGGGAAAGACAGTAAGTTTTCTTATCCGAATTCACTTGCAAAAGTTGCCACATGGAAAACATATGTTTGGAATTGCATATGAAAGACACATGTGATCCACATATCTTAAACATATAATATGCAAAACAAAATTATCTTTGGATCACACATGGAACAACATAAAAAGCAAGTTTTTCCAAGTAATAACTGGCACATATGAAATACATATTTTGCATATGTTTCACAGATATTAAACATGTTTTATGTATGTGATAAATACCTTTGTAATATGTGTGGTAAAATATATGTACTGTACATGTGTGGAGTCCATATGTAAAGCATATGTGAAATGTGTGGCAACTTTAACTGTGTACCTAGCTGAGGTCTACAGCTTAAATTGTACTCTTCAGCACTCATTATCTGTGACGCCACAATTTGCCAGTTTTGTATAATGGAACAATTGACAGAGATTACATATATCTTTGAACACCTCTCTTGGGTAATCTATTGTACTGTGTTTAGGGGTCATTATTTTGGTGCTGATTTTTCATTAATTGTATAGCCAAAATTAAATGAAGGCCCTAACTATGCACTATGCACATATATGACAGTATAGCACATTATTGTAAAATATATCGAGTTTTATGATGTGAACTTGAGAAGCTTTATGATGATGTAATACCAGAGAAATCTTGGACTCTTTTTTTTTTTAATAATAAAAACGGCAGTCTGTATAACAAATGTTAATCCTATATTTTAAGGATTTATATTTTTTAACCTTTATCTGGAATTTTATATACCTTTTAAAGAGTTTTGACATCTTTACCTTTTATCATTTACATGTTTACATTTATTTGGAAAGGTTTATATTCCTAAAGTTTTGTGCAGTTTTTATCTTTACATTTTTAGAACTTTTAATCTACACTATATGTCCAATATTATGCTGATATGCCATTAAACCCTATACATATATATATGTTAAGCTTAATTCTCAAGCACTGTTCTTGCTAGAATCATTAAACAAGATGATTGTATGCATCTTATTTACTACTACACCCATACAACAAATGGTCACTGTGACCCACATTTCACATCTTACTGGCTTTGGTTAAGTTTTTCATTTAGCTATGACTACACCAGCTTTTGCATGCTGTGTACATACTATCCTTTGAGGAGGGAATGCATCTTAATGAGCACTACATCCTCATTACAAAAGTAGGTCATTATGACCCACATTTAACACTTTACTGACCTACATTAACATTTGTGTTTGATTTTCATTTCTCAGGCATTGTTCAGGCTAGAATCATGAAATTGATGATGATATGCTTCTCTATGAATGCCACACCCATACCCCTCCCCCCAAAAAGAAAGAAAGATCAGTGCCCTATATTTTATCTTTTACTGGCTTTGGTTAAGTTTTTGCATTTAGCTCATGACCACATGAGTTTTGGGCATGCTATATGCATACTATCACACCTAGAATCATGAAATTTGGTGAGATGATGTATCTTTATAACTACTACTCCCTTATTGCAAAAAGACATCTGTGTGACCTATATTTCATGCTTCAGTGAATTTGTTTAAATTTTGCACTTAAAGTTTTTCAGGTTAAAATCACGAAAGTTGATAATTGGGTGCATCTGTGTTAGTACTTCACCCTCACAACCAGCTCATTATTTTTTGTCTTTTAGTCCTGTCACATGGTCCAACATTTCTTAGGTCAAAATGTCTTTAGTCGGAATTTATTTTCTGCCTGATGATTAAAGTTTACAGTGGCTGCTGTAGACTAATTAAAGCTTCATAGAGCAAGCTGTGTAATCATTGCTTACATTCTGCTTAGCTTGCCTCTGCTAAGTAGAGGGAAGCCATTTTATTACCCTGGCATTGGTGTCCACACATATAAAAGCATGTACATATGTACAGTCTCACTGCATCTCAACCATTATTTCTTCCTTGGCCCAGGGCAACAGCTGGAGTGGGGTCTGTAGCAACTACCCCCTGGGAAGGGTGCCAAGGGGACTAACTTTGTACATACTGGACATTATTTGTACATTCTTGGTTAAGTTTTTTGTATTTAGCTCAGGCTTTTTGCACCCTGTATACATACTGTTATATCTGGAATCATGAAACTTACTGAGGAGATGCAGCACTGAAGTAGGTTATTGACTCATATTTCATGCTTCATTGACTTTGGTTCAGTTTTGTGTTTTAGGTTTATTTCTCAAACTCTGTCATGCTAGAATCATCAAACTATAGGAATATGCATCTCTATTAGTTCCACACTCTTACAACAAAACTAGGTTGTTGTGACCTACATTTAACATTTTACTGGTTTAGGTTGAGGTTTTTCATTTTAGTTCATGACCACATGGGATTTTTTTGCACCCTGTATACATACTAGTATACCTAGGATCATGAAACTTGGTGATGGGATGCACAATGATGAGTATTACACCCTCATCACAAAAGTAGGTCACATTGACCTATATTTCATGCTTCACAGACTTGGCTTAAATTTTATTTTAGGTTTATTCATCAAGTTTAATTTATGATAGAATCATCATGCTAGATGATTGTATTGTTACGACTCTAGGTCTTAAAATAATTTAACAGAAAGAAAGTGAAACCAACAATGTAAGTAAAATCAACAAGCAATTTATTTCTAGACAATTAAAGTGAAAATTCAAAAGACACTTACAGTAATGTGAATTAAAATCCAAATAATCTAATAATTCTAAGTGTCCAAATCACTAGTCCTAAATATAGAATATTTCGAATGAATTCCAGAAGCTTTGAATGTCCTGATGTGTCAGTAGTCTTGAATGTTCTGATATGCTTGAATGATGTAATCCAGAATATGTTTGAATATATTTACATAAATCCCAAAGTGAAGTATTAATCCAATATGAGAACGAACACTTTTAGTAATTCCAGTAAATATTTCAAATAAATAATTCCTCTCTCTGAATTTGCTCTGAATTTTCACAACTGTAACATCTGATTACTAAATAAATTCCTTAATAGACTGATCTTAATAATATGAAGTTTAGTATAGGAATGAAATCTTGTTTACCAAACTGGATAAATATAAGGATAAGTCACCTGACTGAATATTCTAGAATATGAGTAACTCTAATGGAAATTTCTGGTGCATTTATGACTTTTCTCGTTTCTCACATAAGATATGAAAAATTCCAATCTAATTGTTCAATGCTATGTAAACAAGACTGATCTTGAACTCGAATGCAGCAAATATGTTGTTTACAAAATGACTAAAGTAGAACTTACCTCATGGACATAATATAAATTCAATATACATAACAGTATACATCTCTATTAGTACCCCTCTCATACAACAAAAGAATGTCACTGATCTACAGGTACCATTTGGCTGGCTTAGGTTAAGTTTTTGCATTTAGCTTATACCACATAGCCTTTTTGCACCCTGTATACATACTGTTATACCTAGAATCAAGAAACCGGGTGAGGGGATGCATCTGGATGAGTGCTTCATCTATATCACAAAAGTAGATCACAGTGATTCATGCATCACTGACTTTGATTAAATTTTGTGTTTTAACTGTTCCTGCTAAAATCAATAAACTAGCTGATTATATACATCTCTATTAGTACCATACCTTTACATAAAAAACAAGGTCATACACAGTTTACTGGCTTATGTTAAGTTTTTGCATTTAGCTCATGATTTTATATGCTTTTTGCATGCAGTATTATTAGCCCTGTGGGTCAATGACCAAAAGAGCTTATGTTTTGGTCTGTCATCCATCATCTGTTGTCCATTCATTGATTAACACAAGTTTGTTATCGCTACTTCTTGTAAAATACTTGGAGGATTGCAATGAAACTTTACACATACATTCACCCCATGGTCTAATTGGTCCTAAATGAAAAAGGTGCCTCTTGGACATTCAAGCTACCATCTTGAAACTCTTGTTATTATTACTCCTGAATGGATGGTCATATCAACAATTAACATGACGTTTTCACTAAAAAGACTTCTTATGATGTCTGGTTGGTCCTAAATGAAAATGGTGTCAATCTGATGTTCAATATGGCCACCATGGCAGCCATCTTGAACATCTTATCTCTTCTCCTCCTGAGCAAAAAGTTATATTGACATGGGGTTTTCAGCAGAAGACTTCTTATGATGTCTTGTTAGTCCTTAATGAAAATGGTGCTGCTCTTATTTCCAATATGGCTGCCACAGCTGCCATCTTGAGAATCTTGTTTATCGCTACTCCTCCTGAATGGATGGTCGTATCAACAAGGGGTTTTTACTAAGACTTCTTTTGATGTCTAGTTAGTCCTAAATAAAAATGGTGCTGCTCAGACATTCAATATGGCTGCCACAGTGGCCATCTTGAAAATCTTGTTATCACTAACTACTTCTCTTGAATGAATGGTCATATGTGCATGGGGTGTTCACTAAAAGACTTCTTATGATGTCATGTTGGTTGTAAATGAAAATGATGCCAATCTGACCTCCAATATGGTGACCACAGTGGCCATCATGAAAATCTTGTTGTGGCTACTTCTAGATGGCTGGTCGTATCAACGTTATTCTTTCACCAGAAGGCTTCTTATGATGTCTAGTTGGCCCTAAATGAAAATGGTGCAAATCTGATATCCAGTATGGTCACCATGGCAGCCATCTTGAAAATCTTTTTATTGTTACTCCTTCAAAATGGAAAGTCATATCAACATTGGGTTTTCACCAAAAGTCTTCATATAATGTCTTGTTGGTCCTAAATTAAAATGGTGCTGATCTGATGTCCAGTATGGCCACCATGGTGGCCATCTTGAAAATCTTGTAATGGTGTCTCCTCTTAAATGGAAAGTCATTTTGACATGGGGTTTTCATCAGATGAGTTCTTGTCGTCCAAAATGAAAATGATGGAAACTGTCCCATAATATAGCCACTATGGTGGCCATATTGAAAATATTATTAACCCTACTCCTCTCAAATGGATGGCTATATCAACATGGGGTTTTCACCAATAGACTTCTGATACATCCAGGATGGCTGCCATGACAGCTGTCTTGAAAATCTTGCTGTCACTACTCCCCCAAAATGGATTGTGATATTGACATGAAGGTTTTACCAAAAGACTTCTGACGATGTCTACTTGCTGATAAATGAAAATGGTGACAATCTGATATCCAATATGTTCACTACAGCAGCTAATTTGAAAATCTTGTTATCGCAGAAGAATATCAGAGATGGTTTCAACACTCGGCAGTTAAAAGGAAGAAATGGTCTTATCTTGAATTCCTGGAAATTCTTTTTGCCCAATAGAGTGTCAGCCCCTTAGAGAACTCTTCTTATACCTGGAATCATGCAGCTTGGTGGCGGGATACATCATATTGAGTACTACACTCGCATACAAAATATGTCTCTATGACCCATATTTCAAGCTTCACTTGGGTTAAATTTTATGTTTTCAGTTTATTTATCAAGCTCTGTTCATGCTTGAATCATAAAGCTAGATGATTGTGTGCATCTCTATTAGTACCACACCCTTACAACAAAAGAAGGTCACTGTCAACTACATTTCACATTATTTTACTGGCTTAGGTTCTGATTTTGCATTTAGTTCATGACCACGTTTTTTTTTTTGCATCGTGTATACATACCGTAATACCTGGAATGATGAAACATAGTGAGGGGCAATATCTTGATGAATACTATACTACGCCCCCAGCCCAAAAATAGATCACTAAGACTCATATTTCATGCATCAGTAACATGGATTAAAGTTTGTTTTAACTGTTCATGTTAGGACGATTAAACTAGATAATTGTATACATCTGTATCAGTAGCACATCCATACAAAAATGAAAGGTCATTGTGACCTACATTTTATATTTAACTGACTTAGATTAAGTGTTTGCATTTAGCTCATAATCACATAGATTACTATCTACTATCCTTTTCTAGAATCATGAAACTTGGTGAGGGGATGTATCTTGATGAGCTCAACTCCCTCACTGCACAATCAGGTTATTATGGTCCATATTTCACACTTCACTGGCCTTTGTTAATTTTGTATTTGATATTCATTTCTCAGATGCTCTTCATGCTAAAATCTTAAAATTGATGATAATGTGCATCTCTGTTTGTACCATATCCTTACAACAAAAGAAGCTCATTCTGACCTATATTTAATCTTTTACTGGCTTTACTTAAGTTTTTGTTTTTAGCTCATGACCACATGAGTTTTTGGCATTGCCATATGTATACTATCCTTCTTAGAATCATAAAACTTGGTGAGGATATGCATCTTGATAAGTATTACACCCTTATTGCAAAAAATAGTTCCCTGTGACCGATATTTAATACTTTAGTGACTTTCTTGAAATTCTGTGTTTAAAATTCATTTATTATGCGCTGTTTATGTTTGAATCATAAAACTTGATAATTTGATGCATCTCTGCACTACACCCTTACAACCAAAGAAAGTCATTGTGCATACATTTTATGCTTACCAACATAGGTGAAGTATTTGTATTTAGCTGGTGACCACAAAGATTTTTCAATGCTATATGAAGCCCAATATGACCAGTGCAGTTGGAAGTATAGATAAGTATGTTTATTAAGTGGTAAACTTTTCATGTTGATGACTATACAATGTGATAAGTTACCCTCAACAGGTTAACTGTATATTATACATGTGAATGAGTATAGGAATTAGATGAGTGGACTGCATGCATTTCATTTGAGGCTTCAGCAGTAGTTGCTAATCAGGTTAATGACTGATGCATGAACTATGCTTCTAATACTGGCTGTTATGCCATGGTTATTTAAAGCCTGTGACTTTTCATCCAGTAAAATCTGGCCTCTTGGGGGTGGACAATGATAATAGCTTCTAAAGCAGGTTTGAAGAAGAATTAAGAATTAAAAAACAGATAAACAAAATTAATCTTTGGTAAATGTTTATTAACTTTGTAGTGCCTCTACTTTGATATCAAAGAAAAAAAAAATGTTATTTTTTATTGTTTAAGTCTTGTATGCCCTGTCACATTATGTATGTATATATGTATATGGTTTATATGGTTTAATGGCACTTCAGGACAATACTGGCTATATAATGCTGATTACAAGTTAAGTTCTTAAAATGTAAAGATAAAAAATTGCACAAAAAATCTTTTGTTAGAAAAGGAGCCAACTTTCATTGTCAGGATCACTTTAGTCAGGATTTATTTTCTGCATGATAATTAATGTTTAACAATGGATGCTGGAGACTACTAAAAGCTTTGTAGAGACAAGCTATGTAATTGTTGATTACATTGTTTTTTTTTTTCTTATGTTTTTCCCCAGTCAAGCCAGTGTAGCTGTCACGTACCTGAGTCGTATACATTCATTGAAGAAGAAGGGTCCACTGCCCTGCAGTTTATACCTAGAACAACTTGTCCACAATAATGCAGGGGATAAGGACAAGTCTAAAGCATTTTACACCAATCTAGACAATCTCTTTTCCAATCATGGACTGAAGGTACAGTTTAATGGTTTATTTTCAAGTTAAATTTCACATCTTTGCATCAAACCACAGAGATCTTGTAAAATTTAGATGTTGTCCTGAGATTAACGTTATAAAGAAAATGACATAAACAAAGGGATGTCATAGCTTGAATCATTCTGGGACATTCTAGCTGCAGTCTTAAATGCATAAATAGCATGGAAAAATGACATATTAAAAGATGCATAAATAGCATGGAAAAATGACATATTAAAAGATACATAAATAGCATGGAAAAATGACATATTACAAGATACATAAAACTGGATCATTAAGATACATATATCTCTATTGAAAACTATTACAGTTAAACATATATGAAGAAATAGAGATAAACAGTTTTATTTCCCTTAAAATATGTATAATTTATTAAATGTTATGAGTTAATAAATTATTAAAGATTATAAATAATCTTAGAGTTAGTACTTTTTAGATATGTCTGCCAGTATCCAAATGGTGAATCCAATCGATATTTTTTTCTATAAAATATGTTCCATTTCAGAATTAATGTTGAATTATGTCCCTTTGTACAATGATTATACAATGTTTTCAATAAATTACAGTTAAAATACTAAAAAGTATTATTATTTAAATATTGTTTAATAATATGATACATTAATACCTAACAAAAGATAACTATAGAAAGTATTTGTAAATTATGGAAGCTGTCGTTAAAGTGTGCAGCAATATGAGATGAAAAAGATGGATCCATAAAGTTGTTTATGTCAAATCTGTGTTTGTTCATGCATTTTGATACTTGCTGACGAGTTTGTCCAACATATTGTATGCCACACTTTTTACAGGTTATCAAATAAAAAACATTAATTTTGCACAGTTAGTATCATAACACATCCCAAATGTTTCTTTGGTATTGCTGCTACTGAAATAAGGATTTTTATTAATGAAAGAACAGTGCGAATGTCTGGGTCTCTTACATTTAATTGACATAGGTATCACTTGTCCAGCACTGGTGGAATTATAAGCAATGTTACGGTACTATGTTCAAGTTTTTGAAAGTGCAGCTGAAACTTTGGTTCAGTATTACTACATGTTAAAAGTTTGTACATTGATTATGCCTAAATTCAAGTGTCTCAACTGCATCAGAAGCAACATCATTATGCTTTTTACAGGTGATACACTTGTGTAATTTATATTACTTAGAATATATATAGTTAATGTTGAAGGATAAGTGGTGCATTAATTTTGGTACAGCTTTGTTTTGATCTATTTTGGTAAAAGTGTGGGGAAATTTGTCTTTAACTTTACCTAACTCTTTCTGACTTTTTAGTACAGTCCTACCCACTTATGTCGACATCGCTTATGTCAACAAACTGTTCATGTCAACAAAAAAGCAATGTCCCGAGCCTATGGTCTTTGTTACCACCAAATATGTCAAGCTTATGTTAATGTTGAGATGTTGAGATAAAAAAAATGCATATGTCGATAGAAGCCCTAGGTCCCAACTTGAACAAATCCTTTGTTTTCTAATTGTTTTTGTGGACGAGGTGCCAGTTCCAACCCATACTTTGTTCTACATTTATTTGATGTATCTGCCAGGCTTTAATGATGCTGTCACATTAACAAACAGGCATTTGTTTGGCCCTCCAAATTTGGCTTTTTTGCGGTGACTTCAAAAATGCATGCACCCTTCATCAAATCAAGCTGGCTACAATCTTCAATATAAACAATGTACCCTTCATCAAAGGAAGTCATCACCAAACTTGAATAAAAGCAATGGAATCTGATCTATTGTTGCATTTTCCAAAGTGATCGGTGATTGGAACACGTTTACTGTGCCCTCCTTTTCTGCAGGAAGAAAAGTAACTTTATGTATGCTTACAATGGCTACCAATTGTGGCGTAAAACGCAAATTAAATTAACAGTCTTTTGAAACTAAATATCTGGCTATTAAGGAAGTTTAAGGCGGGGCATCTCACAAAGATGTTTATGCTTAATTAAGACTTTTAAAAAAAATGTCATTAAATGTTTTGTGATCATTTGTCATTAACATTTTTACTGCTATTTCAGGAGAATTTGTAACTTGTTGACAGGTTTTCATTTCCCTATGAATAGCCTCATCCCCTTGGTAGCCTCAGTAATATGATTACATCTGTTGTCTCAATCAGACCAAAATCTTGGCCAGTTTAATTAGCATGTAAATAACAACTATACAGCCACCTGATACTGGCAACAATAAATATCGTAGTGAATTGTTTAGTCACACGTGTTGGTTGACAATAGAATATAGATCAAACTAGGACTACCATTTTTTTATACGCGTGTTTTCTAACTGGATGTGACTGATACATGAATTTTCTAACATGTGACCTATACTTGAATTCATTGATTTTTCATATACATGTACTTAATGCATTATGGATTTTGTTACACAAAGGTAAAAAAAATATAAGTTGTCAATATACAAGTATATTTCACACTCGTTTTGTCATCATTTAATCAAAGTTTCCATTGTATTGTTTATTTTCTCAAAGAGTGAATCCTACTCACTGATGACATGTCAGCTCTTAACAGATGAATTTAACTTGTATGTAGGTCAAAGGAACATTCCCCCCCCCCCCCCCGGACTTACCTCCACATCCACTTATGTCGACAATATAACCTCGGGCCCGAGGATGTCAGGATAAATGGGTAGGGCTGTACAAATGTGCATTTTTGTATGTGTCTGTATGCACATGCTTACATATTCTCTTTTTTGATTTTACATTTGACTTTCTAAGTTAAACATATATATATTTAGTATCACTAGATTGAAACAAAAACATTATACACATCTTAAGTCTAAATTACTCTCAAGAGGAAATAACGAATAGCAGATATATGTTTTTAATTTAGAAAGCTAAGTTTTCATATTAACTATTCTCCCCTGTGTATTGTAGCGTATTTTAGATTCCCTCTTGATTTGTGTTTCTAGCACAATACATCTGAAGACATAATTAGCCAAGCAATCCGAGACACTCAGGTTCTTCACACCAAAGACAATCAGAACTGGGATTGGGATCTGATTGGATATGTCCTTAAGGTAGGTATAGTCAAGCATTTGAAATGTACCTACAAACTTGGACACTGATTATTAGACATTGATGTTATTGTCTTGTCCTATTCTAAAAAAATGCAAAACTAAAAAATGAAAGAAAAATTTTAAATACTCTGATGTAGTTTCATGGAATTCACTTCCTTCACTTGTAAAGACAGCTGAAAATATCAAAGGCTTCAAAAAAGATTTATGAAACATGTGTCCTTTAAAACTTGCTAATTTGTCTGTGTATTTGTTTATATTATTGTCGATCCAGCCTTGGTGGAGCTCTACATAGCTATGACTTTGGCATCCATGTATGTGTCCATACTTACCATGTTTAAGTTTGTCTTTGTATTTTTCAATTTTATAATGTACCTTTTCATCAAATAGAGCCTCAAGGGAGGTTAGTAATTGTACTATGTTAACTTACTTGTATAAATAAAGTACTATTATTATTATGATTATTATTATTATTAAATATTATTATTATTATTATTATTATTTGGAATTAGATGATGTGGACACAGGCTATTTGAATATATTACATATTAGAAAAATTCTTTTGAAAATCAGTATATAATCACACCAGATGTATTTTGTAAATTGGTATGTAATTACATCAAATCAGCTTCCAGTGATATGTTGTAAGTTAGTATGTAATTACATCATATCAGCTTCAGTGATATTGTAAATTGGTATGTAATTACATCAAGTCAGTTTCCAGTGATATTGTAAATTGGTATGTAATTACATCAAATCAACTTCAGGTAATATTTTATAAACTGGTATGTAATTACATCAAATTAGCTTCAAGTGATATTTGGTAAATTGGTATGGTAATTGCATCAAATCAGCTTTAAGTGATGTTGTAAATTAGTATGTAATTGCATCAAATCAGCTTCCATTGATATTGTAAATTGGTATGTAATTACATCAAATCAGCTTCCAGTGATATTTTTCAAAACATGTGAGCAAATGTATCTACAGTGATCACATATTTACTCCAATATTTTATGAAAAATAAATGTACTGGATTTGTCTTTTCTTGGTGTACACTCATTCATCTTTAGTACTACTCCGGAAAATAGTTTGTGCACATTTTTAATGAAATTACTGTGGAAAACAGTCATAGGCATTCTCCAGCAAGAATTGATTTATAAAAAGGTTACATTTTCATGTATCTTATAGATCCTGTTAGGTACATTTACTGTCAAATATGTGTAATACATAATCAGTTTTTATTTCAGTGGCCTGATGATAAACTGAAGAGACTTGAAGAACAGACTCATCTAAGGTATGAGCAATGGATTTAAGTTAAATTATAATGTAATTTTTTAAAATAGAACAGTTTTAAAATATTTCTAACATGTTATAGGTTTCAAAATGGCATCTTATTGTAAAAGCATGGGGATTTATTTCTTGATAATTCTGACAATGGAATTTTTTCTTACATTGTTTACTGTGTACTGTTCTTTAGCCAAGTCAACATTTGTGAATTGCTTCATTCCTGGAAACTAACATACTGGATTTACACTAAGTATCCTGTGTATCTTTGCTTAAATTTCCATGTTTTCTTAAAGTTGTTTTCGTGCAAAAAAAAGAAGGGGGGGGGGAGGCATGATATTAACATTTTCATCCATCTGTCCTTGAAAAACAAATTTGGTAATTTTTATGAATTATGTATGCTAGGTATGAATTGGATGTTTCATCAGTTTTGATATCATAAAATACATACAGACCACCTCACTAAGTTCCTAAGTGAACAAGCCTGTGATGAATAATTTGATGAAAGATTAAACCACAAGGCCATTCTGGTTTTCACTATGTATTTTAATTTGGATTACCTCACAAGTTTAATGTACTCAGCACCATAAATTAGCTGCCATACTAAATTATCACTTAATTTGGATATTGCTGTGTTCCAATTTTGCTTCATCTTTTTTACTTTAGATTTATAAAAAGACTAGTGTATTTCTTCAAACCCACCAATCATTTATTTTCACGGATGGGCCATGATTGTGAAAATGGCAAGAAGATAGCTGTGATAGGATGTCAGCTGTTTAAATTCCTCCTCAGGTGCAACCAGGTAGGAAAATGATGTAAATTTATGCAGGTAAATTGTGTTTTTAGCTCTGCTGGTCATAGACCAGAAGAGCTTATGGGATGGTCTGTTGTCCGTCGTCTGTCATCTGTTGTCTGTTCACACAAGTTTGTTATTGTTACTCCTCCTGAACTACTTGGTGGATCGCCTTGAAACTTTACACACACATTCATCCTATAGTCTTAATGAATGCTCGGATTTCCAATATGGCCACCACATCGGCCATCTTAAACATTTTGTTATTGCTACTCCTTCTATATGGTTGGTCATATCAGCATGGGGTTTTCACTAAAAGACTTCTTATGATGCCTAGTTGGTCATAAATGAAAATTGGCTATCTTGAAATTCTTGGATGGTCATATCAACATGATTTTTTAACTAAAAGACTTATGATTTCCAGTTGGTCCTAAGTGAAAATGGTGCCAATATGAGGTTCAATATGACCACCACAGCAGTCATCTTGAAATTTTATTATTTGCTTCACTTCTTGAATGGAAAGTCGTGTTGACATGGGGTTTTCACCAAAAGATTTCTTATGATGTTTAGTTGGTTTTAAATGAAAATGGTGCCAATGTGAGGCCCAGTATGGCCACCACAGCAGCCATCTTGAAAATCTTGTTATTGCTACTTCTCCTGAACAGAAAGTCATATTGACATGGGGTTTTCACCAAAAGACTTCTTATGATATCTAGTTGGTCTTAAATGAAAATAGTGCTGATGTGAGCTCGAATATGGCTGCCACAGTGGCCATCTTAAAAATCTTGTTATCGCTACTCCTCCTGAATGAAAAGTCATATTGACATGGTCTTTTCACCAGAAGACCTATGGTATCTAGTTGTTCCTAGATGAAAATGGTGCTGATGTGAAGTTCAATATGGCTGCCACAGTGGTCATTTTGAAAATCGTATATTATCAATGCTCCTTCAGGATGGAAAGTCATATTGACATGATGTTTTAACCAGTAGACATCTTAGGATGTCTAGTAGGTCCTAAATGAAAATGATGCTGATCTGATCTCTAATATAGCTGCCACAGTCACCAGCTTGAAAATCTTGTTATCACAACTTCTCCTGAATGAATGCTGATAGCAGCATGGAGTTTTCACTAAATGACATCTTATAATATTTTGTTCAACCTAAATTAAAATGGTGCTGATCTGACATCCAATATGTGGCCATCTTGAAAATCTTTTTTCTCTACTCCTCTTAAATGGAAAATCATTTTGACATGGGGTTTTCATCAGGAGAGTTCATATGGTGTCTAGTTGGTCTTAAATGAAAATGACAGACCCTCAATATGGCCACCATGGTGGCTATCTTGAAAATAATGATATGTCTGCTCCTCCAAAATGGATGTCTATATCAACATGGGGTTTTCACCAATGGACTTATAATAACTAGTGGTCCTAAATGAAAATGGTGCCAGTCATACATCCAGTATGACTGCCACCATGACGTTTTAAAAATCTAATTGTCAGTCTGTAAATGAATGGTCATTATGACATGGGGGTTTTCACCAAAAGATTTCAAATGATTTGTACTTTGTCCTAAATAAAACTGGTGCCAATCTGACATCCAGTATGTGCACCACAGCAGCTAATTTTGATGTTGCCATTGCTGAAGAATATCAGAAATGGTTTCAACACTCAGCAGTTAAAAGGAAGAAATGGTCTTATCTTGAATTCCTTGAAATTCTTTTCACCAAGTAGAGTATTAGTTCCTTCGAGGGACTCTTGTTTGTATTTAACCTACCCACATAACAGGCAAGATATTGTCATGTATGTATGTGTGTGTGTGTGAGCATGCATGTGTGTGTGTTGCAGACAGATACTTCCTCAGTTTTTGTCCAGTTGAACAGCAGCTGATTAAGATGGCTAAGTTACGTACAGCAGCATTACCGAATCTAATTAGAATGAAAATAAAAGAACTTAAAAAGACTTCTTTTGTTATGTGAATGTGGTAGTAATGTGTGTGTGAGAGAGAGAAGTGGATGAAACAGTGTGTTAGTGCATAAGAACATGTATATTCATAGTGATATTTTATGTAGCTGTTATGGTGTTATGTTGGCAATGGAGAGAGATAGAGGTTACATGGCGATTGTAATTTTTGTTCAGTAACATAAAGGTTGTGATCTTTCTTGTGTACAAGGACACTGACAGGTTGTATTGCATTGTCAATTAACATATCAGATGTCAATTAACATGTCTGAATAAACAGTTAATTCCTGAAAATTATGAGACTTTCTGTCACAACACATTAGACACTACATGGCTATGCAGAGTTATTACATGCTAATTAAATATGCCTAGAGATTTGGCTGAAACCAGATTTACTGCCCTTTTAATTCTAGTCAAGGCAGGAATGGTGGTACAGGAGGTCTACAGATGAGATAAATTTGTGAGGCTGTTAGTAGGGAAATGAGGCTACCAGTATGGAAATGAGAAAAAAAACCCACAACAACAAATAAACAATGATGGTCAACAATCATAATAAATATGAATGCTAAATGCATTTAATAAGCAATGCCTAAATAAAAAAATTAGGACATGTGCATATAAAATACTTACATACGTATTATAAACACAAAATATTTTTAAACAGAGTATGGTATTACATTTTTTAATGAAAGTCTCCTTTTGACAGGTGTTCGACAGTTCCTTGATATTCACCATCAGTAAATAAAATCCAATTACATCGAAGAATCAGACATGTGGAATCAACATGTACCTTTTAAAAAGCAAAAATAGTACAAACACTAAAAAAGGTATATCAAGAATCCAATTCACTCACTCAGTGACTTCCACATTTATTGTAGAAAATGCCATGGTTTTGGTATTTCAGTTTGTTTACTATAATGAAACAACAAAGACTACTGGACCAGTGGTGTCTGGTCTTCACTTTGGCATGTATTGATAAATAATTTTTATTTGATAACAAAACCTCAAATGGCATCTGAACTCTTTAGCCCATGAAAAAAGCTTTTAGAAAGTGTTTTGACTGTTTCATTTCTTTTATAAAACTGAACTGCAAAGTGCTCAAATCCTGTTGGTGTGTTCTTCCCCATCATGTGACTTTGACCAAAGTCTACTAGAAACTTTTAATTGCAACTATTTGCTTGAAAGTGGATAGTTACATCTGCCCCACTGCTTAGCATTGCATGTTTATACAAGTGCTGAAACATTCAAAAGAAGTTGTAAGTGTAACTTCCATGAGAGGGCAGCAAAAGCGCAATCCATATGTATTAGGATGGGATTAGTATCTCAAATAAACTAATTTTGTAGGAAAATTTCTAATTAAAACTTGCATTGTTTCATGTGTGTTTACAGGAGGAAGCTGCAAAACAGTTGATGGACTTCTTTTTAGATGTTGCACTATGTTTATCAGAGGTAAGATAAATACAATCTTCACAGATAGATCATTATTTTCAGTATTAGATTAGCTTGAGGATCAGTCACAGATTAAATAAAAGTTTCATTTCAGATTTATTGCTTTTCCCTTTATTCTTGACTATTTCAAAAATATTTTTCTTTGTTTTTGTTGTAAGACTATTTGCAGTTAATGCAGTGTTAGTTTATTTCTGGGTGCTCTAAGACTATTTGCAGATACTGTAGTATCACTAATTTTCATGAGGTGCCAATTTTCACTGATTTCGTTGTTGCCCTGACCCAATGAAAAATTAGCCACATATGATAAAGAAGCCCCCCTCACCCCCCTAATTTTTTTTACTTTGTTTTATTCCCTGAGATCAACAAAGTTATTTGATAAATCAATATCATTTCTGTAATCTGGTAAGAAACATTAGCTTTTACATGTGTTTGTTTTATTTTAAACCTTTAAAATAAGAATTATAAAGCATTTGATATTGTTTTAGCGCACTCATATCTATACAGTATATGGTAGCTGTGATTTCCACTCACTGTCTTAAATCGATATGTTGGGAGATAAGTAAGGATAAGGAGAAATAAGAAAAAGCATAAGGTATTCAAACACTTTTATGACTGAAAATGAAAGAAAGAATAAGAAATGATACTATAAATGAAAATTAGATTTAATACTTATTCAAATCAATTCTTCATTCATTTGAAACTGTTGTCAACAAATTTAAATCCTTGTGAAGGCACTTTTTATTTTATCCATCAATGCTTAATCCCAATGAACAACATGACTGTTAAATACTGAAACTATAGCTTGAAGCACAATTACTAATGAAACACTGTATATATGCACTAATTACTGCAGATTATTGAAGCTCACACTTCACTGATTTTCGGAGAAAACCATTGAATCAGCATAGTGTCAACAAGGTTAGCTGGTACACACAAATGTTTGTCGAGTAAATAATCCTGAAATTGTTGAATTAAACAAGTCCACTATTCTCAAGGCCATCAATAATTAGGTCAGATCTTTCAAGGAAGAAGCCTATCAAGTTTGGGGTCACAATGTCAAAGTCACTGTGCCTGAAAGAAGAAAAATGGTTTCCACATAATAACATTAATTCAACATCTCAGACCTTACATCTCAGACCCAGACCAAACTTTGTGGATGGCTTGCACTAGGGTTATGGAAGAAGCCTATTGATTTCACGCACAACGGTTAAACATCTAGACAACTGTGACTGAAAGAAAAAAAATGGTTTTCTATAATAACTTTCATTCTAGAACCACATACCTTGACCAGATTTTGTGAAGGGCTTACACTTAAGGTATAGAAGAAGACTATTGATTTTGGGGTCAAAAGGTCAATGGTCAGGGTCATTGGGCTAAAAAGAAAAATGGGTTTTTAAGAATAACTTTTATTCTAGAGTAAGTACTTAACCAAACTTGGTGGATGGCTTGCACTTAGGGTAATAAAGAAACCTGTAGATTTGGAGGTCTAAAGGTCTGATAAGAAAATAATGGTTTCTGCATATTAAGTTTATTTGAAGACCACATACCTCGTCCAAAAGTCAAGGTCATTGAGACCTTTTGGTCAATAATCTCCAGTCAACAATGCCCTAATAGTGCCTACACAGAGGACTATTAAAAACAGGCTAGGCATATAATGTACCATTCACATTTCTTTGGTTAGATAAGGACATGTCATGTGAATGGAAATGTAAACATTTCTTATCTTGCTAATATTCACCATGCTCGTCATTTTGGTTTAGTTTAACTTTCAGTAGGCTTAATTTGTTCATTGTCATTTGAATTAAAGCTATTGTATTTGATTCAATAATCACCTAGGCACTGAGAAAAATTAGCAGTTAAACTTAAGTGAATTGCCTTTCTTGTAGCCTCGACCCAGCCCCCCCCCCCCATTTTAGCTGCATTGTGACCGATAATATCATCATCTTCCTACATATTGTATGTACAGCTTTCCCATCGGCTAGGGCCATTATGATTATTGTATATAAAGAAAATGCAAAAAAAAAAAGCTTAAACTTTAAAATAATATGGAAAAGTCTGCATAAATCCATTTGTACAAATGCATTGTGAGCCATAGTCATGAGAAAAATGAATGGATAGTCATAATGGTACAAACCAGATCTTCATTAAATATCCATGTTTGAAATTAAAATATGTATGCTTGACCATAGATATTTAATTGTTAAGTTAGTATTTTTGATTAAGTAAAAGATAAAGACCTAACATTAAAATTTAAAATCACTGTTCCATTTAAGATATTCCGTTGGTTCAAAATTTTGCAAAAACATCATAGTGAGGACAAAAATTTGTGCAACAGATATGGTTTACAGAATTCCAAATAGTGAATTCAGTGGAAGGCCTTTAGGTTGACACTGATAATGGCTAATTATTCTTTGATTTGCCTAAACTGAAACCTTTACTTTTTGTCACTTTCTGCCATTGATTACCCATTCAGTTGATGTTTGCTTTCAATGTCTAAGGTGACCAAATTATTAGGGCTTTGTGACCTACAATTTGAAATGACTTTTAAAATTTTCAAGTAGGTGTCCCTGTGGCTACTAAACTTTCACAGGTACTTGGAGTGCTGTACAGATAAAATAGGCTTTTGCTGCTGCACAAAAATCTTGCAAATCATCAGACTGGGACACTCACTTATTGTCCACTTCTTCACAATACATTCTACCAACTCTAAAGTAGGTAACAGACACATTTAGAGTTTATCACAAATGCACAGAAAGGGTCGATGGACTTAAAAGTATTGATGTTACATTTTAGGAATGAAAAAAAGAAAGAAAATGGTAATGAGTGACACCTATCACTAACAGATGGGAAAACCTTTACCAGACTCTTGCTCTGTGTAGATCTCTCAAAGTAATGTGTGAGTCTGGTTGAATGAGACTAAAACATGCAATTATTGTAGTAAGGCTGATCAGCAATTCCAGCTGCACCCGGAGGCACTAAGAAATTATGGAAGTGTCTAAAATGTTCCTGATTTTATCTTCAAATTTTAATTCATGTCTGCATTTAGTATCTTTGATTACAGCATCAGTAATAGTCACTGGTAATAATTAATGGTCTCTTTCTGTTACTGATCTCGTTAATGTTTACTGTGAAGTATTATGATTCAGCTTTCAATGTCAAGGATTGACCCAGAGTCTATCCTGAGTCCTGTCAACATCCAGAACACTCTCAGTCATTACTACTTCCTCTTCATTGGAAGCATGTCTGCCTCCATCACTGGGGACAGATACCTGGAGAAGTCCTCAGTATACCAACAGTAAGTAACATTTTGTTCGTTTGACAGTCACACATATTACAGAAGGTGAGTAAATAGGTCACAATTTTGTCTTTCTTTATTGCATAATTGTGTGTCCATCATGTTATTTTCATTAGTTGGAAGTTTTGTCTTGTTGTTTTAGCTCTACTTAGAAATTCTGAGTGTCAGTGGCTAAAAAATCTTTTCAGTATCTGATATGCCATTTTATAGGAGTTTTCTTTGAAAGTAAGCAGTAAAAAAACAATTTGGATTTCAGATTTGCTAAAGAAAATACATGTGTATGATCCCTGGTATATAGTATTTGAAAATATTGTGTATGACTCATGGTATATAGTATTTGAAAATGCATGTGTATGACTCCTGGTTTATAGTATCTGAAAACACAAAAATTAAAGTAATCTGCATAACTACATTTTTAGTATTTATTTGTTTAATATTTTAGGATCAGTTTTTAATTTTTGTAAATTTATTTAATGTTATATATTAAAGAACATTTTTTGTGTGAATAATTAGGGCTTGAAATTAGCAGTAGTCCACTAGCCCGAAGCTACTAGATTTCATATCAAACTAGTAGTTTTCATAACTTCATTGGTCTGCTGCTGGTAAAGTTTCAGTTGTGGCCAGTCAGTACTTTGTGGGAAGGACTAGTGAAGATTCAGTAGGACTAGTAAATTTCTGAATCTACTAATCCTTCTGGCTACAGAGAAATTTACGCTAAATTCTAGGCCTGATAATGATCAACCGTATGTATTCTACCTTGCATCTTTATGTCCTTACTGTGAAAAGATTGCTTGCAAATGACATTTTTCTAGCTGAATTCACAATACATTGTATGCTCCTGAACATTTTTTTTATTCACAGTACCATTAAACTTGTGTATAGTGGTCATGACTTTTATAGACAGAAGGCCTTTGTATATAATGTCATATAATGGTTCAATCTGTGAGATGAAGGATGGCATGAAAGTAAGGATTAGCGAAAGTAAACTGAAGCAGTACAGTGCACCCCCTTTATAATGTTATTCATGAAAGTCATTAAAGTGCCCTGTGTAATAAGTGAGGGAGTGATTGGTTCTTGTTAGCCACAAACTAAAATTAAGTGAAATAATTCAAGTAGCCATGAGAAAACAAAATTCAGACAATGGGATGTAGAACAATACATAAGTGATCCTTATAGTGTTGGACTGCTGTATATACAAATATGAGTAAAGAAACAGACCATATGTGTATTTTTCTTTAATATTTTTACCTAAACCAATAAGTGAACTCTTAATATTTAAGACGTAAAAGACATGGATTTATGCCAACCTGACCATTATGTACAGAAACACTAACCACATGGAGCAAGTGACTGCGACATAAAAAACTTTTTTGAATAGGAAAAAGTGATAGGGTGAGTGAATCTGACCATAATGAGCTGGTGATGATTAATACGGAGGTGACCACAAATACAGTTTTGAATGCATTTTGCTCAGATATCAAGTCAATGAGAAATGAAAAACACATGACGCTTGAGTAGCCTGTTTATATTGTTTGTTTATTTCAGTCTTCTGGAGGTGGTTACATCCACCACACAGGACAGCTACATTAAACTGATTGTGTCCTGTCTCTCTTACACCAAGGATGGTAACACTAGAGCTATATTATCAAAAGCTCTCTGTGGATCATCAGAGGTGAGCATTTGTCTAATAAATGTGTCAGCTCTTTTTGTTTCAAGATTTTTTATTATAATTGTACATTGGCATGTATGAGCATTTCTTTTATAAAAGTATTTGATAAAGCTTTTGTTTATTCATTGCATGTCCTCATAGTAGTTTTATATGTGACTTACTAACAAAGCAGAGTTTTATTATTTGTAATGCTTATGGGAATTGCTTCAATAAGTGTTCATTTATATTACACTAACACAAATAGAGGGCTGATTTACTTGGAAACATTGGATTCGTTTTATATGTTAAATACCATATTTGTTTACTACCAGTGTAAAAGATTTGGACAACTAAGCTTGTCAGTATGTGGCTCTATGTACACCAACCACTGTGCTCTCAAATTCAACTTATTGGTATTGAGAATTATAAAATATGCTTTGGTTCTTGCATAAATGACTTTTATGGTATTTGAAATGACTCAATATGTCTGAGTGGGAAATCAAGAATATTTACAAGCAATATGAAAGCCCTGTAACTACAAAATACAGAAAATGTACTCTGTACAAATATGTAGCTGTGTATTTTCCTGATTTTCCAGAGTGGCAGACTATATACCACAAAGCTGGTGCGAGTTTTGCTGAGGGCAAAGGCTCTTGGCTTCCAGACCTGGGGTATCGAGTTTTTGGTGACTCAGTTATACGATCAAAGTCGAGCTGTTGCCATGACAGCACTCACTGTGCTGGAGGAAGCATGTGAAGTTCCTGTAAGTTTGGTAACCATCATATACTAAATGTTAAGGCTACAAAAGCCTCCTAGTGGTTCATGTTAAGTCTGTTCAGGCCTCCTAATGGTTCATGTTAAGTCTACTTAAGCATTCTAGTAGTACATGTTACATTTACCCAATCCTCCCAGTAGTTTATGTTAAACTAGTGCTTCATGTTAAGTTTACAAAGTCTCCTTGTGGTTCATGTTAAGTCTACCCAAGCCTCCTAGCAGTTCATGTTAAGCTAGTGGTTCATGTTAAGTCTACCAAGCCTCCTAGTGGTTCATGTCAAGTCTGCACAAGCCTTCTAGTGGTCCATGTTCAGTCTGCCAAAGTCTCCTGGAGTTTCTTGTTAAGTCTACCCTAGTGGTTCATGTTAGGTCTACCCAGGCATCTTAGTCCTTCATGTTAAATCTACACAAACCTCTTTGTAGCTCATGTTAAGTCTACCCAACCCTTCTCATAGTTTTTGTTAAGTCTACCCAAGTCTTATAATAGTTCATGTTAAGTCTACTCAAACCTTCTGGTAGTTCATGTTAAGTCTTCCCAAGCCTTCTAGTGGTTCATGTTAAGTCTACCCAAGCCTCCTAGTAGTTCATGTTAAGTCTACCCTCATGCTTTATTTTAAGTCTACAATATTCTTTGTGATTCATGTTGAATTTACCCAACCTTTATAGTGGTTTATGTTAAGTCTATCCAAACCTACAAGTAGTTTATGTTAAGTCTACCCTAGTGGTTCATGTTAAGTCAGGCCAGGCCTCCTAATGGTTCATGTTAAGTCTACCCAAACATCCTTGTGGTTCATGTTAAGTCTAGCATCAAGTTGTTGACTTTAATGCTTCACCTTTTCCTTGTTACAAATTTTTAATGATCATTCTCCTTTGTGAAGCATTGTTATAGTTTTAAAAAATGTTGTAAAAATAATAATGAAATTGAATAGTAGCCCACAGGGCTACCTGAACTCAAGAAAAGGTAGCCTTGACGCAACATTCTCACAAGATTTATTGGATATTGGACTGGTATGTTAGTCCATTGCTGTTTAACCCCTCAGCTAATTCCCCATTTGTAGCTCAGTTGACTAAAGCAGTCAAACTTAAGTGCCTTGTACTAGAGCACATAAGCCTTTACCTTAGAGAAATTCACAGTCAGGACCTCTCTTTCCTGAGTCTGTAGTGCCAATACTGGAACACACTGCCTCATAGACAAAATTTTGTGTTAATCAGTCATGGTTTTCACTTTTCAGACTGTGACTGTGGCGGTGTCATAAGCAATGTTTATTGATTCCAAATTAGCAAGATACAGTGATCATTTTTATGACAGCAGCAACATTGTTGTCATCAACATTTTTGTTAACGTTTTGGTTGCAGTTTTTCGTGTGATTGTTGGCTTAAATGCAGGCCCTGGCCTTCTTGAGTTAAGATTTTGGTTACAGCTTTTCATTCACTTATACTTCCATAACTTTTTGATGGATTCTGTTCATACTTTGCATGTTTCATTATGGAACAAAAACAATTCATTTAGATTCTACCTACTTTTTCAGATGTCAGCTACAAAAATTAGTAGATTCAAATACAAGTAGATTTACAACAATGCAATAAGTATAAGCTCATTTCTTGTTTATTTATAACATGTAATTGAGGCATGATCTTTTCTTTTTTTTTTGCAGGACAATCTGTATTCTCTAGTCAAACTACGCCCATCATTCCTCCATTTGGGAGAGAAAGGGGTGTTAATTTTGTGCAGATTCATGTCCATTCCCAAAGGCTTCAAGTTTCTTATGGATGCCAATTATACAATGACAGAACTTAGGAAATGGCACCAGGTAATCAAATACAGATATTTTGTATTTGGCTGATAATACAATTTATAATTGACCAAAACATTTTAGACAGTGTTTATGTTTTGTTTGTAGATTTTATGACCAAATTGCTGTGTATTCACTTATTTTTCGGGGCCCAGGGTTGCTGATTGGTCTAAGGCGTTCGCCTTTACAGATCACTTACATCTCACCTCTGTCTACGTGGATTTGAGTCTTGGCTCAACCAACATGGGTATACGAGAAAGCTTGCCAGTAGCTTCCCGTGGGTCAGTTGTTCTTCTTGCGATCTTCCCAGGCTCTTCCTCCACCAAATATACTGACCACCATGTATGGCCTATCATGTTACTGAAAATGGCGTTAAACTCATAAAAAAACAAAAAACAACATCACTTATTTTTCATGTGGTACTAGTTTAAGTGGATTTAGTGTTTGCTGCAAATTCAAAGATCCAACCGACAAATTTTCATTTGTTGAGTCTAATGGACCCTTTCCCAAATCCATGTTGAATCTAATGGACCCTTTCCCAAATCCATGGATTTAAGTACCCATGAAATTTATATCCACAAAAATAAATGATTTCAAAGTATTTTAAAAAATAGGGATGTCAGCTGACCAATGTCAATCACACTTGATAGACATTGACTTTTATATTAGGGCAGTATCATAAGTCTGTACACCACTGCCAAATAGATATGGTCTGCACAGAGCTATATGGACACACACAAGAGTTTTGCACCAGAGTTTCTTTTTCAAATGCATTACCTGATCGTAATATATTAGGAGTCCTTCCACATCACAAATTCAACTCTCCCAAGGAAAATAAGAAATTAATCACATCCATGACATAAATAATAAATGGATCAACTCAGTCATTACATATTGTAACTCCACAGAGAAACATTTTAATGCAGTACCCGTCACACTGCAATGAAAGCAGGGTGAGAAGATCTCATTATGTCATTGTTGGCTTTGTGGGGGTTTTCACGACAGATAAACAAACAATACAAACCTTTGAATCGATTATGATATGCATCCATGATTGCTAATCCCTTAAAGATGTAATGGTTGATCATAATAGGGATTTTGATGACTATGGCACTACAGTGGTGGTTTCACAAGCGCATAAGTCAGTTTACGGTCTTTGGCATGCAACTTTACCTTATAAATCTAGCAAAATTGGTAACCAGACTGAACTTTTTCCCATCCATCTGTAAGCACAAGTTTGTTATTGCTACTTCTCCTAAACTACTAGGAGGATTACCATGAAACTTTACACACATTCATCCCATGGTCTAGTTGGTCCTAAATGAAAATGGTGCTGCTCGGACATACTATATGGTGGCCACAGTGGCCATTCTTGAAAATATTGTTATTGCTACTTCTCTAGAATGGATGGTCATATCGACATAGGGTTTTCACTAAAAGACTTCTTATGATGTCTAGTTGGTTGAAATGAAAATGGTGCCAATCTGACATCCAATATGGCTGCCAGAGCAGCCATCTTGAAAATCTTGTTACCGCTACTTTTTCTGAATTGAAAGTCATATTGACATGTGGTTTTCACCAGAAGACTTCTAATTATGTCTTGTTGGTGCTGAATGAAAATTGTGCTGCCCAGACATTCAGTATGGTCGACACAGTGGCCATCTTGAAAATCTTGTTATTGCTACACCTGAATGGAGTCACTTGACTTATAAGCAGGTACATACAGTAACTGCTGACCACTAGTGTAACATATTTTTGTGGTCATATTGGTTATAAAAGTGTTGCAATTTCGAAGGAAAACAACTTCAACAAATGTATGATTTAGCATTAAATCGAATGTTACCGTAAATATACTCGGTTATAAGTCAAATCCAACTGCAAACACCTTGGACCATGATCTGCCATTGCATAATGTGCTGGCAGATTAGGGTCTGTATTATTTGTTCTACTGATTACTTCTGATGAACTGCATAGATCCAGATCTGATGGTGCTCTATGCGACACCAGATATAATAAGGGTCTGTGCAGCTTGTAGTTGGACTCAACTTATAAGCAAGAATATACAGTAAATATATGCAGTTTGAAGAAGAAAAAAAATATTGAAAGGGAGGAGGTTGGATTATTAAAGAAAGCAGTAGTTGATGGGTGTAAACTTAAACAAAAGCAAGAGTTGGAACAGAAATGCCTTTTATAGCACACTAAATTATGTAAATTGTCTTTTTTGTTCAAATTATGAATAAATTGTCTTTTTTGTTCATAATTGTATTATATAAGGTAACATTTTATATACAGGAAGCTTCTTTGATTGACCTTCTATTCATCATAACTGACCTGCTGTTTTCCTTCTTGGACCCACTACTTCTCCTTTCTTACCTTTTGAAAAATGTTCATGGAGTCACATTGATCCTCTGAAAGCAAATTTTAGAGTAAGCCCTGATTATGTCACACTATTCCACTCACAGTCTTCAGGATGTACGTACTCTAGTTCTTTTTAGATGTAAAATGCAGAAATGCTGATATGTAAATGGTTTTAGAATGATAATGACTTTGGAAAAAGGTTACGGTTCAGGGATGGAAATGACATCTAACCTTGGAAAATTGGGCCATGCTCTGTGCCATGCATTCTTAGTGTTTAGTGAACAGGAAGCCATGGTAGTTCAGTAGGTAGAACATTGGACTCATAATCCAAGGGTCATGGAGTTCGATACCTAGCCAGGCCAGCCTGGATTGGCTGCCTCAGTTTGTCTTTGGGAAAGGCACTTAGCTGCCATTTCCTCGGCATGATATAGCCAAAAAATGTGTTGTAAGTACCGTTTAAACCAGCAACCACATACTGAAACTTATAAAGAATCAGAACATACTGATTCCAACTGTTATTTTAAAACTATGAAGAAAAAAATTCCCAATAGTACTGGTATCAGACGGATGGCAGAACCAGCATATATATTAGTTTGATGGTGTATTGTGTTGCAGCAAGTGCATGTATATAGAGGTGAAATAGTATTGATATAAATGGCTAAAAAAAAGTCTAAGGTGACTGTAGAATACTTAGAGTGAATTTCCTTTTTATTGTCAGAACATACCTTGATTGTGCATTATTTACAGGTAACACATCTTTGGCTGCATTTTGAATTCATGACTGATTAAAACATTTGAATCATATTTATTACTGTAGTAATGTGTGATATTTATATATACCAATGACCTGTGACCTACTTACACATACTCTCTATTACTTTTAGAAATTCAGTACTAGGTATGTTGACATTGTGGAGGAAATGCTGAATGAGGCATTGACAACTTATGAGAAGAAGTATGAGGGATCATACACTCGTCGTTCCAATAGAAAGTAAGTTTTTATATTTGAAAGGTTTCTGTCAACCTTCATGATAGAAAGTTTACTGAATATTGCTTAGAATGATTTATATTTTTGAGAAATCTTGACATATTTTTATAAAAATACATAAATGTCTTCCTATTTTGAAAAATAATGAGTAATAATCAAAGATTGCCATTGTTGAAAAAAAATTGTTTTTCATGTCAAGCTTTTTTTTAAAAAGTCCCCATGCTCTAGTTTTCATGAAAATGTGATAATCTCAATCTGTCTGTGCATCACCTGCTTGGTTGCCATATGATACATTTCATGATACTTGGGTCATAATGCAATAATACTACAAGGTGTATCATATAGTTAGCTGATGATGCAGTACAGTACAAAAGTGATGATACAATATGTATCATGGTACAGACTCCTGCCTTTTCCATTTGTCATTGTATATGAAATTTATGTCACTGTATTAGTGTTGTAAGTGTGCTTTAAGGTTAACTAGTATTTCCTGAAAATATTGTGACTGTTTTGTAGATTCTGCATGTGGTTTTGTTACTGACTGTACAATACCTTTGTAGTTACTTGACCTCCTGAAACCCACAATATTTCCAGACAGGGGCCTTAATTACAGCTTGGGTTTAAGATTGAAAATTTTGTCCACAATTTTGGTCTTTGCAATACTTCATGGGATTGGATGTCACTTTTTTGTTTTGACATTAATCTACAAATTATCTTTTATAGCTTATTTTTAATGAAAAACAAAACAATAGTAATGTTCAACATATGATTCATTTATCATTTTATATAACCATATCTGACTAAAAGATTATTCTGAATTTTGTTAGTGAGAATGGTGGTTTCTTTTGCTGTGAAGAGGAACCAGTCTGTTAACTAATGTTTAGCAAAAGAACAGCATGGAGACTTTAATACTTTTTGCAGGAGAGACATAAAGTACTTTATTTTTCTTTCATTTCTTAACCTTAATTCATGTATATCTTAATACATCACATCCAAGTACTACTAGATTGATATATTGTCACAGTTTTATGCAATATATATTGGGATATTCCAGTAGTAGTTTATATATTGATGTGGTATATAATTGCAGAAAATATAGTGATGCCAGTATGTACTGATGAATCATTACACCTCTCTGTCTGTCTGCCTATCCATCAATTTGTAAATCTTGCATTAACTATTTCTTGTCTTTGACCTCTGGGTAGACATTTGCCAAACTGGTTCTTTTGCTCATGTGGTAACCATATTTACGAGGGGTATTTTTTAAAATATCCTCTAGGGTTCTTTTGAGGGTTAAAAGGTGAAATGTAACAGAATTTCAAGTACACAGACTGTATTAAATTCAATATATTCATCCATAGCAGGAAGATGATAATAAATGTAATAGATTTGGAGTTATTAACTCTTTTTCACTGTCCATGGGTAGGGTTGGGTAGGGAGTTTTTCAGGCTTGACATTATGTAATAAAAAAAACAATTGGTTTTGCAATGGCAACTTACTGAAGTTCTGTGTCAATTTGTTTTATACCAAATTGTCTAGAGGTTGAAAACTTTGAGCAGTCATACATTTTATAAATTATGTTTCGTTAGTAACAAGTTTGGATTCTGTTTTTCTAAATTTTAAATTCTGGAGCACTTTTTCCAACCTATGTTATGAACTCATTCATCCAAAATACGTTTATATAATAATGTATGCACAATAAATATGTACAGGACAAGAAAAAGCAGAACCTTTTTTTTCATATTCTAGCTGAAAAGCAGCAGCTCTTTAACCATTATAAAATGCCACTGATTAAAGTTGATATATAGAATTCTTTCATGTCTTTTTCACTTGTTGACTAAGGCTGCAACGTTTACACTTGTAAACAGCTTCGTTGGTTACAGCATGTAAATGTTTATACAATCAGAAAATTTGTAAAGGACATGCATGTGGCTGTCAGTGATGCAGGAAATACCTGTTCCAATTTAATTATATATTTCTACATCTCTGCTTAAGAGGATTGTATAATAGGATAATAGGATTTTTCTGTTCTTTTCTTAGAGTATGTAAGATTTTCACATGGAATGTGGAATTGCTAGGAAAATGTAGAGTTGACAAGAATTGGTTGTAGCGTACATTACACAACATTACACATCAGGTTGATTTACTGATAATGCTTTGTAAAAAAAATTCTTTAAACTATGTTTTTCATCTTTGAAACATGTTTGTTAACAGAACCTTTGATTAGTGACATTTTAATTTAAAGAAATACTGTTTCAAGTTTGTAAGCCACTGCATAGTTTCTGAAACAGTGTAGATCCTACAGGCTTCCCATGTGCATGTCCAGGCATTACATTACATTATTTAGAGTTAGTTTGCATTGACATAATAAAAAAACAATATCTGGTTGAATTATCTAGTTTTGTCATCATGTACAGTCAAACCTGTGTTCAGCGGTCATCCATGGGAAAAGGCCAAAGTGGCCTTTGAAGACAGGTGACCTCCGAAGGCAGGTTCAGCTCTCAAACTTGGTTCATGATAAATACATGTACTATACACTGAATAGCATGAACATTATTAGGAGTAATAGTGGTATGCTATCAAGATACATATATTTAGTTTAGCTAATTAGCAAAAAGAAAAATAACAGAATAATATTTTAAAAAGTTCTACTTTAATCCATCATGTACATTAAATCATCACTTATCAGTAGAAATGGCATCTAAATAAAATTACTAATTGACATCTTACCTGTGATTGTCAAACACAGGACTGATTTTTTGTTAGGCCAGCTGGTATAATTAGGCATGAAAACAGATGTTGACATTTCAAACAATTGATGGATTAGGCAGTTGCTCAAACTCACTGAAATCAAAAGACAATCAGCTTTTGTGCAAGATCTTTGATGATTAGGGAATTAAAAGAAGCTTCCTGTGGCTATTGTTAGTAGCATATAAATTGCAAGTGATATCACAAGTGCAGTGCACATGTATCTGTACTCATTTGGTGTGATTGTACGTAATCTCTTACACTCCGAATTAACATCGTTCCCAAAATCGGCCATAATATCTCACTGGCACTTAATAATCCCTTGGATCTGAGTTCACCCGACTCCCATTTCTGCTGCAACTACACGACTACTTTGTCCACTATCCAGGAACCAAATTGCTTCGATTCTGTCATGTAAGGACAAAAACCGCTTTGCTTTCGAAGCCGACATGTTGACACCTTTGAGTTTGACTGACAGTGTGATTGGAGTATGGTAAGTACAATCGAGATATGAAATGCTTAAACATCGATTCACACGATATACCTTTATCTAAACAATTCTTTGCTCATCAAACAAAAGAAGTGTTTAATTTGCATACCTGGAGCGGTCACTGCTGATATGCTCCAACGACCGCTTGTGGCAGGATGAAACCATAGTTTGGTTAAGGAACACCTGGCTGCTGACCACTGAAAGTAGGTGATCATTAAATACAGGGCATTTACGTAGGAAATTTGCCAGGGGTAAATTAGAATGACCGCTGAACACAGGTGACCGCTAGGACAGGTTTGACTGTACATATAAGTAGCAGTTGGAAACAATATCAATGATCCTAGGGATGTTTTTCTGACAATATCAGATATATTCAACAAAGATATGTCTTGCAAACTGAATCTTATCGTAATAAGAGGTAAAAGACATACAGCAAATGAAATAATAGCAAGTATAGCGAGGTACAGTATGCACATTATAATAGCTGTCAGTGGTTCAGTTAGCCTAATGGGTAGATAGGGGGAATAGTTGAGTTTCCAATCATTTCATTTAAACTGCATAATTTTGTTTATTGTAAACCATGTACACGTTTAGAAATTTTTGTAACATTGCAGTCTTATTGTTGACTCTGTAAAAAGTTTTTTGGAGAATATTTCATCTTTGGATTAAACAGTAAATGACACTAATTGAATTTAATTCTTTTGCATATGAAAAGGCAATTTAAGGCTGCATTCCTTCCTAAAGTCAATTTTGAAACTGAAATAACACATGTTATTCATGGCTCTAACTAATAACACAGTCTGTTTGTACATACACCATATATACATACATACAGTACATCTGTAATGTCCTTGAACTCCTACTAATTACAGTCTGTTCGTACATACACCATATATACACACATACAGTACATGTGTAATGTCCTTGAACTCCTACTAATTACACAGTCTGTTTGTACATACACCATATATACATACATACAGTACATGTGTAATGTCCTTGAACTCCTACTAATTACACAGTCTGTTTGTACATACACCATATATACATACGTACAGTACATGTCTAATGTTCTTGAACTCCTACTTCTATATCTATGCACATGAAATTGGGTCAATGAAAGTCCCATGAGTGTAAATTGTGCCAGCACTGGAGTTTTGTCTTGGTGGTGGGGCTGGGGAGGATAGGTGCGATTTTACATACATTTATAATAACTCCTGAATTGTATGTGTCACATGTATGAAAATTGGCATATGTAATCAGTGGCTCATGTGTCAAGACTCAACAGGCTGGGACCCCTGGGTAATATCTTGGGGTCTTTTTCTCCTCCCCCCTCCTGGCAACCCTATAACAATATATACACAACATACTATGCATGAATTTTTTTTTATATACATTGATACAAACAGCTGACATTGACCCCAGGGTCCATCCCTATCCTTGAGACTTAGTTCCTGGGGCATAACTTTGAAACTATTGAGATCCCCACCCTGTAACAATATATAAACTTACTTGGCATGAAGAGACAAATTTAAACATGCAACTGCAGAAGGCATCCAAAAGTCCACATTTGTACATCCTTGCTGCTGTCCAGAATTCATTGCAACATAATAGCACACAAACTATTAATCTTAGAGCCAAAAAAACTTGCACCCTTTATCATGGTCATAAGTAGATGACCTAATTAGATTTTCAGGCCATTACAGCAATTTTTCAATTTTTTTACACATCTTGTGAACTTTTTGGATTTAGACTTTTTGGGACAAAATCCTTTTAGTATGATTAATCATATTTATTCTGTGATAAACCCATGCTTGATGACTCGCCCACCCCAGTTTTAACAAAATGTAGCAAATATTTATTAAAAATATCATTGTCTGGCAATAAGCTCATACTGTTTATAATGTATCCAAATAAACTGTTAAATGAATACGCATTGAACTGTTATAATTGAATGCATTTGTAAAGTTTACTTACTCTGCTGTTGCATTTACACAGAATACACTAGTTATAGTTTACACAGAGTACACTAGTTATAGTTTACTTACTCTGCTGCTGCATTTACACTGAATACACTAGTTATACTTTACTTACTCTGCTCCTGCATTTACACTGAATACACTAGTTATAGTTTACACAGAATACAATAGTTATAGTTTACAGAATACACTAGTTATAGTTTACACAGAATACACTAGTTATAGTTTACACAGAGTACACTAGTTATAGTTTACTTAGTCTGCTGCTGCATTTATACAGAATACACTAGTTATAGTTTACAGAGTACACTAGTTATAGTTTACACAGAATACACTAGTTATAGTTTACACAGAATAAACTAATTATAGTTTACACTGAATACACTCTGTTATAGTTTACACAGAATACACTAGTTATAGTTTACACAGACTACACCAGTTATAGTTTACACAGAGTACACTAGTTATAGTTTACTCAGAATACACTAGTTATAGTTTACACAGTACACTAGTTTTAGTTTACACAGAATACACTAGTTATAGTTTACACAGAGTACACTATTTATAGTTTACTTAGTCTGCTGCTGCATTTATGCAGAATACACTAGTTATAGTTTACACAGAGTACACTAGTTATAGTTTATACAAAATACACTAGTTATAGTTTACACAGAATACACTAATTATAGTTTACACAGAATACACTAATTATAGTTTACACATAATACACTAGTTATAGTTTACACAGACTATGCTAATTATAGTTTACACAGAATGCACTAGTTATAGTTTACACAGAATATGCTTGTTATAGTTTACACAGTACACTAGTTATAGTTTACACAGAGTACACTAGTTATAGTTTACACAAAGTACACTAGTTATAGTTTACACAGAGTACACTAGTTATAGTTTACACAGAGTACACTAGTTATAGTTTACACGGTACGCTAGTTATAGTTTACACAGAGTACACTAGTTATAGTTTTCACAGTATACTAGTTATAGTTTACACAGAGTACACTAGTTATAGTTTATTCAAAGTACACTAGTTATAGTTTACACAGAGTGCTCTAGTTATAGTTTACACAGAGTACACTAGTTATAGTTTACACAGTACACTAGTTATAGTTTACAGAGTGCTCTAGTTATAGTTTACACAGAGTACACTAGTTATAGCTTACACAGAGTGCTCTAGTTATAGTTTACACAGAGTACAGTAGTTATAGTTTACACAGAGTACACTAGTTATAGTTTACAGAGTACACTAGTTATAGTTTACACAGTACACTAGTTATAGTTTACAGAGAGTACACTAGTTATAGTTTATACAAAGTACACTAGTTATAGTTTACACAGAGTACACTAATATAGTTTACACAGAGTACACTAGTTATAGTTTATACAAAGTACACTAGTTATAGTTTCAGACATAGTCTTAGATCTTTCAAAATTTTAACATGACTAACAAAATGTGGGTCTGTTGCAATACTGTTTATAACTAACTGGTTTTCAGTATTGCAAATCAAGAAGTATTTTCACTGTGTTATATCTTACCTTGAAAACTCATATGAAGACTTTAGTTGACATGAATAACCTCAGTCCTTGCACTTTTAACATTTTCATCGATTATTTTAGAGTATCCACCATTGTATAACAACTGCTGTTTTATCTGATTGGATAAAACACACACAACTTGACTACATCACTCAAAAGGGATCTTGACATATTTCAAGATTATGAGTCATTTTAATCATAATGATTGAACAGCAAACAGCAAGCTAATACAAACTGCAGCTACTTTTTATGGTTTATATGATGTTTTTTCCTGAAGGTTCAGATTCAATGCTGTCTGGTATTACAAGCATTTGAATGCTACAGATGAATTTATGTCTAGTATTACAAGCATTTGAATGCTACAGATGAATTTATGTCTAGTATTACAAGCATTTGAATGCTACAGATGAATTTATGTCTAGTATTACAAGCATTTGAATGATATAGATGAATTGATGTCTAGTATTACAAGCATTTGAATGCTACAGATGAATTGATGTCTAGTATTACAAGCATTTGAATGCTACAGATGAATTGATGTCTAGTATTACAAGCATTTGAATGATATAGATGAATTGATGTCTAGTATTACAAGCATTTGAATGCTACAGATGAATTTATGTCTAGTATTACAAGCATTTGAATGCTACAGATGAATTTATGTCTAGTATTACAAGCATTTGAATGCTATAGATGAATTGATGCTCTGAAGCCAAAACTGGAGTACAGCCAACCAAACGATCATTTTTTTCCAAAACATCTATTTTCTGCATGCAAAGAAAGCAGCAAGCAAAGAAAAATGCATGAGTTTGATAGAAAATGTGTGAAATAATTAGGATTTTTGTGTCATCGTGATCTCTGGAATGCCAGCTGTTTAACTGTTTATCATTTTCTACTATTTGTTTATTGTAGAAGAACAAGGAAAGATGTCTTTGTTCCTGTCCATCTTTATGGAGAGTTGGTACAGCACAAAGAGGGCTACAGCCTTTTAAGACAACAGGTAATAACCCTAGAATTTGAAAGAAAACTGTTGAATGTCTTCCAAGTTTTTCATCTGAAAATATGCCTCCCATAATATCTCGTTCATATCTGAGAGGGATGAAAGGAGGGAGGGGGAGAAATAAAGAGAGTTAGAGAGGATGTTCATATATAGAAGAGAGTGAGAGAGGATGTTTATATATAGAAGAGAGTTAGAGAGAATGTTCATATATAGAAGAGAGTGAAAGAGGATGTTCGTATATAGAAGAGAGGATGTTCATATATAGAAGAGTGGGAGACTATATTAATATATAGAAAGAATGAAAGGATTTTCGTATATAGAAAAGAATGAGAGAGAATGTTCATATATAGAGGAGCGAGAGAGGATGTTCATATGTAGAAGAGTGAGAGAGGATGTTCAAATATAGAAAAGTGAGAGAATAAATTCATATATAGAAAAGAGTGATAGAGGATGTTCATATATAGAAGGGAGTGACATGATGTGCATATATAGAAGAGTGAGATGTTCATATATAGAAAAGAGAGTAAGTTCATATATAGAAGAGAGTATGTTCATATATAGAAGAGATTGGATGTTCTTATATAGAAGAGTGAGAGGATGTTCATATATAGAAGAGAGAGGATGTTCATATATAGAAGAGAGAGAGAAGGGATGTTCATCTATAGAAGAGAGTGAGAGAATATATATAGAAGATAGTTAGAGAGAATGTTCATATATAGAAGATAGTGAAAGAGGATGTTCATATATAGAAGAGAGTGAGAGAGGATATTCATATATAGAATGTGAGAGAGGATATTCATATATAGATGGAATGAAAGGATTTTCATGTAAGAACAGAATGAGAGTAAATGTTCATATATGGAGGAGTGAGAGAGGATGTTCATATATAGAAGAGAGAGAGGACATTCAAATATAGAAGAGTGAGAGAAAAATTCATATATAGAAAAGAGTGATGGTAGATGTTCATATATAGAAGAGTGAGATATGATATTCATATATAGAAGAGAGAGAGAGCATGTTCATATATAGAAGAGAGTAAGAGAGTATGTTCATATATAGAAGAGTGAGATATGTTCATATATAGAAAAGAGAGAGTAGGTTCATATATAGAAGAGACGATGTTCATATATAGAAGAGTAATAGGATGTTCATATATAGATGAGTACAAGAGGATGTTCATATATAGAAGAGTCTGGATGTTCATATAATTAAGAGAGTAAGAGAGGATGTTCATATATAGAAGATTGAGAAAGGATGTTCATATATAGATGATTGCGAGATGATGTTCATATATAGAAGAGTGAGAGAGGATCTTCATATATACAAGAGAGGATGTTCATATATAGATGAGTGCAAGAGGATGTTCATATATAGAAGAATGGGAGGATGTTCATATATAGAAGAGTGAGATGTTCATATATAGAAGAGTCAGGATGTTCATATTTAGCAGAGAGTGAGAGGATGTTCATATATATAGAAAGAGAGGATGTTCTTATAGAAGAGTGAGAGAGGATGTTCGTATATAGAACAGTGCGAGGGATGTTCATATATAGAAGAGTCAGAGAGGATGTTCATATAATGTAGAGAGTGAGAGAGTATGTTCATATACAGAAGGGTGAGAGAGGATGATCATATATAGCAGAGAGAGAGGTGTTCATATTTTTTCATATATAGATGAGTGCAAGACGATGTTCATATATAGAAGAGTGAGAGAGGATGTTCATATAATGAAGAGGGAGAGCAGATGTTCATATATAACAGTGAGAGAGAATGTTCATATATAGAGAGTGAGAGGATGTTCATATATAGAAGAGAGAGAGGATGTTCATATATAGAAGAGTGTGAGAGAATGTTCATATATAGAAGAGGGAGAGTGGATGTTCGTATATAGAAGATTCAGAGCGGATGTTCATGTATAGAAGAGTCAGAGATGATGTTCATATATAGCAGAGAGTGAGAGAGGATGTTCATATATAACAGTGTGAGAGAGGATGTTCATATATAGCAGAGAGTGAGAGAGGATGTTCATATATAGCAGTGAGTGAGAGAGGATATTAATATATAGAAGAGGCCAAAACAGTTGAAACTGTTTGAAAACTTTTGTTGGCATTTAATTTAAAGATCATTTCACATCCTAATGGCTTATTCAGTTACCACTTTGCTAAAGCTTTTACAATTCAAACTTGAATATGTGCTATGCACCCAAACTTTGAAATCAGGTACAAATGTGTACCAATCCACAAAACTAAGTTTTGAATCTTTCCTTTTTATCTTGGCTTAAAGTGTGAAGTTACAGAGATGAATTTTAAGTAATGATATAAGCAGTATCTTGTTGTACTTAGAGCTACAACATTTATCTGAGTTGTGCTCGGGTAAAACGTAAAGTTAGGAACTGTTCAGAAATAAAAAAGTTTACAATGCTTTTTCTTGTACATAGGAGAACATTAGTGAATATTTCCACTGCATTCGTTGTCAAGAATTGCAAACAGATGAAGATATCCTGAAGTTAAAGACAGCTCTGTGGGCAGTGGTAAGAAATTTTTGAAGTACTAAAATTAAAAATTGAATCATATCATCTATAGCTTGTTATATTTTTTAAAAAATTCATATGTAATTGATATTAAATGTTGATTGCAGATAGTTTTAGTTTGCATGCTTTTTCTAGCTCAATCTGAGCTTTTGATGATGATGATGATGATGATGACAACAACTATGATGATAATGATAATGGTAATTGAGAGGGAAGATAAGGCCTAGAAAGGCCATAGTGATGACAATGATGATGATATGATATGTCACAGTGGAGAAAAAAAAAGTGATGATGAAAGTGTTTTTGTCACATGACTACTCTGTTATTTACATAAATATATTCATATCATAATTTTCGTATATATAAGTTGTGTAACATCAAGCAAAGAAAAGGTGTAATGACCGAGGCATCTGAATGTATTTCCAAGTCATTTGACAATCAGTATTTTTCGTAGAGCAGTAAATAGAATCTTACATTTGTGCTCATTTCAAATGAAATTTATGAAACTCTTTGAATAATTTAGATCTTTTGCTTGCCAAGATTTGAAATGAGCCCTTGTGTAAGATCTTCTTTTTAACAGATAACAATAATAATAGCAATATCAAATTTATCAACTGATGTAAATTTATTACTGCTATTGCCATTACCAAAAAATAATTAAAATGATTATCATACTTCATCATTAACTATCATCATCATCATCATCATCATCATCATCATCATCACATGGAACTAACTTGCTCATTGTTTTATGACACCTTTATTGTTTGCAGACTTCTTCCTGATCCTTCTTTGTTTCATAGTCCCAGTTGTTTTGATGATGATGATGATGATGATGATTTAAGCCATAAAATTGATAATTAAGATGCACGTGTGTACTGATTTTTTCTTGTAGAAAATGCTAAATAATGTGTCCCCATTTGCTGAACATGAATAAAATCACACAATGATAACTGGTAAACAAAACCTTGATATATTGCTTGTTTTATCATCAAAAATGGCAGTTAGTGCCCAGAAATTTGGAGTCAACATTATGAAATTTGCAACTTTTAATACGAAGGTGTATATTTTGTTAAATTTTCTTTTACAACCATTGAAAGACATGAAAATCCTACCTGTGTAAGAGCTAGTATTCACTGTTGTCAAGTCAAGTCATTTCGATTGTGTAATCAAACACTGTTTTAAATATAATATAAGTAACATTAAAATATCTAACATTAATCAGTGGTTTTTCTAGATCATTCACAAATGTTATCAAGGTTAGCATGGGAACCAGGAGATAGGTGTACTCAATGCATGAAAAGCTTAGTTTCATATTTAGGGTTTATTATAGAGATGCAAGGTCCAAAGTTTTTATTGAGTTTAAAATTCTGGATTTGGCACTCAAAGGTCTTCTCAAAGATGAGAAGAATTGTTGTGATTACTTGATATGAAATTACAGCCTAAATATTTTACCGATAAAACAATAGAAAGTCAAGTTTTGACATGGGTGTTTCTCCTTCAAATACGTTCCCCAATCACATTAACGTTAGGGATATAAGCCTGCTACCTCCCAAATCCAGCCCTATTTAAAGACGAAAATGTGTCTTTTGTGTCTATATCATATAGACAAAGGGCAATAACTCTTGCCTATACCTCCCCTTGCCACCACCAGGTGTCGCTAGTTTTTAAGCTTCACTTTCGTACAGTCAACATTGTACAAAAAAACCTCCTGTCAATTCATGCCAATATCGATGTGAATTTTAACCATCCATCCATTTAGAAATTAGGATTTTTGTGTGTATTAATCATTCCTCTACAGGTGGTATACATTATTTTTGCAATTTTTCTAATATTTTTGTGAATTTGTCACTTTCTCTGACTTTGTCTATTTAGACTGCATGGTACAACACGCTATCGTTGATGCATGTTGTGATTCATGGTTTCGCGCACGCTGTCAACTGTTCGCTCACCCAGTTAGTAACGGGTGTTGTTTTAGCATTTTAGTAATACGCTGCATTGTTAATTCAAACATTTTTTGTTATGTTTTGTTTTATTTTGTCATTTCAGTGAAACATGTCGACAATGTGTATAAATACAGCAAGTTCAAGGCCAGGGAAGACATGCATGAGTCGATGCCTTGCGTGTACAAAATGTACTATGTCAGTACCATGCAGTGTGTGCACCATATGGTCCGACAGGTAAATATGATACAGTGGGGGAGCATACCCACATTTTTAGGCAGCCCAGGTGGCGTAAGTCCCCCCCATGTCCGAGCATGGCCTTCTGGTGTGTAAGTCAGGATGCATGAGATTTTAATGGATCCAACGGATACATCCTATACTACCGTATCACTGTCCACAATCATCCAGACAACCGAGCCGGCCATCCAGCCAGTTGAGCCATATCAATCAGGGGAATAATTACGGAGATCTTAATGATAGATCTATCTGTCCTTCCATGCTATGGCTACATACAATTACAATTATGGCGATCTTTGTGATAGATGTGATAGATCCGTCCATCTCACTAGGCCTACGGCTTCATCTCTCTACAATCACGGAAATCTTAATGATAGATCTGTCCGTCCTACAACACCTATGGCTATATACAATTACAATTACGGGGATCTTAGTGATAGATCTGTCCGTTTCACCCAGTGTATGGCTACACATACATATTATGACGGGGATTTTAGTGATAGATCCATCCGTTCAGCAATACCGACAAGCACGGCCGGTACCGGCAGCAACCGGACCGCCTTCCACATTGCTGGTAACCGTGCCGACAATACTCCTGGTGAAGCAGTGGTCCATACTGGTACAACACATTCATCTGCTGGAGCTGGCTTACTGTGTGTTCATGGCTTACCCACAGGGAAGTTACCGTGACTTACACAGAGATGACGGCATTGCATCATCTCTGCCACCCTTGATGGTTTAACCGGATATGGAGGCAGAACCAGAACAGGACACTGCACACAGTGAGTGTGAAGATACTCCGGAACAACAGCTTTACTCAAATCCAACCATGGAGCAGATTGAGTTCAGCTTTAAGGCTGCCATCGAAGAGATATACCGGGTGTTGTAGGCTTCAGAATGCCCTCCACCCCTACTGCCATGCATGACTATAAGGTCAAGGCTTCGGTAGATATTGACAATGAGGAAGAGTCTCTGTCCTTCCAGCTGCTTTCCCAATTAGCAAAAATCAGGCAGATTAATGATCATCGGTCTGGATGAGTCTGTAATCCACAGAAGAGTAAGGCTTTCTTTTCTGAAAGCCAAGCACCAGTGACATTCTCATTGCTCTGATGCAAAACATACTCTGACGCCTTCCATACTGAACATCTGGCTCTTGATAAGAATTTAGCGGCTGTCCACATGGCTGCCCTACTTTTTTATAAAGTGGACAAGAATGTGTTTCATGCCACATCGAAGCTGGTTCGAAATGTCGCCACATCTTCGATATTAGACTTGGCCTCATTGGCGATTTTTCCAACTTACAGAAAAATTGAGCAATGAGCATGCCTGTGTGGCAACGGCCCAAATTGCTTGGGTCATTAACAGGGCAACTCACCATTCCATGGCAAATGCACTGACTGCCTCTGCGAATCTCGACCTAATACGACATGATGCATGTTTGTGTTCCACGTCGCTCCAGCCACATCACACCCGGACATTATGAATGATGCCATTTAGACTCGCCTTTACTTTTTGGGGCAAAATTGAAGAATTTTGGAGGCAGGCAGCTCATGACCCGCCCCTCTAACTTGCTGCTCACCCAGCACAGTCTTTTAAGACCAATCTGCCCCTGCCACAGCGGATCGACGAGGGAGGGGGGCAAGCAGCCAGAGTTCTTCCTCCAAAAAACCACCTAACTTTTGACGCTGACCTACCAACCCCACCACCCACAGAAAGCCTACAGGTGGGCACCAGACTGCTGCACTTCCATATCATTTCGAAGGGGCTTTGGCTTTCATTTATCCAACCGCTCCTCTATCTTTCTCTCCCGTTATAATGGACTTACGGTCAGATTGCGAGAAAGACGATAATCTGCGATCGCTCCTCGCCAAAGGGCGGTGGAGACTGAGAAAAACACAATCTCCGGGGTTTTATTCAAGGATTGTCCTTATACAAAAGACCAATGGCACGTTGAGGCCGATCATCAACCTGAGTCACCTCAGTCAATACATTCTTCTGTCGAAGTTCCAGATGGAGACGGTGAGATCAATACAACTCTCCACCAGAAGGGACATGTATGCCATCAGTCTCAATCTGACTGATGCATATTTTTATGTCCCTATCCACCTGGCGTTGTGGATATTTCTTCATTTTGCTTACTGTGACAAGGCTTACCACTGTCAGGTTCTTCCATTAGGTCTAAACATCAACCCCTGGGTCTTTAACAAAATCACAGATTGCGTCATCACCCTGTTTCGGTCGACTTCGTCTACAGAGTCAGCTGTGTGTACTTGGGCAGCATCCTCCAGAAACATATGGTAAGTTCTATTCTTCTCAAGGGCGGGAATGATCTATCCCTTTTAAGTCATCTCGGTTTTCTCGTGAACTGGGAAAAGTCTGGTCTTCATTCATCCCAATGTTTTGTCCTCCTGAGTTTACCACCAATCTCAATGTGACACGACTTCCTCAAGTTTGCATAATACTGATCGTCAAACTAGTAGAGTCTGTTTATAACAGAACTTGGATTTCAGCAAGAGAGTTATTGCAACTCCTCAGATTATTCAATGTAGCAGCAAACTTGATCCCACTCGGCCATCTTTTTATGTGCTCCTTACAGATGACCTTGCTGGCTCAATGGTATCCATTTCCAATCCCCTCGATCAAAAGGTCAGGATCACGAACAAGGTACGATCATTCATGTGTCAGTGGGGCAACCCCAGTTGGCTCATGACAGGAATTCCTCTGGAGAAAGCCCAATCGGAAGACACAGTAGGCACCAATGCCAGTACGTACGGTCGGGGAGCCCACCTGTTGCCAGACTTCAATACGGTCACTGGCACATGATGGGACAAGTCTCAAGCAACTGTGATCAGACCGCCTTCTCCTTCATGCCTGGCTCTTGTCAGGACAGCCTTGCGAGAGAAAAAATTTAGATCTCTGATTGTGGAGAGAATCTCGAGAGCAAGAAGTCCCTCCACTCTGAAGGCTTATGAGGGAAAGTGGTGTATTTTCAGGGACTAGTGCTGAGTTAATAAAATCATCTATTTGAGTGCCTTGATCCCTCAATGGGCCGACTTTCATTCTCTGGCTCTATGAGGAGAAAAAGCTGGCCCCATTTACCATCAAAGGCTACCACTCCATGATATCGGACACATTCAGACATCATGGCAGACGAGATATCGGTCATGATAAAGATCTATCAGACCTACTAGCCAATTTTGAATTGGATCGACCAAAATCCCTCACCCTGTTTCCAAAATGGAATCTCTCCTGTCTTTTAACATGGCTCAATTCAGATAAATTTGATCCTTTAGCCCAAACCTCGCTGAAGCTGCTATCATACAAAACATGTTTCCTGGGTGAGCGAGTTACATGCCTTGTCAGCTGACCCGAACTATGTTCAGTTCAGATCAAATGGTTCGATGGTCCTCATGACGCAACCAGGCTTTGTGGCCAGAAATAGGTTGCCATCAGTGGGCAGTCTGAGAGTTGTCATACACTCCCTCTCTTCGTTAGCCATGTCAAGAGCAGCGGCCATGCAAGACTCTGTCTGCGCCCTCAAGCACTACTTGAAGCACACAGGAGCAAGTCGTGGGACACACAAATTCTTTCTCCTGGTGAATGCCGGGAAGCAGGATATTACCTCTCAAGCCCCATCTTTGTGGCAGAAGTGGGTTATAAACTCGGCGTACTCTGAAGTCGCGAAAGATCAGTGTCGCCTTATGAGCATTTACGCTCATGAAATTAAAGTGATCTCTGCAAGCCTCACTTTCGAATATAACATTTCGATCAGAGCCATAATAGAAGCTGTTGGCTGGCATACTGAGTCAACCTTTGAGAATTTTTATCTCAGAGATTTAGCTTCACAAAGACAAACTCTGAATCTGGTGTTTCCTGTGTCGGTGGCCCGTGAAATTTTGTCGGTAAGAAGAAATCAATAATCATCTTCTTAACCAGATATAAGGGTCAGAGATCACGTGACCCTACGCTGTGTTGCTTTCAATTAGGAGAGTGGGTTATAGTTCGCATAGGGAATCCAGCCTTTTATTCCCTAGAAGGATACCCAAGGTATAGGTAGGATGCTCAGCATTCCCTCCTATTACAATGTTAATGTGATCAGGGAACATAGTTGAAGGAGAAAGCAAATTTTTAAGTAAATTATGTTTCTCCGAGAATACTTACCCGATCACATTATTTAAAAACCCTCCCAGCCACCCCCACCATGTGAGCATCCTCGTTGGTATATCGCTCAGTTTAAAAACTAGCGACACCTGGTGGTGGCAAGGGGAAGTAATGGGCAAGAGTTATTGCCATTTGTCTATATGATATAGACACAAAAGACGAATTTTCGTCTTTTAATAGGGCTGGATTTGGGAGGTAGCAGGGTTATATCCCTAACATTAATGTGATCGGGTAAGTATTCTCAGAGAAACATCATTTACTTAAAAATTTGCTTTCTCAAAACAATTGACCATCTTTTTTGAAGAATAAAAAATCTACTTCTTTTCTCAATCAACAATAAAAGTAGAATGTATCCACATTCACATGCAAAACAGCAATGTAATACACAATATTTTCACAGGTACACATGTATTGTGTCTTCAAACCACTTGGAGTAATGTGTTTAATGATCTTTCAAAGATTGGTTATCTTGAAAATAAAGGTATTTTATACAGAAAAGCGAGCAAGTATATTTGAAAAGGGTTATTTATTGAAAATTATTCCCAGCACAATTATAAAACAAGTAATCAACCATTTAAACTTCTCCCACTCACTCTCTGTCTTCTCAGTGTCTATTTCCATCCCTTTCTTAAGTTTTCAGTTGGTATCTCTTTTACTTGGGCCCTGACTTATGCTGTGGTCTTTTTTTGGATCCTGGTGTGCACAAGTTATCGAAATAGAGATGTATATTGAGTTTTACATTACAGTTGTTTTTTTTGTCATCTTTATCATCATTAGCAAAGAGTGTGACAATTACTTGAAATACTACCACCATTTTAGGTAGTTAATTATACCTTATTTAGAAGTCACAAAAACTTAATGACTGAAAGCCTGATATCTGTACAACACCAATTCAGTCAATTAATGCAATGAAGATCACATTAATTAAGCATAAATGTGACTTTTTTTAGGGACATATTGGGACATCCTCTTGGGGAATTTCCTGGCTTCAAGAGATGAAAATTGTTCCAGAAATCATCCGTCTTGCTGAGGAAAGTGGTGTCTTCTCAATTAGAGGGTAACATGTTTTTAATATTTCCATACTGCAATGCCAAAATTGTTCTCAGAATCTGATATAAAATTGTTCTGAATTTGCTAAGATAACTGGATTTGGACAAATGTTTTTGATGGTTAAGACTACAAAGTAATATGCTTTATTTGATTATTAATTTGGAAAATTTTTATGTTACAAGGATACTTTAATAGATTAATTAAAAAAAAACAATTTTTACTTAAATATCGTAAACTACAGTATTTCATATTTGTTGCTCAGACTTGTTGAACCCACAGTCCTTGGTGGAAGTTCTACATAGTGAGCACTTTGGTATCTGTTCGCATTTCCATACATCTGTCCATACATGTGCACACCCTGGCTTCACCTCAACAGTAAAGTTTGTATATGCCCGCCATAAGGCAGAGCATGGTATGCTATCATGTTGTCCATTCGTCTGTCCATTTCTTCATCTGTTACTTTGGTTTATGGACAATAACTTTAGTTATCCAACATCTACAGTTACCACTCTTTGTGGATGGATGGCACTTGCGGTAAGAAAGGACCCTATCAATTTCAAGCCCAAAAGCTCAAAGGTCAAGGTCACTGTGATTGAAAGAAGCAAAATGGTTTCTGCACAATAACTCAAGTTCTCCATCATCTGCAGTTATCAGACTTTGTCAATAGCTTGCACTTGGGTTAAGAAAGAACCTTACCAATTTCGAGGTGAAAGGTGAAGGTCACCATGACTAATAGGAGAACAATGGTTTCTGCATAATAACTTGAGTTCTCCACCATCTGCATTTACCAAACTTGCACTTGGGATTAGGAAGAACCCTATTGATTTCAGGCACAAAAGATCAAAGGTCAAGGTCACTGACAAAGAGAAGAAAAATAGTTTTCCCACAGTAATTGGAGTTCTCCATCATCTGCAGGTACAAAACTTTGTGGATGGCTTGCACCTGTTATAAGGAAGAAAACTACTGATTTTTGAGTCAAAGATCAAAGGTCAAAGTCACTGACTGAAATAATTAAAAGGTTTCTGCACAGTAACATTTGTTCTACATGACATACCTCAATCAAACTTTGTGGATGACTTGCACTTAGGGTATGGAATAATTATATTTATTTTGGTGTCAAAAGGTCAAAGGTGAAGGTTATTGACTGAAAGAAGAAAAATGGTTTCCACATAACAACAGTAGTTCTGCATCACAGACCTGACCCAACTTTGTGGATGGTTTGCACTTACAGTAAGGAAGAAGCCTGTTGAATTTGGGGTCAAAAGGGCAATGGTCAGGATCACTCTGGCTGAAAGAAGAAAAATTTTTTTCTTCACAAAAATATCAGTTATCTACATAGAGGAACGTTAAACATGGGGTGGATATATATAATTTGCCATTCATAGTACTCATGTTATACTTGTCTTTTCTAGCTAAATTAAAGGCTAGCTCAGAAAAAATGGGATCTCTTGTATTTATATTAACTGGACACAGTCATGTACATGGATCTATTAAAAATGAGTCCATTATATTTTTGTTCTACACATGACTTTCTCATAATTTAAAATACAGTGATTACATTCACAGTGAGTTATTTTGGTCTTTGTGTTTCACATTTATGACAGGTTCAAATGATAATAAGTCACTTATTTCATGATAAATAATATACTGAGTATGGTTGTTGCTTGTACATATATACTGTTGTTGAAAAATGTTTTTAAAAAAAATCAGAGCAGTTTAAAATCTTCTAGTATACTTATAGTGACTACACCGAAGGGCAATAGTGATAAATGTGTAACAAAGAAATTCTAATTTATTTACTAGTATATGATGCAATAGTGGAAGGCACTAGTCACTAAATCCAGTTTCACAGTCAATCACTCTGGGGCCGAGAAATAATACTGTTGCTGTTGTTAGTATATGTTTTAGTTAGATAAAATTGAGTACTGAGAATACTGTTACATTACTTAAATAGGACTACATGACAGCATGTTTAACTTTATGCTGCTTGATGTAATGTCATCATGGAGGACACTAATTCTTCACACAAGTGTACTAGTTCTTCTCATGAAGGAAATATTACATTGGCATTAGACTGGAAGGAATCTAATAGAATTTTACTTAAAATTACATGGTATGAATTCTCTTCATTCATTGGTATATAAATAAGAGGACATCAAAGGGCTGGAGCTTATCCTGACTGAGAGTTGATTACTTCCCTTAGGTGGGATACCAGGCCACAACAGGTTTACCTCCTAGTATTGATTGGTACCCATTCACAGCAGAGTCCCCTAGAGTCAGTTAGACATTTTGATTCACCAATCAAATTACAGATTTCATGTTTCAGAAAGTGAGAAATGTTCAGAGCTTATCATTACTGACAATAACTGTCTCTAGCCTGAAATACAATGCATTATCTGGTAGAGTATTAAAAGTAAGTGCAGGGCAAATTCCAAAGGTCAACAGAACATGAACTTTTATCAGTGCATGTCAGTTCTCAGCACTTTTGGAGATTTCGATTTTAATCAGATTGGCAAGTACAGTGTTGCACATAGAGCATGGGCTCGAGGGTTTCCCACAATTTTTTCTCCCATGTCCCCCAAATCTTGTCCCTGTGTGCCCTCCTGGGTGCACTTTTTTGTCAGAAAAAAATTGAAAAATACGCCTGCAACTTTATATTAGTGGATGTCCACCCATGTCTTTGTTGGCACATGTGATGTCCAAAGTTGCAGAAGGTGATAAAACTGTAAGATGACAATGAATATATATATTAAAAACAATGTATCTGGCAATGAAAACATTCAGAGTTTGTGATAGTCGGCCTGTTGCAATGTAAAGTGTTTGACAGTCGTTAGTATAACATATTTTGGATGTTAAGGTCATCTCTATGACAAGGAAGATTTAATTTATTTTGAGGTTGACAAAAGTGATTAAATTTATGCAGATACACAATTTGTCATGTAATTAATGATTTGTTAGTTTGGAAAGAAAAGTAATTCAGAAAACATAGGTATTTATTATAATAAATGCTGGTTGATAATGAGTGTTCACTAAAGGTAAATGAGAGAGCAAGATCCAGAACGGAAAATTCCATGTTGCGCTCATTTCAGGTTAACCAAACAATGTTTTCATGATTTACTTGAGCACATGATAAAACTTTTATTGCAATAATGTAAGTGTTCAAGGAAAATATGATAGTACAGTGCAGACCACAAAGTGAAGGTGGCAAAACTGTTAAAGCAACCAAGATTATCTCATTTTTATAGCACTATTGGTGCATTATGTACTATTATTTTCATTTGTCCCGCTAAAATGGTGTGTGTCCCCCAGATTTGGAGGGAGAGGGACACAGTGTCCCCTGCCCTTGGGATCCTATGTGCAACACTGCAAGTATGTTAAGTTCCATGGTCAGATGAGGTTAAGTGCCTTGGTCAAGGGATGAGATTAAGTGCCTTGGTCAAGGAGACAGCAGTTATAACCAGGGCAGCATTTAAATTCACAACCTCCCATTCCTGAGTCTGGATGAATAAGATTCAAGTTTTTTAATAAAATATTTTAATCTCCATGCTGTAGTGCCAGGGATATTGTGAAACCCTCTCTGTCTGTCTGTCCATCCATTACTCCATCTTATCCTAAAACTCCAGATGGAAATTCACCAATCAGGTTACATTAGTTGTCATGGTAACTATCTGTATGAGGAATATGATTTTTGGCTTCCTTTTTTGGGATTCCTTGCAGGGATTAAAGGTGAAAAGTACAAAAATTTCAATTACAGTGGAATTTTCTGTTATTTTTGTTACCAAACTATATACATGAAGTTGTAGTAAGAAGACATGTACTCCTCTCCCTCCATAACTCATGAGTAACAGGGTCCATACACATTTGGCTGCAGCATAAGTTAGTGCACATGATAGTGAGGTAAACAAAGTTTTTTTAACGTTGACAGAGGATGTGGGGTGGGGTGTGTGGGGTGGAGTGGCGTTAGCTTGAGAATTATGATCTCATGTGTCATACACAAATATTCATATAATAGATAATATTCATGTATGCTAGAACTGAAGACATCAAACCAAGTTAATAAATTGATGACACTTTTAATATAAATCAAGTTGACATGCAGTACTCACACATTTGCGCATCAGTAAAGCATAAGCAAACACAAATTAACTAAAGCTTCATAGCAAGAATTACACTCATAAACCACCAGACTATATTCATTGATAAATATTTCATCATATATTGTGTTATTTATTGAGAAAATATTTTTGTTAAAGAAAATGTTGCAAAATATATTTCTTATTTAGATTTGGGAAATTTCATCACGATTCCAAATTTCTGCACACTGACCACCATTTTTGATGATCAAATGATCCATATATTGAGTTTTTGTTTAACAAATTTAAGTAAACAGGAGCTTATTTTTGGCCTTTTCTGTATAAGAAACAATTGGATCCATGCTAGCCTCTGTGTTATAAGTGGGTTCATGAGTTATCCAGGTGTGCTAAAACAAGGGAGCAGTGTAATATATGTAATGAATCTTGGGTTAAAACCCCTAGATCACTGTCAGGATGGGTAACATGGTTGGGGGGTGGGCAGTATGTAATTAAAAATTGTTGGGATTTGATAATTGCAAGCAATCAAAGTTGCTTTAGTTTATCAGTTGATATGTTTAGTTGGAATATCTACTAACATTGTACATACATGAAGCTTTAGTATTGACTACCTTACTAATGTTTCACAGAACATCTTTCTTCGTGCTGGGACTGTTGGCCAGTACACGGGAGGGTGCTGAGGCATTGACACGATATGGCTGGGAGTCCTGCTGGAAATCACGGACAGATCCCTGGCCAGTAGTTGAGGACAAAACAGTGCTTCTTGAGGCTGCAGAGACAACACCTGTGAGTGAAACCCCATTCAGTATGGGGTATGGTTGTAGTAGGTTTGAGAGCCCACACAACATTGCATCCTATGTGCATGGTGACACAAAATTAATGTTTCCAAGTCATCCAAATGGGGGGAACATCAGTCTAGATTCAAATTCAAACATTTACCAAAGTGGTTGTGAAAAGAAGGAGGAATTCTGTGATACATCACCTACAAAATTCCATTCATTAGGTCCAGATTCAAGATATTTGGGAAGTGTAGGAAAAAGTAGGACTTTACCTTTAGAAAGTCATAGCTACAAGCGATATCAGACTTTGCCATCAAGATCTCAATCTTTACATACAGTTTTGTTGGTGAGTCCTAGGCGAGAGCGAGCACTTAGTGATGAGCTTGTGATAAAGGAGGAGAGACACATATCTGGACTTGGTGGTCATGAATCAGAAGAGGAAGAAGAACAAACAATCATACAAAAAGGATTAATTCTTGAAATTCCTGTACCTTCAACTAATAAACTAAATATAAGCCAAAGAGATAGGGCAAGTAGTGATAGTGCAATTCGACCAGGTAATTTTGAAAAAGGGGTTTCAAAATCGGAGGAATCTTTGCCAAAGGAAACCAGTGAAATTCAGAATAAAGATTCCAAAGGAAGAGAAGAACAGGATCAACATGTTGAATCAGATCAAAGTCATTTAACCGAGTTTAGTAGTAAAATAAAGACCATGGCTGATTCTGCAAAGAAACCTATCAGCTTGCGTGATGAGAAAAGCAGTGGCAGTGATAGCTCAAGGACTAGTAAAAGCCGAACTGATAGCTTCAACACAGATTCTACAACTAGTGGTATTAGTTCTTATGATTCAGGACATCATGGTGTCTCAGAATTCAGGTCTTTGAGTCCAATAGCAAGTTCCACATCACTGGAACACATGGAACCTACAGTTACAGATTCTTTGGTAAAAATAGATGATAAAGAGTTAGTGCATCCTTCCAGCACTCAAAGAAAACTTGCAAATTTGAGCAGAGTTCCAAGTTTACGCCGACAGTCGAGTCCAGGTTATGGGATACTTCCATCTTCAAGATTCTTTGATTTTTCTGAAAATGCAATCATGTACACAACAACAAGAGATGCTGTTGGATATGCAACCCTTCGTTCCTTGATGAAACAGAGACAGAGTAGTTCAGACTTTGAATCAGACTATGGACTGAACAAACTTTATGAGACAAATAGTTCATCATCTGTGAGCAGACGACAAAGTATTGATTCTAGAATGAGCCAGGAAAGCTTTAGTTTGAGGCTTGGGTAAGTTACTTATTTAAGTGTCTCACGTGTCAGTAGATACAAAGACATTTGTAGACTACATTAGATCTCCATATAGCTACATGCTGTGTGAAACTTCTTCCAAAAAAGAGGTTTTTATTGGTTTGACATAACCATTCCCAACAGTTAAATCTTTTTGCTGTATCAGTGATGATTTTAATTATTGAATAGATTTAAGTGGATTCAGATTGAGCATAGTATTGGCTGCTTTTATCCAACATGAAATTTATAACTCCAAGTTACCCTTGCTGTTGAGTACATTCCAAGTTACCCTTGGTGTTGAGTACGTAGCTGAATTTTCAAAGCCCACAACTGAGCAGAAGTGAGATGTGCCTATTTGAAAAATAACTAAGACATGTATGTATGTTGGCTGTTGCTGTTAAATCAACCACTGCATGGGAATATAATGTCTGACTTGTGTGTTTTTCACTGAAATGAACAGGAACAATAGAAATGCCACCTCTGTTGTAGTAGGTGACTCTCAGTGTAGTTGATTTATTTTGGCTAGTGTGAGAAACAGGCTATAATGTATGAATATGTATGTATATGGTTTAATGGCAAATCACACAGTCCTAGCTATATATTGCTGCAGAGATGCTGCCAGGGCACACGAGTGCACAAATCGTGTCAAATTTGTGCAGATTTGCACACTTGGAAAGCAGTGATATGCAAGAACTCCTGCAAATTAGTTAAAAGTTGCACATATAAAAATGTACTCTGCACAGTATACAATTTTTATTTAACTGTTAACCCTTAAAGTGCTTGTTGCAACATTAGTCATGCCACTGGTAGAGGTCTTATAGTGCTGTTGTGACATGTCATTTTTCAGGTAGACAACTGTTTACGCATCAGGGTACTTTGGCTTGACATGAATGGCTGTTAAACTAAGTTTGATTTGTACATTGGGTCCTGAAACAAGCATTCTCTCATAGTTTAACCTTGCATTCATCAAGGAAGTTTTACAAATGCTTGTTTAAAATGCGGGCTACCTAAAAAAAAAAACAAATGGATGACTCCCAACATGGTTCATCTTTAGATGATGATTTCATTGGCAAATACTGGCTGATAATAGTGATGATGACAATGATTTTAAAAGTTTTGAAGTATGTCAGATTATTGGAGCTGGGAAAGTGTTACTGGAAGTACCAGTGAGTGATTTTGAGCCCAAAAAATGATGTCGAATACAAGTCCAATGTACATGCTGGATAGACAAAAAGAAATGGCATGCCAGTCAACCCCCTATTCAGTGGTATTTAGAAATTAAATGGAGAATACCAAGCCTAACTAAAATACAGGCAATTTAAAAGTAGAGTGCAATTTTAATTTCTTTTCTCAGACAATTCAGTACCAAGAGATCTTGTATTACAAATCTATATATCACTTTAAGAGTTAAGATAAATTTAATAAATAAGAGTCTAAAAGGAAATTAAAAAGTAAGGATATCTATTTGATCAAAATATCTCTGTCTGAACAAGAAGACCATGGCATTGAGGAATTTAAAACCCTAATACAGCATTATGGAACAGATAAGAAATCTGGCACAGTGGTCAGCAAATCACTGATTCAAGAAAGTGAAACTTTGGCAGAGTTCATGTTAGTGAAAAATCTTATTTTGGAGCAGAGATATCCAAGAGACAATACCTATGAGCTGTGAAAAATTGTACACAACAGCCATAAAGAACAGTTTCCCAACTTGTTCAAGCTGGCTAAGCTAGCTGTGCATATGTCCCTTCAGAGAGCAGACTGTGAAAGGGGGTTCTCAGAACAATATTCATACACAGATAAGGAACAGATCAAGATCAGAAACAATAAACATAATAATGCTTATAATGATAGTTATTGATCTACTTTTCATACCTTCCATTTGCAAGGAGCACCAAGATTGGATTGTGTAACACTGCATATAGTAACCATCCTTGAGGATGACTAAAATGAAAAAGTTGCTTTTTGGTGTAAGACTTTACTTTAAGTTACCAGGAAAGTGATATTCATTTACCCTGTATCGCTGGTTATAGGGTCAAAGTATTTGTGTATGTTACTTGATTGACATCAAGTTCAGGAAGCCACAGTGCTGTTTTGTTAATTTGAATATGTAAATAATTGGATCAAAGGTCGAGTTAAACAGTACTTATGACACCTAACCATTAGTAATTATCTAATTTGGGTCTTAAATGGCTACAAAGAATATCCTAATCCTGGCAAATCCTAGCCTCAGTGCCTTGGTGAAGCTAAAGTGAAGTGTTAAATTAATGAAGCAATTCTTCTCAAAAATGATAAAACAGAAAGCTAATTATTTAAGTATTAAATACTCAAAGGCCACTTTAATAAGAACCACATTCAAAAATTACAAACATCAATATGTACAGGTTTTGTTGTTGTTGTAAATCAACATCAAAGAGATCACAGCTAGTCCCACCATAATGGATTGCTTACATTGCAGAAGGATAAAGTCACAGCTTGTACCAAATGTAATTTGCAGCTATACTGAAACTGATTCAAGATCATGGATCAAGTTATCTATCAGCACTCACAGTTGCAACTAAAATGGTTGCTAAAAATTCAGAATTGGCAAATGTATATTCCCAACTGGTTGCCCTCTGGTAACCTTCAGAATCATAGTGCAGCTACTAGAAAATGACATCAGCACTTTCTAATTACAAGTATATGCCGCATTTTATGCTAAAACCATTTGGCAATATTATTCACAGCATAATACCTTTTAGATTGTGATACTGCTGGATTCAGTATTAAGTTGCCATCTGTATATGTGACTAGTGTGGTTGTAAGTGACCAGTCTGAAACATAACCTGTGCAGTCAACTGCAACTAATTGTACAGATAATGCAAATGTAGACAAAGATCTATACGGAAAATGTAGTAAAATTATTGTCTAACTACCATAAATGCAGATATAGCTAAGGCTTTATTAGTATAAACTATCATCCAAAGAAAATAAAAGTTAGGCCCTTTATCAGCGAATTTGAGGCCATGCAATATGTTGAGAGATGGTTTAGAGAACTCCAAATAAAGATTTGTAATGGTTGGCCTGAGGTCAAAGCAGATGATTGTTGACAGATCTATATATATTATTAAAAATAGCCATATGCTTTTTTAAAAATTACTCTTTAATTGCCTTAACTAAAACTTTCATTTTTGTCATCTTCTCCCAATTAATTCCCCACTCAGTTGGTTTCTGCTCTCAAAGTCTAAGGCGACCAAATTATTACTGCTTGGCAACCTAATATTCGAAACAGTGGCAGCATAAATTTCTAGTATGGCTACTAAACTTTGATGGATACTTGGAGCACTGTCTGTATGGAAAAAGACCAGAATAAAACAATATCCATCAACAAAATGCATTTGTGTTGAGCCTGCCTTAGTGGAAGCTGGATATAGAGATCACTTTGACATCCATCAGTACATCAATACATATGTATGTCCACATCCTACAGTAACCTTAGTATTAAAGGTTTTTACTTTCCTTTCATTTCAATACCATTTTATCACACTCTTGTTAGATGTGGAATATAGGTCAGGGGCGGGCTTGACATGAAGGCCATGGCCAGCTTTCTGTTAGTCATAAGCTTTACAGGAATAAAAAAAAACTGTTTTCTATCTAGTTTAGTACCAAAACATACCAAAATAATTTGGCACCACATCACTAGCAGCAGGAGCTATTACTATCCTGAACTCACTTTTGATGCACTTCAGCACTTCCTTTCACCTTTTCAAAAATATAATCCATTCATAGTGATACCTCACATTTCATTTGAAACATTAGTTATGTTAGTAACGTCTATCTAGTTATTTTAGTAATGTCTATCTAGTTATTTTAGTAATGTCTATCATACTCTTATTGGCATTTTTACAACCAAACAACCTCTTATTGGTAAGTTCATATATTACATCACCTGTTTTGACGTGCTTAAGATGAATCTACTTCTGCCTGTTACACAGTTGTACATATGATCCGCTAAAAAATATATCGCAGAGTAATATCAGTAGAAAATGCAAGTTTGTACGAAAAATCACATAAAGAAACTTAATTTAACACTTTTCTTATTTTGAAAACAATTTTGTTTTTTTAGAGATTTCTTCTCAAGAGCTGTAGGAGTAGAATTTGGAAAAAACCATGTTGGTTTATAAGAAAATTGGATACTTGTATGCAAAAAATATTAGATTTTGCTTATAAACTATTGTTTAAAAGTAAATTGACAATGTGGATATGCAGAACATCACTCTCTTGAATGTACTGTTTTGGAACTTCAGAACTGTCTCGCATTCTTCACAACTCATTTATCTAGAAGTGCAAATATTCAGGGACAAAAAACAAGAAGTTAAAGAGAAAGTTTTTGTATGGGTCCTCAGGTGGCCAAGTGGTGTAAGGCACTTGTCTTTACAGATCACTCACATCTCACCTCAGTCCATGTATGTTCGAGTCTTGGCTTAGCCAATGTGGGTATATTATAGAGCTTGCCAGTAGCTTCCCATGGGTTGGTGGTTCTTCCTGAAGTATTTCCGTGTTCTTCCTCCACCAAATATACTGGCTGTCATTTATAGCCTATCATGTGCTGAAAAATGGTGTTAAACCCACAAAACCAAACCAGACCGAAAGTTTGTATTTTCAATTTATTATCATTCTTATCACTATCTGCAAATTAAGAAAATGAAATAGGTAAAATAAGAAAATATGTAGAGGATGCTGATTTAGCTATAAAGTATATGGTAAAAGTATGTTTTTCTTGTAAATTTGTGCAAATTATAATAATAAAGAGCCACATCTGAACATTAGTGACAGCACCACTTGAAACTTTGTAATGCAGTACACCATTCTGAACTGTTACTGAATGCAGTTATCCACTGTGAGTCACATTGCTATCACACATTTAGTAGCTAACTGGATGTTTATTATGTTGGGAAGCTGATTTGCCAGTGTAGTTAGTAAGGATTTTTGTGAGGACTTGCAGATCGGAAAAAAGAGAATTAGTGGAATTAAGTTTTTTTCATGGTATGTATCTTTGTTTCAATTCACAACAGATAATGATAGGATTTTTTGACAAATTTTTCTGTTCATATAAGTCAGTGTTTACCTGTGTCATTGAATGTTTTGAGCATGATGTCATTGAGAGATGCATTCTCTCGAAAAATGGGAGTTTATGACACTGCATCAAAATAAAGTGGTGTAAAAACGGGATGGGATGATGCTACTACTACTTCTACTACAATTATTATTATTTTTAAAAAAAAATTTATTATGAAAATCTACAATATATAACTATGGTATTATGATAAAAATGTATAACATTGTGCTAATAGTCTTCCACTTCTCTGTGTTCTGTCCAGAGGGAGAACTGACTTCTCCATGTTATGGGAGTCTGGAATGGTCTTTGTATATAGCAGGTTATTTTTGCAGTGCCAAAATTTAGTGCTTCGGATTTTGCAATATTTTCAAAATGTTTCTACCCACACTTTGCCTGGGGTGGGTGGGATATTATGATATCCTCCATCCATTAATCCATCCATCTGTCTGTTTATCTGCTGATAAATCTGTCCCCTCCAAATTGATATGTGAATGCATCTCAGGAAGAGTAACTCAGCAATACAAAAACTAGGTCATTGTTACCTAGTTAGTACACTTGAGTGACTTTTGTATTTTCAGCTGTTGGTTCATTACACCCTCGATATCTTGTACCCTATTTCACCTGCACTCATGAAAATTGGTATGTAGATACAATTGGATGATTGTAACTCAAGCATACTAAAACTAGGTCAGTGTGGCTTATTTTTCCTGCCCTAATCAGAGCCTTTTGTATTATCAACTGTTTGTTTGTTACACTCCCACTATCTTGGACCCTATTTCATTTACACTAAAAAAAATTAGTGTACGATTACATTTCAGAGAAAGTTACTCCACCATACCAAAACAAAGTCACTGTGACCCAATTTTCACACTACTACTGAAGTATTCAGTAAGCTTTATTTACAGTAAATTGACATGACACAACTGCCTGTCTAATACAGTAAATTTCAATAATTAGGTCAGATTATGCTATGCCCATAGAGTTCTTCACATTGTTGGAATCTTAGTCAAGCAATACATATTCAAGGCTTTTTTCATAAAACTCGTTATTAAAATCACCTCAGTCTTGTTCAGGGCGTCCAACCTTTTCACATGAGGGGCCACATTGCAAATTTTTTTCTCAGTCACGGGGCCAGTAAGCAAATTTCAGAAAGATAAGGCATTAGAAGGCACAAGATAAGGCACAAGTTATGAAGGGCACTGGTACTGTCTGTGTTTGAATACAGCTTTGAAACATTGGACTTTAAATAAAGACACTGAAAGAAACGTGATGCTATAGATATATCTTAGACATCCACTACACTGATCGCAAGACAAACAAAGAAGTGTGCAACACCATCCAGTCAGCCATTGGTGACTATGATATCCTCCCAAAAGTCATGAAGAATAGACAGCTCTGCTGGTTTGGTCATGTCACATATTCATTATGAATGGCCAGTACCATCCTACATGGCACTGTATGTGCCAAAAGGAAATGAGGACACCAACACAATAACTGGCTTGAAAACATCATAGAATGGATGAGTATGACACTTCAAGAAGCATCATTAGTATATGGTCTGTATTTGCAGGTCCAAAACAATATACCCCAAAACAGCCTTATTTTAATTTTTAAAAAACCAATACCCTACCCGCACCCCCATGAAACAAAAGTAAATTAATAACAATCATAAGCCCAACGTTACTGCAAATCTTTTTTTTAAAAACTTGACACCCTATCACCATATTTGTTATGCCACAGCAAGCAGCTTACTTTTATTTTCAAAAATGAACACCATACCTCCACCACAGTGAGACAAAAATGTTTCAAAAACCAACACCCTACCACCCACGATAAATTGTTTTAGACGGTATGCTTCCTAGACCAGACACAAACAACAATGAACTCAGCTTTGCATTTATAACCCCTCTTCATAAATCATTAGCCATAGTGATGTCACACCTGCATGAGAGCAAAACAAGCTAAGCAAAAGCCCTTTATTCATAAATTCAGATTGTCATCAGGTTTAAAACCCCTATGATAAAACAACAGATTAGTGCCTACCAGCCATTATTTTATATTTGAAAAACTTTAGGTCAATAAATAATGGACTTTAGATTTAAAAATGAACAAGCAGTGCACCTTACCCTTGTCCAGCAACTCACTTTAATATTCCAGTTAATAAAGAAATTGCACACATATATAAAGAGATAAAAATATACAGAAAACAACTATTTTATGGTACAAGCCATTGAGCATTTAAAATAATTACATTTTAAATTTGACTGATGATTCAGTGAAGAGATATAGAGCACAGTGTGATATAAAATTCTGACAAAATCAGTTAAATTGGGCAGTATGTGTGGCAACATCAGGATGTGAAATATCTTCTTGGCATTTAACTGATATAGCATATCAGAATTAGTAAAATCAGTATATAGGTTTCACCTTTACTTTCAGATAGGTAAACTATTGTCTGTATGCAAAATACCATTGATCAATCTTGTAATCTAAGAAACAATAATTCAGGTGTAAAAGAATTTAAGATAATCTGTAATAATTTTAATATTCCTCTTCATCATGATTGTAGATATATTAATGGGAAAAATAAATATCTTATTGAAAATTCTCCAGGAGAACATAATACTGTTCATCAAGGTTTTTGGAGAATCTATGCCAGATTATGTAAAATGAAAATGCTTACAAATGTAAATATAATTATGGAGCTGGAACAGTTGAATAACGGAGAAAAATCCCAGCTGCAGAAATAAATTCAGTGCTTACAAGTGACAAAAAAAACAGGATGGACTTTTTTCTTTCTGCATGATAGCAACGACCTAACAGAAAAAGGAATATCTAGACTAAATCAAAGTATCAGCTCTTATGTGATATGTATTTTAGGTGGTCAGGTACAAAATAGAACATTTATTATGCAGTGTGTTTCAACTGTACAGGACACTTAAAAAAGTTGATTGAAACTTAAATTTAAGTGAACAAGAATATGACTCCTGAAAACATTTCAATAAAATTTCAGCAATATATTTCAGATTCTAAAGTTAGGCGAAACGACGTTTTTGTTGGTGATAGTATATTTTGTTACCAAGTGATATGGTTATTAAAATAGGGAGCATAGTAGGCTGCAATAACAATTTACAAAAGTCATCAGATACATTGAGTCTAGGAATAAATGCTGCTATAAATATTGACATGGTAAAAAATAAAATTCCGGCAGGTGATAACAATATGTCAAAAGATAGGTTATGAAGTAACTGACAGAAAAGAAGATAATGTTAAGAGGGAAGAAGGACTATGTAGGCAAGAAGGATAAAAATGGTGAAAGCCTTATAATCTTTACAACTGAACCTACACATGATTTATAATCATGAGCAAATAAACAAGTGTTTATAATTATAACAATGGTTACAGGAGCTAGTGTACTTTACTTTTTAAAGTAGACTTTTCTAGGTGCCCTTTTTCTTTTTTGTTGCTATGTCAATGCCTTTCATCAAAACTGCAAATAACAAGCTGATTAATGCTATAGTAAGCAAGTAATATGATCAGCTAATACAGAAACAATATTTCCACCTGATTTAAAAAGCCAGTTTATTACATTTCCAATGATACCAAGCAATGATGCAGCTGCTTTTTTTAGCAAACTCAAACAAATAGTTGGCAATAGTTTTCATTCCTTGTTTAACTTTGTCGATGAATGTATTGTACTACCATAGTCACCACCACCACCACCTGTTCCTCTGCCTACTCCTGTCAAACCTTTTAAAACATTTGCTACAGTTGTACCAAGAGTTGCTGCTGTCATACTTATAGCTGTAAAAATAGTTGCAATTGTTACACCTTTTTCTTTACACAGTTGTTTTAACCTTTCACCTAATGGCTACTTTTCTCCAACTTTGAGATTTATTTTGTTAATATTTTCTCTAAAGTTAATTTCTAAATCCGTTAAATGTCCAACTATTGGAGCTCTTGTGCTTTCAGTATTATACAGCAGTTCTTGTAATTTATCTTTTTTAGTTGCATCTGTTTCTTTGCTGATATCCTGATGTATCTCTTCCATCTGTTTATTTTACATTTTAACATCTGATTTCATTGATATTATTTTTGATTCGGTTACTTTCACTGCATTTGCACAACCGCTATGATCTCTTTCTTCTTCCAGCATATAAAATCTAGAAGATTGTCCACATGCAATTCTTTCATGATATTCATGTAATGCAGTCTCTATTTCTCTTATTTGCTGGGTAAATTATTTGTGTTAATTACTTACATTTCTATTTCCTCTGGAACTTTTATTTGCTACCTTTGTTGAACTGTAGACTCTGAAGTTTATTGTATAGGTATACTTGCATGTTAATTATTTGGTAGTTTCCATTTATTTCCTTCCTTTGTACCACATAAAGTTCTCAGAAAGTCACTCCAACCTTTATGCAGAGCAACAGAGTTAGCTGATGGCATCTTATTTTTTAAAATTCTTTTAGAACTTTGTAAAGGATCTTTCCTATATTTTGGTAATACAGTGTTCCTTTTTGGTCTTTCATTGATGACTAATTAATTTATATTATGTTTCATCTGTATTAAAATCGTGTTTTATAAATTCTTTGTATTGATCAACAACATTAACATAAGCAGGAGTTTGTTTAGCAGTTTCAAATACCTCATCAGATAAATTTTATGTAACAGGATTTTCATCTGCATGTATTGTATTATTGTTATAATATTTATCAAAATCATCTTCATTGCAAACAGGATTTTCATCTATTGTATTTGGCCAACTTATTCTATTTTATACTACAGTACAGCTCACGTGATTTTTCGGAACTCCGCGTATCGCGGTGGGGGTGGAGAGTGAGTGGAGAGGATTAAGGAAAACCCCTCCACCATCACTCCACGCATCCTGACGGAGTTGTCACGGAGAATAGCCCTGCACACCACGCTTTCTCGCGGAGTCGCATTTGATCACCACCGCGGAGTGGACGTGGTCTCGATAATATGGGCGTGGTTTACTGTTTATTACCCATGCAAGCAGAGGTTGAGAGAGAGATGGGGGGGGGGACACCGATTTATCTATTTATCTACATCGTTATCCCTCTGGGGAGCAATTTGCTAACTTTTTTATACTGAAAGAAACGTAGTAATTCACTTAATTATAAAAATTTCCTTGTTCAAACGAAGATATTTTATGATACATAGTGTCAAATCATATTTAAGATGATGATAACGTAATGACAATGCCTCGTAAACTGTATTAATACTACATTTTGCGCAATGAATCTAATTTCTTTTTCTTCAATACTATGTTATCGGAATCTAAACATGCATTCATATCCTTATTTCTTTTTCAGTAAACGCAATACAAAATTGTAATGATCATATGAAAGTCAGTGATATTGTACAACCTGCAATGAAAAGAACGATAAACATCGAACAAATTAATAACAAAGCTGCAGTCATACCTGACTGAAGTGAAACAAAATCGCACAAGTTCCGATGGTTACTCCATGCATGAATACTCATTCACATATTGTATTTTTTTTTCTGACATCCAATCGCTTAAATAAAGCGTTATTAAGATTTCACATCGTTATTTTATTTTAAACTGTACTATTCTGCATTAATTACCAAAGTAGAGGGTTTTTTAAAATCACAAATGGTCGCAAAAGGTCATCCTAGATACATGTAGTTGACACGTGCAAGTAACCTAGCACAATAGAAGCCATCAGCACTGCGTGTTTTCTTTGATATTGATGTGTTAATTTCATGTGCTAACTGTTAGCCTAAAAGTACAACAGCAATGCTTCTGCGGGTTTGTTTTTTTTGCCATTGATTTGACAAACTTGTGCATCAGATGAAATTAATGTTTAACTTTTTCTTTTCTGATCGTTTTCCTATTACATAATACAGAAAAATAAGATGAATAATTTTAGATCATTAACTCTTCTTAGTAAAGTCCCCCCCCCCCCTCTCTCTCTCTCTCTCATAAAATATGGAATCCAAATCACTACTGCACAAGTTATCGTAAACTGAAATCTGGAAAAGTTTGCAATTGGTAAGAAACAGAAACACGCTCAATAACCAAAGGCTCTAAAAGTCACAAACAGGAAACTGCTATCTTTAATATCGCCATAAAAATAATTAAAAATGTATATTTTATTTTTATATTTTCGCCGTAGGAAAATGAGCAAATAATAGGATACTCGTGGAGACAATACATCCATGCAAAATGCTCTAAACTTGTTGAAAATTAAAATCTCTGAACATCTCAGATTTTATAATTTTCCATATTATTTTTCATTTTGGTAATAAGCCGAGTTCAGATTAATTACTAACAATTATCAAACTTCCGTTGTTAATGGCAAGACCATAATTGTGGCTGTAAAGTACAACGCCCCAAGTCAGATGGCTTCGTGTGATAAAAACACACTGTTCCCAAGCTGAAACTTACATCATCCTTTGATGCAAACCCTTGTTAATATTGTTCACAATGGTCACTGCCTTGATTTCTGTAGAACATCCGCTGAAGTCAAGTCTTTATTAGGGAGAGACAATTGAATTTTGCAACTGTGTGTGTGTGTGTGGGGGGGGGTAAATGCCTGAAAACAATTGTCTTTCTCTGATTTTTGTAGCAGACGTTAATCCGTTCCATATTTCACTTAAAATAAATAATTACTGTGATGAAAGAACAAAAAATATCGCGGTCGAAAAAAACAAAACAACATATAAACCCCATATATTAAATGGTCAGTCCCTTACAGTATACATGCAGTCATAATATTCAGCCTCGTGACTCTGCTATTTCTGCTTAAAGACTAAGCACGCGGTTTGCATTTCAGTGTAAATTCAGTGTTTTAGGTTTGTTGTCGTTGTTGTTGGGGGGGGGGGGTAAACGGAAGCGGATGTCAATTTGGATTTTAATTGTCCATATCTCAGAGAATTACTTTCCTTTGGAACAAAATGATAAATTTATTTTGCTTGAGAGGCTCAGCAATGTGTGCTTCTCGTCAAGTCAGTGCATAAGTTTGTTCATATTTCTTTGAAATAAATTAAAATCATAAACTTATTGCAAAAGAAGTCGATCAACCTTTTATAAACAGTAATGTGTACTGAATATACAAGACTTTTGAAATTATTTGTTTATTGTCCAAATAGATGATCGAAATAAAAACGACTGATTCTTCAGATAGTATCCGATTGTAAAGCACTCTTGACGTCTCAGTCTTTCCATAGGTGGTCTTCATTCATTGGCTGCTCAGATGTCAATCAGTAATGTTGACTAGCCCCTCCACGGTGGAGTTTACATCGGCGTGCCTGCCGAAACGCAGTGATGATTTGTAGGTATTTATGCCAATTTATGCCTCCACCGGGAAGTGCTATCACGGAGCTAAAGTGGAGGGGATTAAGTACCCCACCGCGATGCGCGGAGTTCCGAAAAATCACGTGAGCTGTACTGTATGTAAATGGAGAAAAAAGCAACTTGAAAAAGAATTGGGCTTTATAGAAGATACAAATAATCGGAAAAGTGAACAAGTTGTTGATAGCAAACTATCAATAACAGTAGCTATGCAATACAAAGCTATGAAGAAGAAGAATACAAGCAGGACTTACAAATTAGTATAGGAAATTGAACATACAAGGAAATAACTGGAAAAACTTTAACAGACAAGGAGTTGGAAAAATGGACAGAAAAGAAAGAAAACATACAAAATTTGTGTTAATGCTAGATCAGCTAAAATAGCAAAATCATTGTTAGAAGTATTAATACTATACGAGTGACATATCTGATGAGTACATTTCTTCAGATTGATAATTTAAACACATTACAGACAGAATTAAAGGAAGATTATATGACAACATCTGGAATAGGATATTTTAGTGGGTTTCTCTCATATAGATTTTGATTACCTATTTCACTGAGTGCAATTTTAAACACAAATATTAAAGCCAAACTGATGAAAATGAGAGTAACGAAGTAGGTCAACAACAGCAATTTCAAGAGAATAAGTCTCAAGCTCGTCAAAATGAAAACACTTAAAATAATTCTTAATAAATGTGTACTAGATGTTTTTTATTCGATGCATTTTTCCTTTAACAGTTGTTGTAACTGTTGCCATAACTATCTATTTACCACATAGCTGATTATTTGAAAAAGGATACAAAACATAATAAGTAATCAATTATACAGTTAGAAACTTTAAAAGCTTAAAGCTTCTGCTTTTTTATTGTGCTCCTCTATTTCTTTTTGTGATGCAAGTTTATAATTTTTAGACCTGTTTTCACTAGCTCTCACATATCTTGTGTTTGTCCAGTGAAGACACTATTTTGGTTGTTCAGGATGCTCAAGGAATAACATGATCTGTGTCTAGATCTTTTTAATCAACAGCTTTCGAAAACTGAGTCATTTTTGGTACAGTTCAATTCATGGAAGACCAAACCTTTTGAATGTTGTATCAGATGTTATGTTTTGTTTCATTGCATTAAAAATTCCAAGTCTTGCTATTCAACTGGTCATAGACCAGAAGAGCTCATGAGATGGCCTGTCTGTCTGCTTGTGCAAGTTTGTTACCACTGCTCCTAAACTGCTTGGAGGATTGCCATGAAACCTGACTCACACATTCACCCAAAATCTGGTTTGTTCCAAATGAAAATAGTACTAATCTGGCTTCCAGTATGGCCATCACAGCAGACATCTTGAAATCTTGTTATTGCTACTTCTCCTGGACAGAAAGTCATATTGACATGGGTTTTTTTACCAGAATTCTTCTGATGTCTGGTCAGTCCTTAATGAAAGTGGTTCCGCTTGGACATCTAATATGGCTGTCACGTTGGCCATATTGAAAATCTTGTTATTGTTACTCCTGAATCGATGGTCAAATCAACATGGGGGTTACACCAGAAGACTCATTATGATATCTAGTTCTAGATGAAAATGGTGCTGATCTGACATCCAATATGGTCACCATGGCAACCATCTTGAAAATCTTGTTATCTCTTCTCCTCAATGAAAAGTCATATCAACATAAGCTTTTCACCAGAAGACTGCTTTTTCATGGTTCTTCATAAACATCCAGTATGGCCACCACAGTGGGCATCTTGAAAATCTTATTATAACTCTTTCAGAATGGATGGTCATATCAGCATGGGGTTTTCACTGAAAGACTATTTATGATGTCTAGTTGGTCCTAAATGAAAATGGTGTCAATCTTACTTCCAATATGGACACCATGGAAGTCATCTTGAAAATATTGTTATTGCAACTCCTCTTGAGCAGAAAGTCATATCGGGTTTTTACCAGAAGACTTCTTATGATGTCTAGTTGCCCCTAAATGAAAATGGTGCTGCCCAGACATCTAATATGGGCACCACAGCACCCATCTTGAAAATCTTGTTATTGCTATTCCACCTAGATGGATGGTCATATCAACATGGGGTTTTCACTAAAAGAGTATAGTACTTATGATGTCAAGTTGGTACTAAATGAAAATTATGCTAATCTGACAGCCAGTATGGTCACCACAGCAGTCATCTTCAAAATCTTGGTATTGCTATTCCTCCAGAATGGAAAGTCACATCAGCATGGGGTTTTCTTCTTATGGTGCCTAGTTGGAGTTAAATAAAAATTGTGCAGATATCCATTATAACGGCTACATTGGCCATCTTGAATTCGTATCACTACTCCTAGATGGTAAGTCATATAAACATTGGGTTTTCACTAGAAGACTTCTTATGATGTCAAGTTAGTACTAAATGAAAATGGTGCCTATCTGACACTCTGGTATGGCCACCATTTCAGCCAGCTTGAAAATCTATTTATTGTTACTCCTTCTAAATGGAAAGTAATATTTACATGGGGTTTTCACCAACAGACTAATTATGATATCTGCTTGGTCCTGAATGAAAATGGTTGATGCAGTGAACATAATTGACAATTTTGTCTCAAATTCTCCTGAATGGATGGTCAGATCAACATGGAGTTTTAACAAGAAGTCTTCTAATGGTTTGTTCTAAGTGACAATGCTGCTGATTTTACATCCAATATGACTTCCATAGTGGATATTTTGAAAATCTTATCGCTCAAGAATATTAGAGATGGTTTCAACACTCAGCAGTTAAAAATAAGAAATGGTTTTGAATTTGTGGAAATTCTTTTTGGACAGTAGAGCGTCAGTCCCTTTGAGTGACTCTTGTTCATTGCTGTGATACCTTTGATTCATGTACTTTTTTTTTTACATGTTTTGTATTCTTTTGCCTCAAGTTTGTAAAATACTTATTTTGTCTCCAATTTGTTTAGATGTGACCTACAGCAATACTTATAATAGCTGTGTTTAGTAAACTCTGTAATGACATCTTTGTGTTGCATTTTGGACATCACTTGGTCTCCATTTACTTTAGACTTTGTTTTTTCACTTATTAGAGTAGTGAGCATGGCAAACAAGTTCTAAAACAACCAGTTCAAATAGGTATGCCAAATGAACAGAGAAATCCATTTCCAGAATGCTATAGAATGTCACAGTAATAAATTGCATGTGAGAAAAATACCATAATTGACACTATTTGCCACAAAGCATTAAATTAAACTCTTACAGTTGTTTACAGCATGGTTTTAAAGAAGATGTTAAAATGTCCATAAATTCACCATCAAACATAAATATTGAAGAAGTCATAAAGGTAATTGTTCATATTTCATTATCCCAGATTACAATTGATTATTTAATAGCACAAGGGATACTACCAGACCAAATAAGTAAGTGAATAAAGTAACAACAAAATGATGGCCAATGGACCTAAGGAGGATAAATATTTTAAAATCTAAACGAAAGCAAAAGATCCTGATAAATCAAACACAACTCCTGTTATTGGTAGCTCTGCTCCTGTTATTACAAACACTATCCCAGAGTCCGAGCTATCTATTTCTTACATCTAAATAGAAGAGAAAATACTGGTACAAAGTGCACCACTATTGTATCCAATATTACCACCTAGAGACAACAGAATTGAGGTTGCAAAAGATAAATGAAATTAAAATTGATTTGATAAAAGAAATTGAATACAGGCATGTTAGAAGAAAGTATACTAATGCATACAAGTTTTTTTTAAATAGTTAGAGGTTAGTGGTGGCAACAGCTTCAGGTGGGATGGGTATACCAGCTGCCAGTTTAGGAATGACAGGAATATGAACATGATTTTTTTTTTTTGTATCTCTCTTGCTCTTAGCAGGCTTGGTTTAGCTTTACTGGAGTTTGTTGCTAAAGTTTTCAAAGAAAAGCTAGTAAACAATAAAGTTATAAAACACTATGAGATTGTAATCTCTGTTATATGTAAGTTAAACTGTATTGATGATATGTTGAATAAGGCAATAAACAATAACGAGATAAGTCACAAGGAATTTAATTTGATAGTTATAGAGTACAACAGATGCAAGGAGATAAAAAATGCAGTCAGGAAAATAAGCTTAGTAATACTGGTCCAAAATATTGAACTAACAATAAACTTGATTCAAAGAGAGAAAGAAAATAAAAGAAAAAGAGATTTTGGAGAAGCTTACAGCAAACAGGAAATCTATAATAGTAATGGAGGCAACAAAGTAAGTGCAAAGCACGTTAATGGGTACAACAGAAAAAGTGAAGCTGTAGATGAAAGCTGTGTATCCGTTGGCTGTTTGAATGTTAACTGTTTTGATTTCCACTACTTAAATGGAAAGTTTTATCACCACAATTTTTCAAATCCAATTGATAACAGGGATGGAAAATTATCTATTTCATTACGGAGAATAGATTTTGTTGTTGGCTATTACAATATTTCAAAATGGTCAAAAAAAACTAATTTTTCTATTACATCAGTAACAAGAATGAAACAAAAACTGTTGTACATCCAGATGGATTTTATAAGTTTGAAATGTACATGAACAAGAGTCAAAGAGAGAATGACTGCTAATAATGATAATGAAGAAAATATTTATACTGAGTGTTTAAAACACAATTCAGAAGTTTCAGTAACTCCAAGCAATAATTAAACAGTGTACATAAGTAGCTACAACTCTTAATTACTAGGATTCAGTAATCAGAGAACTATACAGACATTACTGAATTGAATACAGTTTGTTGGTGTTTGAAACCCACAACATTTTACATGTTCCTAGACCTGATCAATAACACCAAAAATTACTTCCATGGCATCTACTCATATTTGCTAGAGTCATTGCCCATTGCCTGTAAAAAATGTTTTTCATGGTGATTTCATTTCATATGCTGTAATAAAAATCCATACAAACAATTGCAAAAGGAATCAAAAATAGGTTGAATATCAGTTTTAAAGAGGAAGATGGGAAAATGATAGATTTCCACAGTATAACTGTAAGGTATGTATTTCACATTAAATAAACAGAATTACTAGCAGAATAGGGGAAATATCTTTAAGAGGTCCTACTGAATTTGGTTTCAGATCTTCAGAGGAAACAGATGAGAAAGATGGTGCACGAGATCAATCAATAAACAATGACTTAAACCTAAATAACCACTGTATTACGAATTTAGGAGATATGGTACAAAAATCTGATGTAGCTAGTAATAGTTTTGAACAAAAACGAATTTTCATACAAATACGTAAGACTTTGGAGGATAATAATTTGTTAGATATTAAAACATGGAGAGAAGAAGTTGATAATAAATTGACAATTATTGAACAAAGATCAAATGAAAATACCTAACATGCAAAAATACTTGCAACCCATTGAAGAAAGGATAAAAAGTGAGATATCTGAGATAGACATGGAATGATGGAGGAAATAAAAAGGTCTTCTGAAAATGATGATCTTTTACAATCTCAACTGCAACAATTACAGAGAGAATTAAATGATGATATAAGACATACCGATGAAGAGATTAAAAAGTTAGTTGATGACATTAAAACTGGTGCAATAAAGTTGAAAGATAAATTGACTGCTAATGATAATAGTTTGTCTTAGTTCCAAAAAAGAATGATTTCACAGAATAACCAAAAAGATGGATGAAAAAAATAAAAAAATAAGAGTGAGTGAAAGTATGATTTGATCAATAAGAATTACCTACAGTTTATCAATTACTGACTTATGTGACAAGATTTAAACACTTAAAGATAGAAGTTTATTAACTCGTACAGATGAACTCTCAGCTAAAATCAAAGTTTTAAAAATAGATACCAAATTATATACAGATTTAGAACTGGTTGATAATATTGGTGTGGTACAAGGAAGTATTGACAAATTATATAAAAAAGTGAAATGATTCTGAAAAGTTTTTAATGAATTTGAACAAAAGATGACAACCAAAACAGATCATGAAAAACAATCGACACCAGTATCACTGAAAAACTTTAGCAAATCTGACTTTTCTCAATCAAAAATTTTAAAAATTGAAAGCATGACTGATTTGGTAAGAAAATAGTAAGATTAATATAAATGAATATTGATAAATAGGCAGTTTTGTCATGATTTGTACACATTCTCGGCTGGATTTGGTTGCCATGGCAACCAACCATTTCATCCCCTGTATGCTGAAGCGAAGTATACCCAATATCCATCCAGTGTCCACAACAAATTTCCCACCATAAAGAAAATTATTATTGTACAAGAAGTAAACTCAAAAGTGATGCCAAATTATTGAATTAATGGATAAATCCAGTGCAAATCAGGCAGTTCAGCCTCCAGACTGATGCACAGTAAAGGGTTAAGTGAAAGAATGAAATGCATTTAAAATCAGACATTCAAGGAGACGTAGAGACATTTAACACTGAATTAACACAGAAACTGGAATAAGAAGTATTGCAATAAATACTACAATTATTGAAATTAAAAAAGTTTAAGAGACCAAAGCGAACAAGTTCTTAAACTTATAAGAAGATATTATAAAGAAATAATATCTAGATATTTATTGCTTTATGATTTTTGCAATATATGGGAGTATTTTGCTGTTTTAGTTGATATAAGAAATAGGTATATACATTTTATAGATTTGGAGAGGGTGATAAATATATAAATATGGTTTATAAAGCTTATTGTCAGGTTTCACAACACCCCAAACAACAACAAAAAAAATATATATATATAGAGAGAGAGAGACAGAGAGAGAATTACAAATATAAACCAAACAGAGCGGAAAGTGCTATCACTGGGTCCTACAGGAGAATGCTTGATAACATTAGCAGAACTTTTAAATATGAATAAATAATATTATACATGTTAGAGAATTTTAATTCGTACTCTGGAGATTTTAACCCGGATCTGCGGGTTGCGGCACCCATCGCCTTGCCTGTAAGCACCAACCCCTATACCATACCAGAGATAGCACTTTCCGCTGTTTGGTTTATATTTGTAATTCTCTGTAATAACTTCTGTATACCTTGATTTCTGTAGTAGGAATCCAGATGGACTGTGTACTTAGATGAGAATTCTTTACTGGGTCAACATGTGGGTATGTCTTCTACACACGGATGCCTATACCACTGACTTTGTAGCATCATATTTTGGTAATGTGTACATGGTCGAGATGGTATAGGGGTTGGTGCTTACAGGCAAGGCAATGGGTGCCTTAACCAATGGATTTGGGTTCGAATCTCCGTAGAGTATGAATTAAAATTCTTTAACCTGTATGATAATATTATTTATTCATATATATACATGGGTCAAGCTAGACTTGAATTTAGGGAGAAGTGACTTCTCCTTTTGGACAGAATAGGAAGAAGTCAGAGCAGAACAGGGAGAAGTGGCAGCAATGCAAGAAACGCAATATATATATATATATATATATATATATATATATATATATATATATATGTGTGTGTGTGTGTGTGTGTTATGGTTCTCTTATTTGAACTGTGTCCTGTATTTCTCATTATGCATATTTGCATTTAACATTAGTTTTAAGTAATATGTTATCTTCAAGCAGAAAATTATCAATGTTGTATGTATATTATTAACACATTTTGTAAGTGTATGAATATATCATAATCATATATAGTGTATTCATACTTAAAAGTGTGTATGTTTAGATGGAGAGAAATATGCAATGTATTTTGGCCATATGACTTAAAAAAAGCATAGCAGAAACACATTGTAATTAATTTTAACTGACAGGAGTACCTAGATTACAGTATTGTAATTACAAATAGGCAAAAATACTTAAGCAACTGCCACTTAAAGAACAAATTACATTTTTTGTTAGTTACTTCACTAGAAATTGGCAGTCGAAAAAATTACAAAATTCGTTTGAAACAACCCCAATATTAGGCTACAACACGCACATGAGAGCACATGTACATGTGTCTACAACATCATAGTGTTAATTCATTCAAACCACAGTGGTCACTGATGAGTAATCTCATCTTTACAACTGCATTTTGAGGAAGTTGATTCTAAATTAAATGTGAATCTTTTGACTGTCATATTTGTTATTGTTTTCAAAAGTAAATGCATCTATTTTTAGAAACAGGGATTTTCTTAATATGACCACCCACTTTCTAGCTTCGTTGCAACAATCCTAGATAGGACTGAAAATGTATGCTTTTAATATTTGTCTATGTACATGTACTCGTAATAACGTCGTGTACTGGTTGGATATTTTTTTCTTTGATACTTTTTCTCGTATTTGCATAAAAATGTGTGATGTAAGCTAACAACCTTGACCTTAAGTTAAAGTGCTTATCAATTTGACAACACAAAATTGTCCAACAAAATTTTTATTTCCAAGCTAAATCTTTTATCACATAATAGTTACACTTTGCTTTCTTTGAATTGTATAATTTCCATAATGTTTGTGCCCAATGAATTACGAAAACAGACAGTCTAATGAAGACGTACTTCCAAGACACAGCGATGTCCACCATTAGTACCCCTTAGCAGGTTCACATGCGGTTTCAAACTGATTTTATAAAGAAAGTATTGGAATCACGTCAGTTAAAATCTTCAAACGATATATTTAGAAAGTGCTTTCACCGATTCTATTCTTAAAACACAAATTGTTATTTACATATAGATGATTTAGTTTTGAAACACAAGTTATTAAGGTTTCAGCATCAAATGATAACTTGTGGAAATCGGGCAGCAGTATCTTGCGGAGCCAAAGAGTTAATTGGTCAGTCAGCTATTAAAACACATGCCTGTGAATGTGCAAGAGTTTGTTTTGTTGACGTAATTGATTTCAACACATGCTAAGGCAATGTGCAATCAATTTCGCCTGGGGCTTAACACTACTTGGCTGGGTTGAGGGAGCATCTCAAAACCCATAAACTACAGGCACTCGGTGTAGCTCTTAAAAAAAATGAATGGGCGAAGTCGTTTTCGCTTTCCTAATAGAAGAAGGCGAAGTTTACATTTTTTCGACGACTTAGTCGCCCACTTCGCCTGGTAGCGTGACCCCTGTATATATATATATGTATATATATATATATATATATATATATATATATATATATATATATATATATATATATATATATATATATATATATATATATATATATATATAATGACTTTATGCTATCTGAATGATGTGTACTCCCATGGTACACTATATAATATGTATGTATGCACAAGCATGTAATAGCACCTCAGTGTAACAATGGCTATATGGTGCTAATTAAAAGTAAAGTTCTAATAATGTACAGATGAAGAATTGCACCGAAAACTTGAGGAAGATAAAGCTGTCCAAATTAAATGTTAACATGGAGCACTATAAATAGGATACAAAATATAAATGTAAGAAATATAAAATCCTTAAACAAAAACTCAATGAAGTGTGATTGTTTTATTCCATCACAAGGCAAGTAACAAACTGTAGATAACATGAATCATAGACAAGAGTGAGGGATCTGGGTCTTTGGAGTTTGTTAGGAGTAATCAGTGAAACAAACAACATAGACCATGATTTGCTGGCACATTATGCTTCGGCAGATCAGGGTCTGTGTAGTTTGCAGTTGGACTTGACTTATAATAATAATAGTAGTAATAATGAGGACTTAGTACAGCGTTTAATCTGTAAAAGCTCTAAGTGCTTTACAATATTAGATAACACATAACGACAGATATATAAACAAGATTACAAAAACAAACACCATGAAATTACAAACAAAAGCATGCTGAACATAATTAAGGTAAGGAAAATTTTTTAAGTGTTAAATCTGTTCTTGCAGTCTAAATAGGTGAGTTTTTAGAAAACTCTTAAATGAGATCTCAGTGTCTTTGTGTCTGAGTTCAAGAGGCAATTTTTCCAGGTAGCTGGGCCTGCTACGCAAAAGAACGTTGTCCATAGGACTTCGTGTTGATAGTTGGAATAATGAAAATACGAGTATCAGACGAGGAGTATAAGTATCTCGAAGGAATTATAAGGGAGTATATACAGTATATCTTGAAAAGAACATTCACAGGTCAATCTACTCACTCATTAATGTGCCAGTCATAACAATGGTGGCTACTAATATCTGTTTGTCCAGATAGTGATCTGTATTCTATGGTGGGTCAGTGGTTATTCTGCTGGACCTGCAACCAGAAGAGTGTGGGTTCTAATTCTACCATCGGATCAATAGTGGTCGGCTACAGTGGTGTGTCTCACAGCAAGGCACTTTATTCTGATTGCCTTTGCAAAATATTGCCTTCATGTGTTGCTGTGCTATATAATGCCAAAACAAACAAAACCCAAACGGAATTTTGATGTGAATACAATTTTAGGACAATTTTTTTCACATGCTAAATTCACTAAAATCGTGTGCTTGCTAATATTTTGTGATGTACAATTATCTTAGAACAGTAGTGTCTCGCCAAAGCAAATGATGTCAACTTCCAACTAATGATGCATTATAGAAGCTTCAAATTCAATGAAGTGACTTCATTTACAGAAGTATTTTACTTCTACAGAGTATTTTAGTGCTCCAAAAGGGTGTTTGTTTTGTCTAGAAATTTCTTACTGCCATACAAGAGTCCAAAAGGGTGTTTGTTTTGTCTAGAAATTTCTTACTGCCATACAAGAGTCCACTGTAATATATCAGTTTTGACAGATCTGATTACGGAACAAAATTCATGACGCCCAATTACTTTAATTGATCAACATTTACTGATTATTCAGATGTGGGAGAAGGTTGAATTATGTGTACCCTTCCTTGCAATTAAATGTATCCACCATCAGTGGATGGGAAATTAATCTCATCAATGGTTATGATCATTCTTAGCTACTTTAAGTAATCTTCTCTTATGAAAATGGAGAGAAGTACCAAAGATTTGCATAAACAGTAGATTAAAAATAGAACTCATAAATGAAAAAAAAATTGGGGCTTCGTGTAACTTGTGTGAATGCCATTTCTCTTGTGATTATAAAAATATAATTAAGGTGTGGAAACATTTTTATGCCAAATTTCAGTGTTGAACTTGTTTGTCTTCATTTTCAGTTTCCCCAGAAATCTGAGTGGAATTTCCTTGTCAGACTGGGGTCAGGATAGTTCATTTTTACAGCAGACTCCTGCAACACCAGTTCCAAAAACCAGTCTGTATCAGCAGAGGCCCCATACAGGGGGAGCAGAATTTATTGGCCTTACCTTGCCAGTCAATATCAATATGATCTTTGAGGTAATTGTTCATTATGCCTCATCAAATCTGACTTTATATATTACAATCTCAAGTATTCTGCAGAAAACGGTCTCACCAGCTTTATTATTTTGCTTTTGCAGCAGAGAAGAAGACCAGGTACAAACTGTAGACATAGAGTAATATTCTGTCAAAGTTGCAGTTGAATATGATGTTGTAGAAGATTTGTGACTTTCAGCATAACACTTCAACACTGTTGACACTGACATTGCCTTAGCTGCCTAAAAATTGATGTCTCGACATACACAGATGACACAATGCTTCTATTAAGGTTACTGATTGTTCACACAGTTATGACCAAAGTAGATCACTGTTACCTAAGTAGTTAGCATCAGTTATTTCTGTTCAATTCTGTATGTTGGAAAGATTAGTTGCCATTGCATGCACAGTTACGAAATCAGTTTGTTAACTTTAGTGATATCATAGAATTATTTTATGAAGAAATAGTAAAAGATGATATCTACTAAGGATGAAACAGGGGACATTTGTCTACCTGATGCTGCTTTGTCCACCAAAATTCTGCAAATCTCAGTATCTTAATAATTGTTAGGGGTCAAGGTAATTGAAAATGTCCCCTAGACAGTTCAACCTACACTGTAGGTGCAACATTATCCTATGTCTTTTTTGTGTTTATCAGTATTTCAGGGCCTCCTATGTTTGAGTACATTTGCATTTATCAGTATTTCAGGGCCTCCTATGTTTGAGTACATTTGCATTTATCAGTATTTCAGGGCCTCCTATGTTTGAGTACATTTGCATTTATCAGTATTTCAGGGCCTCCTATGTTTGAATACATTTAATTTCAGGTTAATGAAGGAGAAGACAAAAGAACCCAAGTGTCCTCTTCACAAGAAAAAACATGGGTGAATCTGGAAAGGTCACGGTCAGAAAGATCAGACAGCGGTCTGGATGAGATATTAGAACCAAAACTAAAACTACCAGGTGAGTGCAGTATGGAGCCATGTGACATTTTTATATTTTGTGTTTTGAGAAGCAGATGGTATGTAGGATTCATTATTTCCATACATCCCTGCATTTGTTTTCTATATCAAAGCCATAACTCTTCATTCCAATGCCATACATGTGACAGAACCAGGATTTCAAACCAGTAGATTTACAAATTTTGATCAGTAGATTGGTTTCAAAAAAGGTAGATTTTTTATCGGCATAATTTTACGTGTTTTAAGGGGATTGAAAACAAAACAAGTTCATTTTGTCACAATATATGTATTCTCTTCATGTTATAATAAAACACAAATTTTGAACATGAATCAGATTCAGAATCTGATGGAAAATGTTACAATAATAGTTAGTTAATATGAGCCAGTATATTGTTAATTAAATGAAAAAGGATGAGTTGTACATCTCAGAGTTCACTGCAAAGATTTTTTATAAAATCCACAGGCATTTTTAGTTTCCTTCACAAGATCACTGTCTGGTGACCACTGGTGACATTCACTGTGATTGTTAACCTTCACACTTAGCAGGCTCTCAATAGTTTTCTGGTCCCGATTTCCCCTTGAATCACTCTGGATTTCCGAAGAATGGAGAATGTCCTCTCTTTGTCAGCATTGGAATGTGGCAATGATAGGACAACTACACTCAGTCTGGAAAGAAGTTCTAACTTAAGTTTTCCTGTTGCTGGGTTTCTGAGGCTGCTGACTGATCTCCAATACTGCTCCAAACTCATTTCACCCCGAGGAGTTTTAATCAAAGACTCACGGTCATCATGGATTACCTTTGATTCTTTTATTACTTATAACACCTCAAACAACATCCCGCATTTGGCCTTAAACTCTCCAAATTACAACAATAAGTCAATCAATTAGCCACTTGTTGTGTACACATGCTAGCTGTTATTTAACAATCTGACTACTCAATCACGCATCATCGCACCATCGTAGCATAGGTGGAACATTTCCGGTTCCCAGTAGACTGGTTCTGGATGGTTTATCTAATGTGTTGAGAGAATGCGTAAAAAAAACTGGGGGTTTTTTTATTAAAAAAATTTTCCTTCAGATTTTCAAAAGCGGTAGATTTCAACTACTAAATGGTATGTGCGGTAGACGGCGTTTAAAACGGTATTTTTGGCCTACTGCCGGTAGAATCACATGTATGCAATGCACCTACTGAGACCAAACTTCAGTTATGGGTGCATTCTTGAGATGAAGATGTGTTACAGTCCAAAACTGGGTTGTAGTGACCAGCTTTGGGTTCAGATCCAAGGGGAAGGAAGTAGATGTAGCAAAAAGCATGGGTAGTTGTGATGACAAGCCATTAGAGTGTCTTTGATAACAAATTGTCAGTAATTAGTAAGAACAGAAGTTGTTTTATTGAAATATTTAATATACTGTGAGTCACAAAACATTCATTGAGCATATTTATGTGGAACTGAGCAAGATAACTTGAGTTGTAAATACTTTTATATATATTAATAGTATAATAGTTTTTCAATATGTATAATGCTGTTGAACAAATTGCAGAACTTTGATGCTGAATGTTCTGAATTTGTGAGTTATAATTTCTTTTCTAAGTACATTGCCAGATCTCAGTGTGTTAGGTTGATCAATTTCCATGGGTGTTTAACAGACGTGAGTCATTGTAGACACCACTGTCAAACACACCATGATTTGCTACTTATTTTAGATACCTATTGGCAAAAACAAATATTCAAAGATGTTTTTCATGTCTTTCCTATGGCTGGTTTGCCAGTGTAGTCAAAGTAGATAATTCTGATATATTTTAATTGAGGTAAGTATTCTGACAGAAAAACTTATTTGATAGAAGACATTTTTTTTTCTTTTCATGTTTGTGTTAGAGAGAGGATCAAGGTCCAGAACTACCTCGACTAATACAGATGTCCTGCAGTCAGAGCATCAAGTAGAGATTTGTATTCAATGTGCCCATACCCAGCTTTCTGATGAATTGGCAGAAGGTAAATGTGGATACTGAATGATAATTTTTAAAAACCAAAGGTTTAATCTGTTTCCAGCTCTAAAGATGAGGGTATTTAAATTTATAGTTAACATAGGATGGTTAGTATAATCAAATCTTCATTATAGGATTCTCTAAGCAAATTATTCCATTCCCTGATCAGGGTTTTATTCCATACTAGAATTTATATCAAGGTATTATGCTTGGACAGACTTTTGGATTGTGGAAAGACAGTTACCTTAATTTCTCAAGTTGTGATGTTCCTAGAGTCTTTGAGTATGCATACTTTATATCACAAATAACCACCGTTCCATCAAAGAAGTAAAACTGCTTTGAGCTCATAATTTCCATGATTCCATAATAGGCCATTAAGATGTACTGGATGATATACTGGGTTGTTAACTAGATATAAAAGTTAAAAATCAAATCATAAGAGTTAAATTAGTCAGTGCTTTATTATACCCCATACAAAGTGTTGGGGGATATACAAGATTTGGCTTGTCCATCAATATATTTTTTTTTACTTAAAATCTCCTGAAACCTTTGAGATATCTACATGAAACTTGGCATACATTTGTATCATGACTAGAGTCTAGAAATTGTGTCCAATAAAAAATGGAATCAGTCTGATCAGCATTTTAGGAGTTATTCCCATTTTAATTGTTGAGCCCATGTTAGTGCAAAGCGAGGCATAGCAGTGACTTTTTGTAGGCATCGTCGGTGTCATCAAAAGGTTTGTAAGATTTGGGTTAAAGTTTATCATTTGTATATATTTCCTAACCCAGTTAATACATTTTCATCATACTTGGCATGAATCATTATGAAGCTAAGACAGTTCATTTTGTGACATGCTCACTCAACTGTTTGTCTTTGGGGTCAAGGTTCTGTCATAGAAAATTTGCATGAATTTTTTGGTTTACGTTTTTTCATTTGCTTATATTTCCTAAACCCCTTGATGGATTTTCTTCATACTTGGGACAAGTCATTATCAGGTTAAAACAATTCATTCTGTGACATGCTCACTTACCCATTTGACTTTTGGTCATGGTCATAAAAAGTTTGCTTTAAGATTTTGGTGAAAAACAATATTAATTGCCTTGTATTTCCAGAACCCCTTGTTGCATTTTCTTCATACTTTAGATGAATCATTATGAAGAGAAGAAAATTCATTTTGTGATATAAACCTTTTCATCTTTTTTAGAACAGTGCTTTAATCATGGGTTCGATATACAGGCTCTGACCTTGTTACAGATTTGTCCATCCATCACACTCCTCTCCAGTTAATATCTCCTGAACCATTGAGATATCTCCATGAAATTTGGTGTGCATTTGTATCATGACAAGAGTTTGTGTCCATATAAGATTTGACTTTATCAGATTTGTAATTTTAGAGTTTTAATACAAATTGTGTCGGTCCACCTGTATATAAGAATGAACTTTGTCAGAGTATTATTTTTTAGAGCGAGGGGTATTCCATAAGCACTCACTTACATTCCATAAGCACTCACTTACTGATATATATAGTTCAGACTGAGTCAGTGTAGAAAATGTTAACCCTGCATACACATGTCTAGACAAGCAAAAAGTCAAATCAGTCAGTCGTTGTAGTCATTCATCCTATTGTGACTGTGACAGGGGAACTGATTGTACATTTTGCAGACACTTGTCAAAACAAGTAAAAAGTGTAAAAATTAAAGTCTGGATATTCATTTTTTATTTGTTCACCACTGTTTAGTGAAAAGTGGTGGACATGGTATCCACATTTCTGTCCGTCCTTCCACCCCCTGCATGCTTGGATGTCGAATAGACCTGATGCATCCCCCTGCATGTTGTACAAGACGACTGAGTGGAGGCAACCCATTTGCCATGGGTTTGCATCCAGTGTTGGTGGAGGAGAGGATCCTGGTAGTTGAGTAGAAGAGAGTCTGATGACTGCCACTTTGCAACACACTACTTTTGCCTCAGGTTTAGTTAAATGGGTGGTCAGAAGGGCCCAGTCTGCTCAATTGGTTAGTCACACCAAGCTTCAGGGGCTATGTTAAAGAAATTCAGTTTCACTGATCTCCATACTTATTAGAGGTCACCACTTTGATTAAAGAAACATACTGTTGTTCTTGGAACCTTACCAAGTACATAACATCTGAGGGCAGTGGCATAAACAATGTGACAGTGTAGCAAATAAGAACCCCAATGCTACAAAGGAGACACAAGTAGAATCCAGCCCATGACAAGAGCAGCAAACCCACTGGCCCCAGTGGTCATAGAAACAGTGTGACACATAAGATACCCAGCTATACTACCAAGAAACTGGTTAGATCCAGCCCGCCAGAATAGCAGCAAACTGCTGGAACCAGTGAAAATGCATGGTCTAAACCAAATAAAGAATGAATTATCGAATCTACTAGACTTCCAAAAGGATCTGACAATCTAATCAAGCACTTTAATAAGTTTGGTAGTTTAGAGAGTATGGACATGGGAGAACCCCATATATCATGGTAGCGAAAACTTCCAGAAGTCCCATACTTCCACCACTTTTATAAATATGTTTGACACTATAATACAATGGAATTGCCAAGATTTAAAGGCAAATATTTATGAAATTAATCTTCTACTTAAAGCGCATGAACCAATGGCTGTCTGCGTTCAGAAGACTTTTCTTTTACAAAAAAATTATATAATTCATCTTATGAACTTAATAAGCCTGAAACAAGTTTACAAGAAATACAGATAAATACAGATAAGGCCGCTGGAGGAGTGTCCATCATCATAAATAACAAAACTCCTTGTAGCCAAATAAATCTCAGTACTACATTACAGGATATACCGTTCATATGTCCATATTCAAAGCTCAAACACTTTGCATGATATATTTCCCCCACCCCTACTCAGAGCACTCCAGTCAATCAATCAGATTTTGACCATATTATTGAACAGTTACCAGCACCTTTTGTTTTTCTTGGCAACTTTAATGGCTACCATACACTTTGGGGCTGTAAAGATATCAATGAGAGAGGGAAGAAAATAGAAAACTTTGTTTCAAAACACAATCTTTACCTTTTTAATGATTAGTCATATACCTACCTGCATCCTGCCACAGGATCCTACTCATCCATAGATCTGACTGTCTGTGATCTATCTCTTTTACTTGACTTCTCATGGGAAGTTGGTGATGTGTTAGTGACCACTTTCCAATATACTTAAGAAGTAATATCCCCGAACCTCAAGAGCTAGGGCAGACGAAAACTGAACAAATCAGATTGGGAAACATTTCATTTCCTTTGTGAATCAAAGTTAAGAGTTGATCCAATCTGTTATTTACAAACATACTCTAGGATGTTGTTGGCATACAATACCAAAAACGTTGGCAATTCCTAAATCATACATGTGACAGAACCAGGATTTCAGACCAGTAGATTTACAATTTTTGATCAGTAGATTGGCTTCTAAACCAGTAGACTTTTTATCGGCATAAATTTTACATGTTTTAAGGGAATTGAAAACAAAAAAGTGCATTTTTTGCCATAATATGTATTCTCTTCATACTATAATAAAACAGCAAGTTTGATTTCGATTCTGTTGGAAAAGGGTACAATAAAAATTAATTAATATGAGTCAGTATATTGTCAATTAATGAAAAAGGAAGGGTTGTTTATCTTATAGTTCACTGCAAAGATTGTTTTAAATAAAATCCAAGAGCATTTTTAGTTTCCTTCACAAGATTACTGTCTGGTGACCAATGATGACATTCATTGTGATTATTAAGCTTCACACTTAACAGAGTCTCAATAGTTCTCAGGTCGATACTTCCCCTTGAATCACTTTGTATTTTGCAAAGAATGTTGTTGGGTAAGGTTGCTGACTGCTTTCCAATACTCCTCCAAACTCCCTAAATTACAACAATAAGGTAATCAATTAACAGCTTGCCGTGTACATATGTACACATGCTTGCTGGTCTTTAACAATTCTAATCTTATTATTCTGCCACGCATCATTGCACCAGTCATTGTACTGGTGGAAACATTTCCGGTCCCCAGTAGACTGGTTCTGGCTGGTTTCTCTAATGTGTTGATAGAACGCGTAAAAATTACTTTGTTTGGGTTTTTTTTATTCAATTTTAAAAAAAAATTCTTTCAGTTATCAAAAGCGGTAGATTTCAACTATAAAACAGTATGTGCTGTAGACCACCTTTAAAATGGTATTTTTGGCCTACCGCTGGTAGAATCACATGTATGCTCAATGTGCCTACAAACCTTGGTTTGATGATGCTTGCAATCAGGGGACATAAAAAGGTCATTAAAAATTTCAGTACCAATCAAACAGCTCAAAATCTGAATTAATACTGTATATTTCAAGCTAAGGTTTGATGTACCATTAGAGAGAGCAAGAGATACACATTGAGATACTAAATCTTGAGCTTGAACTCCTGGTTGAACTCCTGGCATATGGTATGGAAAATCATTGGTAAAAATAAACATGCTTGAATCAGACACTTAAATAAATCGGATGAATTGGTCACGATCCTAACAGAAATTTCAAATACAACTGTACAGTGTTACTAGTAACTAAACCTAGAAAGAAACATACTGACCTTTCACACTATCATCCCATATCACTAACATTAGGTAAGGCTAGTAAAATCCTTTCTGAAAGCCATCCTCAAGATGCAGGTGTAGCACAGGGCAACATATTTTCAGTCACCCTTTTCAACATCAGAATTAACAACATAGTGAAATGACATAATCCAGGAACTGACTTCTCATTATATGTTGATGATTTTTTGATCTGCTATAGATCAGAGAGTATGCATACTGTTGAGTGTGAACTACAGATATGCTTAAGTTGAGTTCAGAAATGGGCAGAAGAAAACAGGTTCAAATTTTCTAAATCTAAAATTGTTTGTATGCACTTTGTGCAATTACATAGAATTCGTGATGAGCCCAAACTCGATCTTGAACAGGAGGATTAACTGTTTAGGACTTATTTTTGACTGTAAACTAACGTTTCTTCTGCAGGGATCAGTGTCAAAAAGCCCTGGATTTAATACAAACCATGGCAAACACAGATTGGGGAGCAGACTGGAAGGTCTTACTGCAACTATACAATACTTCAGTAACATATAAACTTGATTGTGGCTCAGCTGTGTATGGATCAACTTGTAAATCTTACCTGCAAGTGCTTGATCTGATACACAATCAGGGACTTCAGCTTTATCTTGGAGGATTTAGATTTCTTCGCTTCAGAAAGTCTCTATGTTGAGGCAAATAAACTATCACTTTATCTCAAACAAATTAAATTGGCTCTTCAATATACTACCAGACTGTCCTCTAATCCTACATATGATATCGTCTTTAGGCCCAAATACCAAACTTTGTGCTCTCAAAAACCAAGTTTCATCCCACCTTTTGGCAAATGAATTCATCCTCACATAGAAGGAACAAAAATCAGTGTTGCAAATATTGCTGAATTTTATATTCCCATATCACCACCGTGGTTATCAAAGCCTCCCAAAATAATATTTGATCTTGCGAATTCAAAAAATTCTTAAATCCTCTCATTTTTCAGGATAATTTCAATGAAATTAGAGTCTTCTATCGTGACTATACATCCCTGTATACAGATGGTTTGAAAGATGGAAACAAGGTTGGAGCTGCCATCACAACCACCAATGGCACTATCTTGAGCTGATTACTGGCAAAAGCCTCCATTTTTACAACTGAAATTACAGCCATTCTCAGAGCTTTGAACTACATGGAAACCTCTGAAAAAAAACCAACTAATTTTTTCATCTTTTCAGATTCCCATTCCACACTGAAAGTCTTGCAGAACCTAACATTAGAGAACCCATTAATATCCCAGACCTTATATAAACTTGATTTGGCCATACAATGTGGGAAAAGTATTATGTACAGTTGGCTGCCTAGTCACATTGGTATTATGGGTAATGAATCATAAAAAAAAACAACAGGCAATGCAGCCCTGCAGTCACCAGATTCCATATACTGACTTCAGATATCAGCATGTTCTTCACATTTCGCAAAATATGTGGAACAAAGTTTCAGAACATCAAACCCACCTTTGGAGAGACATTCCTCATATAGAACAGATCACAGAGATAAGGTGGTATTGTGCCGATCACGCTATGGACATGCATACATGACTCACACATACATCCAGAAGGGTGGACCTTAAATAGAATGCATTCCCTACCAGTATCCATTTACAGTGGTACACATTCCATGTTGTGATATGAAAGTTTTTGTTGGCAAGTCAGTGAAGAAACTTTAAGATGATGTACCACCAGGGAAAATCTTGGACTCTTTGAGGGAATGTTGTTTACATAACAGATTTTGACCATATGTTTTAAGAATTTAACATGTTTGGCTTTATCTTTTGTTTTATATAGCTTGTACAGAATTTTAACATCTTTACCTTTTAACTTTTATTGTTTAGTACTTAGTGTTTATGTTGGGTTTTTTTTTTTAGGCTTTATCTTCCTATGGTTTTTTGTTGCAATTCTTGATATTTACATTTAAAGAACTGTACTTTTAATTGGCATCATATAGATAGTATTGTTCTGATGTGCCATTAAACCCTGCAACTACTGCTACTGTTACTGTCCATTCATCAATCACACTTTCATTTCTGATCAATAACTTTAATGCCATTTGATATTAAGGAATGAAACTTGGTCTACTTAGACACCAGTGGAAGGTGTATCAATGTACCACAATGGGGATCCTATATTTATGGTCAAGGTCATTGCTTAATATTTGAAGTTCTCCCTCATTTTTCTTTCCACTCTATAACCTTCAAGCTTGCTATACTTATACATCATCATTAGAAATATGTTGTGAATCACATTGGAGGACCTATTTTAAAGGTCAAGGTCACATGTCAGTATCTTAAGTGTTCCCTCACACTTTCCATATCAATTTCCACTTCAGTCTATCATTTCTGAGCTGTTAGAGATTAACCGATTAAACTTGGTATACTCACATATCATCATTAGAGGATGTGTTATATACTTAATTATGGTTGTCCTATCTTCAAGGTCAAGGTCACAGGTCAATATTTTGAGTTTTCTGTCACACTTTCCCTTTTGCTCAAATATTTTAGACCCATTTTTGTCTTTACTGTAGAAATTTGGTATGCTTGTACATTATTAGTAGAAAGTGTCTCATGTAACACTATCTTTAAGTTCAAGGTCATAGGTGAATATTTCAAAGTTTTCAGTTGCACTTTCCATTTGAGTCTATAACTTTGAGTTTTTAGAGATTAAGAGATTAGACTTGATATACTTATATATCATGATTAGAACGTGTGTTAATATGCGCATATATTAGACTGAATTCAGTATGAATCGGCTGAATCTGATGGGACATTGCGTCTGCTCAATCTTCAGTCAAATCTGCGCCCATTGGGGTTGACCTTTCATAGACCATTTTGCAACAAAGTGGAAGAGAAAGCACCCAATCGTCATCTCTCCAAAACCTAGGCAATTGTCGCCCTTTTGCTGAACTGGAATGGTCTCGCAGCATTCGTTTTTACCTTACCCCTCTGATTCCCAGATTGAGGGAACTGGAGTGCCATATAATCCTGATTGCTATTCTCAAGTGGGAAAAGTCATGGATCAGCAATCTATTGAACTTAGCAGGAGAGATTCCGAGAAAAATGCTGCCTTCTCCCCACCTGCTAAAACAATTGTGAATGCAGGTCTTCCATCTGAACCAAGAGATGCTAACCTGCATGTGTGGAACATGTCAAGCAAGCCTTCAGAATAAAATGGTCATTCAGCAGCTTTGTAGTGGTGCGGGTTACTCTGCCTCCACTGGATATGTGGGAGTGAAATTTTTTTTCCAAACCACATCCATGCATAAACCATAAGAGTTGAAACTGCTTCACATTCATTAGGATGTAACTCCCTTCTCTTACCTAATCTCTTAATGTATTGTGATTGGGTAACTTATTTGAAGAAGAAACCTATTTTTGGAGTAAAATATGTTTCTTTCTTAATACTTACCGAATCATAATACATCCTGATTTTCACACTTTTACTCCTATGCCCTTTGAGATAGAGACATGAAACCTATTTACTTTCCATGTATGCCTGGTAACTCTACAGTTCTGTCACATGGGTTGCAGTCAGAATTCTTCAAAATTGTATTCTTTTTGGTGACCCCAACATAGTAGGCAGGGAAACACAAATTCATTGAATTTTCTTGTTATGAATGTAATTGGGAAACATAATGATAATATGGGTAATCAATGTTTGATATCTTGAATGTTATAGGCGAACCCCTGATTGTTCACCATGATGTCTAGATGAGTGAAAAGTCGGATAATCAGAACCTGGATAATTACATTCTTACTCTGAATGAAATTTTACCTTACTTATCTGTGTATAATATTCACTCAAATGCAAACAGCATATACCCAGATAATCCAGGGCATCATGTAACAGCAGATCGGTTTATAATACCTACTCAAATGCAAACAGCATATACCCATATATGTCAGGGTTTCATGTAACAGCAGATCTGTTTGTAATACCTACTCAGATGCAAACAGCATACACACAGGTCTGGCAAGGCTCCATGTAATAGTAGATCTGTGTAACTCTAGGCTGTTTTCACACCTAGGCTGTTTTACACAGTAATAATCTACATGTTTTTTACTGTATTTCTACAGAAAAGAAGGAAGGCTATACAGAATCTGAAGAGAGCCAATTTCTGGGAGCCTTACAAAGGGGGTCCAGAGGGCCATATTCCAGGACCAGCAGCTTTACAGAGCAACCAACCACCTCTGATTTCTCAGGGAGCCTCACCAGTAATGCTTCAGAATCAAGCTGTGAGTATCCACCATCATCTGCTATCAAACCTTGGACTAACAGCTGAACTAATTAAGCTTTTAATGGTACACAAGCTATTGTAGTTAACGAGTAATGCATAGCTCTATACAGTGTGTCTGTGTGTGTGTGTGTGTGTGTGTGTGAAGATGATGCAGCAATTCATGTCATGAATATTTTTATGACAATGCAATATATTGTATTGATACTTCCATTACATCGCGCTCAATGCAACATGAGAACTAATTGTCATTTCATAATTTTGTTACGTTTTCTACACTTGCAAGTGGGTGAAGCTGTTGGATTGCAGACTGATTTTTAGCTTACCTGGCCATATGACCAAGTAAGCATATGGTATGGTCTTGCAATCCAATGGGCATCGTCTGTCATGCATCATCCATCAACACTTGCTTTTTTCAACTTGCTGAGAGCATCCTGACATTAGGACATTTAAAGCTTGTATGGCTACCATTACTGATGCAACTGATCTGTCCTCAAACATAGCTGCATTTACTAAAAATAAAAAAAATTAAACCATTTCTTCTCAAAAACCACTGTACAGTATACAGCCAAATTAGAAATGATCTTAGCATTAAGGCTTTTAAATTTGTGAAATGATGCAGAATACTATTAAATAGTCGATGTTAAATGTCTGTACTATATAAAATAATTACCGTATATTCTAATAAGCCAAGTTCAACTGCCAACTGCACAGAGCCAGACCTGCCATTGCATAATGCGCCAGCTGATCGCGGTCTATGCAGTTTGTTAGGAGTAGTCAGTGGAACAAACAACATAGACACTGATCTGCTGGTACATTATGCAACGGCAGATCTTGGTCTATGTTGTTTGCAGTTGGACTCTACTGATAAGTGAGTATATACACTACTGTATGTGCATCCAGTTGCACAACATAGCAGACATTAATGATATCAGATGAACAGGTGAATGTGGTTCTGTTGTCACACTCGGATTAGTTTTTCTAGATTTGGTCCCTTTTTGTGTTAAAATCTATGTACTATATATGAGAATTTATATGAGCATTGTCCCACAGCTTTGGTTAAATTAACATGAAAAACTTGGCAGACACCAGGTGACTATGTTCTGTTGTCATGTACTGATGAATTTTGCTTAGTTCTGCTTGAATTACTACTGTTTTCTACTTGTACACCAGTACCTTCAAATTCTCCTGAATTAGAACCAGGTTTATAAATGTATGTTAATTTATTTTACTAAGTTTTGTTGTGATTGTCATCAAAATTAGCAAAGGGGCACACAGGAGATGATTATTTTATTGTAAATAAAAGCAAAAATACATGCAAATGCATTCAATAAACAGGAAGTTAATAATTTTCTTTTTGTATCAGCAGCCTTCAAAAAACTGTCCCTGGAACATCCACAAGGACGGACATTCTTGAGGAAAGAGATGTTACGTCTGGTGCTGAACCTTAGTAGTTCAGTGGGTGTCAAGGCCTCTGAACAGGGGTTGCTCAGGTAGGATTTTCATTGACAAATAAGAGCACAATGCTTTCAGTGCTCTCAGTATAAAGGAAGTATGAGATACTTAAATATTATAGATGTAATTAGAAGTCTGCAGTAAAGAAACATTTTCTTCATGCTTTTTACAGTTATCACTATCCCCTCTCCCATTACAAATATATAAATAGAATAATTAGGTGTCCCACCCCTCTTACTCCAGCTCACAACCAGGGAATGAAACCAGAGTCAAAACCATTGTGCACATCTGCAGACCCAATCCCTCCCAAATCACATCCCAAAGTTTCTGTCTGAGTGTAGGAGGACTTGTGTGACATTACTTATGCACATATGCACACAAATGCATGCCCAGACAGGCAGGATGACATAATGCCCACTTTTTCTTTAACAAGCATGGGGATAACAATGCGAATCATGTATGCCTATTGTGGTGAGCTATTTAAGACACAGCTGATTCAGTACAAGTGATAAAATCAAGCCTCAATTAAATAAGACTTGCAGCTAATGTTAGATTTTTTTAAGAAAAGTTAATTCACTTGGTTACTTGTGAAATTATATCTAATTAAAAAAAATAATTGTATTTTTAAAAGAAAATGTAAATGATAAACTTAAGGGTGAAAATTTGACAATGGTAATTCTTAACCATGTGACATGTCTCTAATCATGAAGAAGATCCCTGATTCAGACCAAATAATTGGGCCAAAAAGTAAAAAAAAAAACAAAAAAAACATGGAAATCTCCATGAAGCTAATGAAGAGTTTCCTTTCATCTTGTAAATGTTTTGAAAAAATCTCCTTGAAATGAGTAACAAAATTCACTGAAAGCTATTCCACAAAAGTATCACATGCATCGGTCTAAGTCTTGTGGAATTATCTCCCTTAAATGCAGTGGAATATACCATGTTTTCTTACTCTTAGTGTGATGGTCAGGATTGAATGTCTTTCAAGTTATGGTAAATTATAAACTTTTTAGGGTCTCTGGTAATCAAATTTCTCAGAGGGATTGTTTTATCAATGTGGAAGATTTACATTATGTTCTCGCCATTTGTCTTTTTTTTTTATTGATATACCTTCTGTGGCCAAGAATATGCATATTTCAAAATGTGTAACTGTTTCTGTCAGATGAAAAATGGGACTGCAGCATGTTCTGAAAGTGCCTAGACCCCTTATTCATGTACCTTTCTGAGCAGGAAACTTAAGTTTAAAACTCAGGATTCAGATTTGGTACTTGGAGTAAATCTGCATTATCAACATTAAGCAATGTTGAGTAAAGGAATAAAAGTGAAGAAAAGTCCTGAAAACTTATGATTCTATCTTAATTCTAAGTCATGTTACCAAGTGCAATAATTTCCATACTTCAAGCTTAAGCCAGAGTTTCTTGCTTTACAAAGTTTTTACAGAATGCCAGGCCAGGCCTGGTATTCTCAGAACCATGAAACTTTAGCTCAAGCTCAAAGTCAGAAAAGTTTGACAGCCTGTAACTTCAATTTGAAAAAAGTTTGCAATCATTAGGATCTTCCTAACTTTAATTCCTCTATTAGCATCCAAAATTTCAATGATAGAGATATACTCAAGTCTCATAAAATTTGGGGATTTTCAGCATGAGCTCGAGTTGACTTGTTCAAAGTCTGCTATTCTTGAAACTTTTTAAGCACAATAAGCAAACTGAGGCTCCAGTGTAAAAATATGAACCTCTGGAACTCTACTTTGAATACAATTAGAATCTTAGAACTTTCAGAACTTTTCATTTCATCGTCAAATACATTACCCAATCATAATACCTTGGGAGTACTACCACTACTTCGCAAATCCAGCCCTCTCAGCTAAAATATTTAGCTATGGGAGCTAAATATTGTGTGGCAGTCAGGCAGAGTGATCTCCCCTTGATATAGGGTTTGGCACCAAATCCAGTGTGTACCTCAGTTGCTACTTCCGCTCATGAAGAGTAGCACACTCTCTCCTGTTGAGAGACCTCACAAACCATATTCAAGAATTTTGAAAGATATTCAGCATTATAGCAAGTTCAGGGAAGTATACCCCATCTATATGTCCAACTTCTTCTTGCTCCTCTTTTTCACAAAGTCTTTCTATCTGTTGTAGAATTACAGCTTGGTCATAAACATAAGCGCCCTTTTGTACTTACCTGCACTGGTCTATATTACGGCCTCTTGGCTTGGGGCATTCATATAATTAATAACTTTATTGTGTTGTGCAGGTTCAGTGACTTTACCTGTATAGGCATGCTATTGGGGCCTTTCTTATTGGTAAGTTTACACCATATATTTTATATATAGCATCCTCTTCGTAGTTATTAAAAGTGACGCTTCTCTATTGTTACATGTATAGGCTCCCACGTGGACCCATTCATAATATAGTGTTGTAGCCCAGCAATGTCCACTACTTTGGTTCATAAAGCAGGACACGTGGCTAGCTACACCTGTATATTTTTGTCTGCTCTAATTCTCATTACAGATTTTGACCATGGGTAGGACTAAGTGCAAACAATGTAAACTGTGGAAAGTTGTAAATGACAACCATAGTACATGTCTAGCATGCATGGGTTGCCACTCTGGGAACACATGTAATATATGCATGGGCTGGACTGAAAGTCACTGGGCCTTAGTACTTAGAGCAAAATCAAAAAAGAAAGAGAAAATGTAGGTTCACACTCTGAGAGACAAGGACGCCATTAGTATTCATACTGATGTCACCTCGATCAATGATTTCCTGTTGAATGAATATCGCATGGCAAGAAGCAATCCAGGATCCTGTGAAACACTTTAAATTCGTGGGGTTCCAATTTTTGTGGTTTTTGTGGGTGAGCTAGACCACGAATTACTGCAGTTTCCTGTTTGTTCGCAAATGCGTGGAAATGAATGTCGGTATAATCTTTTACAGAGATGTGCACCATATTTTCTTCTCTTTTTGTAAATGATAGATCCACGAAATTAGATACCCGTGTAAATATATTTTTTATCCAAACCACAAAATTTGAAACCCACGAAATTAAAGTGTTTCACAGGATCCCTTTCAGCGACAGCTACAGCCCCAGCTACACCTTTGCCGCCTCAACCTGACAGACCATTTTTGGCAGCACCTATAGGCCTGATACCGCAGGGGTTTTACAGCCAGTCGTCTCTACTGGCTGCATATAAGCGAGATCAATATAAAATCAAGCCAGATCATATATTGTCTTGCACCCTGCAAGTAAGGTCTGGTTCTGTGGATCAAATATCCCCTAACCTGTCCCAGCTTAAAGAAGTGGACACCATCATGGAAGATTAAATGGCACTGTTACACCACGACCGGACTCTTCCATACATTTCAGATCACAACAGGGCAACACCACAGTTGATCTTGCCCTTAAAGTGAAAGGAAGGAACGTCTTTCAGTCTTTCCAGTGGCCCTAGTTTTTCCTACTTTTCCTACTTTTTCCTAATTTTTAGTCAGATTCCCTATTTTTCCCTCCTTTTTTCAAAATAACCCTAGTTTCCTTCCTTTTTTTCAATTTTATGTTGAAAATCTATTACACACAACATGAATGGCCATAGTGAAGTATCTGTGATGTGGACCTGGGTGTTTAAAGTTTATGTGCCCGTTTTGGTTATTTCACCATGTATTTGGGCCATATGACTTCAGGTGTGGCCAGAATACATGGTGTCATGACCAAAATGGGCACATAAACTGCAAGAACATAGAGGCAACCTGGACTGAAGAGATAGCTAGTATGTGAGTAAGAGCATGCTATTATTCAAGTTTATGAAGGTAAGTCAAGTAAAAGAAAATTTATTTTTTCAGTAATTTACATAAGTTTCATACTATTTTTCTTTATAAAATATCCTATTTGGGCCTACTTTTCCCTACTTTTTAAAAAAAAAAGTAGCCCTACTTTATCTCTACTTTTTCACAAAGGGTTGCTGGAAAGACTGGTCTTTGTCCAGTACACCTCCCTGACATCAGAAGCCTGGCACTCTCATGGATAGCATTTCCACTTTAGTGCCTTAAGACACTTAAGGCACCCTATGCCTATTTTAATGCCCCAGTACCCACCTGAGATGGAACATGCCACTCTAAGAAAGGACATGCTAAGTGATCACCTGGGAGTTACCATATCCCATTTGAGACCATCTGCAAGTATGGTTGGCCGCCACTTTAGACAATCCTCACTACGACAGTATCAGATGGTGCAAGAGGCATCAGCATCACCACATTCTTCTAGAGACGTTGAAGTATGCTCACAAGCTCCATTGTCTTTGGTAGACGTAACAATGTCAAAAGAAGACTCTGCCTTTTGAGCATCAAACAAGGAAGTCTTTCATTTGTTACCACCAGAGTTCTGTCTTCTTCCTCATTCTCTGTCAACAGCTTGGTCCAGAGTGCCAGCATCTGTTGACTTGCAAATCAAGAAGGATGAACCAGCGTTCAAACTCCTACCCCAATCTGGTTGGGTTGCTTACACAGACAATTGTAGGACCCTAGTGTCAGTAGACTTTTCTTTTCGCAGCAATGCCTGCCATCAGATTTTAGTAGGAGATTCTATAAAACACACACACCAATGTTACACATAGATACCCTAGCAGTAGACAGAGACATTGCAGCCCTGGGAATGTCAAAATCCTCCTCATTATGGATTAACTGGAAGTCCTTTAATGATACACAACAGTTGGTCTGGAATGTCATGGCATTAGGCTCCATGTTGGACTTAGTCTCAGTGGCGATCTTCCAACAAGCACGAAACAGTTTATCCTCTCCCACCATGACTCCAACCGGACATACATGAGAGTCTGTCTTGAGAATGGCATGGGTACTAAACAGAACTACACGGCACACACTGGCCAATGCCTTAACAGCAGCGGCAAATCTTCAACTGGCGGAAAGAGATGCAGTGCTCTCAACCTTGACCTTTTTAAAGGACCACCATAAAATCAAGCTTAGATCGCAGACATTCTTGTCTGACCTCCTTTTCATTGGTCAGGTGGAGTACAATCCTCCAAGGAAACAAATCCCCCACAGAGACTGAGGAGATATTTTCAAGAAAATAATCTAAGGGATAGATAGGAAACCCTTAGGACACAGCAGACAGGGAAGCAGTTCTTCCGATTCTGTACATGTAGAAGGGCACAGTTCTTAAGAACAAATGTGGACAAGAAGCAGAGACAAGGGGATTTTTCTCGATTAAGTTTCTCTCCACGCCAACCTCCTTACAACAAGAAATAATGACATTCTCATGCAGCCCTTATCAGATATGCCAGTATTTTTCACTGTTGAATGGGACAATTTGCCATGATGATCTATAGACCAATCAAGTCGTTTCAGAGGGCCTCTGTATCACGTTCAGTGATCCTCCTCCATTGTCCCCTTACCTTCAGCTACAGATGTCCCCAAAGACCCATTAAAGGCAGACATACTGCAGTGAGAAATCGACAGTCTTCTCCAGAAAAGGGCAGTAGAGATCGTTCACAACATAAAATCACTGGGTTTTTATTGAAGAATCTTCCTGGTTCCAAAAGCCAACTGCACTCTTCGATCAGTCATAGACCTAAGTGCTCTCAACTGTTTCATATGCGCACCTTGGTTCAAAACGGAAACACCAAGGCAAGTTTTAAATGTCATTCAGGTGAGAGATTTCACTATCAGAGTTGATATGCAAGATGCATATCTACATGTCCCTATTCACAAATCTTCCAGGAAGATCCTGCAGTTTGTCTTCAGGGAGACAGTTTACCAGTTCTGGGCACTATCTTTTGGACTCAACATCAGTCCAGGGGTCTTCACACGTATTATGGACAAAGTAATGGCTCACTTCAGGACCATCTCCACATCTGTGATATCCAATTACCGGACAACATTCTTCAAAAACACCAGATGAGTTATATTTTAAATCAAGACATTAAATTTCTCTCCACCTCAGTCTTGGATTCCTTGTCAACAATGAAAAATCAGTAATCATACTAACTCAGCATTTTACCCACTTGGATATGGAGTTCAAAACACATCTGAACTGAGTATGTCTCCCACAGGAATGCGCATTGAAAATTAGTTCAACTGTGGCTTCAATTCTGACACAGTACAGTCTCTCAACCAGGGAATTCCTTTGCCTGCTGGGGTTACTCAATCTGACAGCTGACCACATTGTCCTAGGGCACCTATTTATGAGACCATTACAAATGATACTGTTGACCCATTTGAGGCCGAAACTTTGCCCCTTGAAGCAAACAGTACCAGTCTCCATGCATATGAGGTCCCATCTCAAGAAATGGAACCTCTCTTGGCTTATTTTGGGTTTTCCCTTGCAGGTACAACCTCAGAAGTTAATGGATTGTACAGATGCGAGCACAGTGGGCTGGGGTGCATATCTCCTTCTGTCATTCAAGTGGACAGTGGCTCACTCAGGATCAACTATTACATATCTATATCCTAAAGACGAAAGCCATAGTGAAAGCATTTCATTAGTGGCAGGAGAAGCTATATGTAAAGGACGTTAACATCTTATCTGACTACTTCACAGTGGTCAATTATATAAGAAGGCGAGTGGGAACCAAATCCCCAGACCTCTGCATTCTTGTTTGGGATTTTCAAAGGTGGTGTTGTCAACAACAGATCCATGTACAAATTCATAATATTCCGGGCAGACTAAATTTATTAGCAGACTCACTGTCCTGAAAGAATCAACTAATACAAATGAAATGGTTGCTTCATCCCTTGGTTTTCAGTCATATACATACCCGCAGGGATCGACCACTGGTGGATCTATTTGTGACAGGTTGGAATGCAAAACTCCCAGCCTTTGTCTCACCAGTCCTGGATCCAAAGGCTTGGGCAGTCAACGCTCTTTTCATAGATTGGAAGGGCTTGGACACATACACTTACCCTCCAGCACCTCTGATTCCAAATGTGCTACAAAAAGCAAGAGAATTGGAGTGTTGCATCATCCCCATTGCTTCCATCATGTGGGAAATATCATGGATAAATGGCTTGATAAATCTAGCAGTGGAAATTCCAAGGAAAATAGAGATATTTCCTCATCAGCTCAAAAAGCTGTGATGGCAGGTGTTTCACCCAACTCCAGCGCTGTTGAACCTGCATGTCTGGATTATATTAAACAAGCCCTAAGAAAAAAAAGTTCTCACAACCTGCGGTGGATAGAATCGTTCGTGCGAGAATGCCCTCCACTTTGAAAGCCTACCAGAGGAAGTGGATTATTTTCTCACAATGGTGTGAGTGTGAACACATTTCTTCACTTAAGGCATCAATACCTCAAATAGCTAACTTCCTACTTTGGCTTTTTGTAGAGAAACAGTTAGCTCCAATCACAATAAAAGGTCACTGTTCCACAATCTCTGACATGCTGTGTCATGACAGAAGAGAGGATATAAGACACAACAAAGACCTCTCCAATCTTTTGTCAAATTTTGATTTCACACACCCAAAGGCTCTGGCACTGTGCTCAAAGTGGAATCTATCATGGGTGCTAATCTGGCTGAATGAGGCAACATTTGAACTGTTCTCAAGAGCTTCATTGGTTCATCTCTCATATAAGACCTGCTTCCTAATCATATTAGCTGCAGCAGGTGGAACCAGTGAAATACATGCCTTTTCAGTTGACGCAAACTACTTACAGTTCCGACAGGATGGGTCAGTGTCTTTTTAAGATGGCCCCTGCTTTCATTGCCAAGAACACTCTCCTGCTCATGGGCAATCAGTCTTTTGTGGTGAAACCTTTTTCTAACCTGGATCCTTCAGCTCAAGATTGTCAACAAGACCCAGTGAGCAGTCTGAAGTGGTACCTGAAAAGAACCGAGCCAGTGTGACAAGGGAGATCACGTCAATTCTTACTTCTGAGAGGGGGAAAGGACAGTATCTCAGCACAGTTTCTATTTTCCTGGATAAGATGGGTTATCCATTGTGCAGATGGAGAATTAGCCCAAAATCATATGAACTTGTTACACATTTTAGCTCATGAAGTTAGGGCAGTCGAAACTGTTCCCTAGCTGGCATTATACAAGTTGTGGGATGGAATTTGGAGTCAACTTTCTCTAGCTTTTACCTCAGGGATCTTTCATCCCAGAAGGCCTAATTAGGCCTGGTGGTATCAATTGCTGCAGTGCAACAGGCTACCTTACTTTGTTGTTCGGCAGATTCTTAGGGACCTGGCATGATGGCTTCTGCTGGATTTGTAGGAGGGAAAATTTTCCCTTTTCCAAAAGCTGTGTCTTGGCATATGGAGTCTGGAAGTTGCCTCACATACCTTTGGACCGGAGATGGTCTCTCCAGGGTAAGGAGATGTATCTCCACCAACCTCTTACCTATTTTCCTGTGGTATTATGAGCGGGTGACATATTTGAGGAAGAAGCCAATTTTTCTAGTAAAATATGTTTCTTCAATAATACTTACCCAATTATAATATGGATACACCCTCCCCGCAGTTACATCCTACTAGGAGAGCATACATTCTGCTCCAGAAGTGACTGTGGTACACATAGGACTTGGAGCCAGTTCCTATATCAAGGGGAGATCACTCTGAGTGCCATATGTGGCCAAACAACGTTTAGCTCCCATAACTAAAAATTTTTAGCTGGGAGGGCTGGATTTGCAAGATAGTGTTAGTAATCCTAAGGTATTATAATTTGGGTAAGTATTATCAAAGAAATATATTTTATTAGAAAAATTGGTCTTCCTGACTTTTCATAGTTGATATAAATGAAATTTATGTTTTCGAACTACCATAACTGATTTGGTGGTTTTGTCTAACACACAAAGCATAGGCAAGATATAGGGATCACTTTTCCAATGGTGTTGTTAGGTTGTTTGTTTTTTTAAAAATTTTGAGTGTTAAGTTTTTTGTATTTAGCTCAGTTTTCTGACACTGTTATGAATAGTCATAAAACTAGATTGATGTATATATTTTGCAAGGTTGTACAGTGAAACCTCTGAAGACTGAAAACCAGTATGACTGTGTAAAAGTTACAGTTTTAAGTTTTTTTATTTAGTTTACTGAGGTTCTCTAATTTCACCTAAAATAGATAGTTATGTCCTCTTAGCTACAACATAATGTGCATATTGATTAGTGTCCACTTAATATAATCTTGTTTCTATTCATATTTATACTATAGTGTTTACACAAATTTTGTTTCAACACGTGCATTAGTACTTTTATGTACATTTCCAAGATTTGATAAAATGTTGCTGGTCTGTAAATATGAGAGAACATTGTTGCAAAATTCTATTTTTAGCTGGTCATTGTCAACACTAATGTAATAGGTGATAGTGCAAGCCTTGTTCTTAGTTCAAAAGTCAGTTAATTGAGGGTCATTTAGGTGTATATTCATGTTCAGTTGATTGGCAAATTTACATAATCTCCTTTGATTTGCACAACAAGTAGCACTACCGTATATACTCGCATATAAACTGAGTCCAAATGCAAACAACATAGGCCCTGATCTGCCATCCCATAATGCGCCGGCAGATCAGGGTCTATGTTGTTTGTTCTACTGATTAGTCCTTACAAACTGCATAGACCCAGATCTGCCAGTGCATTATGTCATGGCAGATCTGGGTGTATGCAGTTTGCAGTTGGTATCGGCTTAAGCTGTCAGTTTAGCCAGGTGTTACTGATTAGCATGGTGTTGACACTCTGACTCCGCAATTTGTGCCAGGGCATATGCTTGGCTTTGTTTTACTTCATGCATGGCACTAGGCTATTTCCAGATCATTGGCCAACTTCACAACTGGGATCTGGGAGGTACCGATATTTTGAATAAGTTTCAGTGTGATGGGGTTCATTTTAGTGTAAAAAATTAAATTTGGGACCAAATTCATTTTAGTTCCAGTTTACTTACTATTTTCTTTTGAAATTAAGGAAGGAAAAATTCAGGAACATAAAATTGTTCTGGTTTCAAGATGATCTCGGTTTAGTGAGGTTTCAGTCTTGAGGGGTTTTGCTGTATTCACCATGGGCAAAAGT